>JARJEI010000035.1:0-600000 GCA_029955415.1 Lottia scabra
CCTTCCCGACCGGCAAAATGTTTCAGGGCCCCTTGAAGCTCCCAATTTTAATTTTTTTTTCCCCAATTTTGTGTGGAAAAGTTGCGCCATCAAACGCTGATTCGTTTCATATGCGAACAATCCATTTTTGATCAATATTTGGCAGTTTTATGTGCTAAAACGCGGTTGGCTTAGAAAAAAGGGCGTTTACCCCCCTCCGGAGTCAGAGTCACAGCTTACCTTAGAGCAGCTTCTCTTAAGCCGTGGTGGCGAAGCGGTTAGCGTGCTGCCGCCGCAATCTGAAGGGCCTGGGTTCGAGTCTCTCTTAAAGAAACTTTTTTCTTTGATCAAAAATTCAACAACTTTCTTGATCTTATCCATCATACACATATTTTTTGTCAACAATGGACACATTTCGGCACATATCACCATCGAGAATGGACTTTATACCAATTCTAATCCACCTACAAAGCCCTTCCCGACCGGCAAAATGTTTCAGGGCCCCTTGAAGCTCCCAATTTTAATTTTTTTTTCCCCAATTTTGTGTGGAAAAGTTGCGCCATCAAACGCTGATTCGTTTCATATGCGAACAATCCATTTTTGATCAATATTTGGCAGTTTTATGTGCTAAAACGCGGTTGGCTTAGAAAAAAGGGCGTTTACCCCCCTCCGGAGTCAGAGTCACAGCTTACCTTAGAGCAGCTTCTCTTAAGCCGTGGTGGCGAAGCGGTTAGCGTGCTGCCGCCGCAATCTGAAGGGCCTGGGTTCGAGTCTCTCTTAAAGAAACTTTTTTCTTTGATCAAAAATTCAACAACTTTCTTGATCTTATCCATCATACACATATTTTTTGTCAACAATGGACACATTTCGGCACATATCACCATCGAGAATGGACTTTATACCAATTCTAATCCACCTACAAAGCCCTTCCCGACCGGCAAAATGTTTCAGGGCCCCTTGAAGCTCCCAATTTTAATTTTTTTTTCCCCAATTTTGTGTGGAAAAGTTGCGCCATCAAACGCTGATTCGTTTCATATGCGAACAATCCATTTTTGATCAATATTTGGCAGTTTTATGTGCTAAAACGCGGTTGGCTTAGAAAAAAGGGCGTTTACCCCCCTCCGGAGTCAGAGTCACAGCTTACCTTAGAGCAGCTTCTCTTAAGCCGTGGTGGCGAAGCGGTTAGCGTGCTGCCGCCGCAATCTGAAGGGCCTGGGTTCGAGTCTCTCTTAAAGAAACTTTTTTCTTTGATCAAAAATTCAACAACTTTCTTGATCTTATCCATCATACACATATTTTTTGTCAACAATGGACACATTTCGGCACATATCACCATCGAGAATGGACTTTATACCAATTCTAATCCACCTACAAAGCCCTTCCCGACCGGCAAAATGTTTCAGGGCCCCTTGAAGCTCCCAATTTTAATTTTTTTTTCCCCAATTTTGTGTGGAAAAGTTGCGCCATCAAACGCTGATTCGTTTCATATGCGAACAATCCATTTTTGATCAATATTTGGCAGTTTTATGTGCTAAAACGCGGTTGGCTTAGAAAAAAGGGCGTTTACCCCCCTCCGGAGTCAGAGTCACAGCTTACCTTAGAGCAGCTTCTCTTAAGCCGTGGTGGCGAAGCGGTTAGCGTGCTGCCGCCGCAATCTGAAGGGCCTGGGTTCGAGTCTCTCTTAAAGAAACTTTTTTCTTTGATCAAAAATTCAACAACTTTCTTGATCTTATCCATCATACACATATTTTTTGTCAACAATGGACACATTTCGGCACATATCACCATCGAGAATGGACTTTATACCAATTCTAATCCACCTACAAAGCCCTTCCCGACCGGCAAAATGTTTCAGGGCCCCTTGAAGCTCCCAATTTTAATTTTTTTTTCCCCAATTTTGTGTGGAAAAGTTGCGCCATCAAACGCTGATTCGTTTCATATGCGAACAATCCATTTTTGATCAATATTTGGCAGTTTTATGTGCTAAAACGCGGTTGGCTTAGAAAAAAGGGCGTTTACCCCCCCTCCGGAGTCAGAGTCACAGCTTACCTTAGAGCAGCTTCTCTTAAGCCGTGGTGGCGAAGCGGTTAGCGTGCTGCCGCCGCAATCTGAAGGGCCTGGGTTCGAGTCTCTCTTAAAGAAACTTTTTTCTTTGATCAAAAATTCAACAACTTTCTTGATCTTATCCATCATACACATATTTTTTGTCAACAATGGACACATTTCGGCACATATCACCATCGAGAATGGACTTTATACCAATTCTAATCCACCTACAAAGCCCTTCCCGACCGGCAAAATGTTTCAGGGCCCCTTGAAGCTCCCAATTTTAATTTTTTTTTCCCCAATTTTGTGTGGAAAAGTTGCGCCATCAAACGCTGATTCGTTTCATATGCGAACAATCCATTTTTGATCAATATTTGGCAGTTTTATGTGCTAAAACGCGGTTGGCTTAGAAAAAAGGGCGTTTACCCCCCTCCGGAGTCAGAGTCACAGCTTACCTTAGAGCAGCTTCTCTTAAGCCGTGGTGGCGAAGCGGTTAGCGTGCTGCCGCCGCAATCTGAAGGGCCTGGGTTCGAGTCTCTCTTAAAGAAACTTTTTTCTTTGATCAAAAATTCAACAACTTTCTTGATCTTATCCATCATACACATATTTTTTGTCAACAATGGACACATTTCGGCACATATCACCATCGAGAATGGACTTTATACCAATTCTAATCCACCTACAAAGCCCTTCCCGACCGGCAAAATGTTTCAGGGCCCCTTGAAGCTCCCAATTTTAATTTTTTTTTCCCCAATTTTGTGTGGAAAAGTTGCGCCATCAAACGCTGATTCGTTTCATATGCGAACAATCCATTTTTGATCAATATTTGGCAGTTTTATGTGCTAAAACGCGGTTGGCTTAGAAAAAAGGGCGTTTACCCCCCTCCGGAGTCAGAGTCACAGCTTACCTTAGAGCAGCTTCTCTTAAGCCGTGGTGGCGAAGCGGTTAGCGTGCTGCCGCCGCAATCTGAAGGGCCTGGGTTCGAGTCTCTCTTAAAGAAACTTTTTTCTTTGATCAAAAATTCAACAACTTTCTTGATCTTATCCATCATACACATATTTTTTGTCAACAATGGACACATTTCGGCACATATCACCATCGAGAATGGACTTTATACCAATTCTAATCCACCTACAAAGCCCTTCCCGACCGGCAAAATGTTTCAGGGCCCCTTGAAGCTCCCAATTTTAATTTTTTTTTCCCCAATTTTGTGTGGAAAAGTTGCGCCATCAAACGCTGATTCGTTTCATATGCGAACAATCCATTTTTGATCAATATTTGGCAGTTTTATGTGCTAAAACGCGGTTGGCTTAGAAAAAAGGGCGTTTACCCCCCTCCGGAGTCAGAGTCACAGCTTACCTTAGAGCAGCTTCTCTTAAGCCGTGGTGGCGAAGCGGTTAGCGTGCTGCCGCCGCAATCTGAAGGGCCTGGGTTCGAGTCTCTCTTAAAGAAACTTTTTTCTTTGATCAAAAATTCAACAACTTTCTTGATCTTATCCATCATACACATATTTTTTGTCAACAATGGACACATTTCGGCACATATCACCATCGAGAATGGACTTTATACCAATTCTAATCCACCTACAAAGCCCTTCCCGACCGGCAAAATGTTTCAGGGCCCCTTGAAGCTCCCAATTTTAATTTTTTTTTCCCCAATTTTGTGTGGAAAAGTTGCGCCATCAAACGCTGATTCGTTTCATATGCGAACAATCCATTTTTGATCAATATTTGGCAGTTTTATGTGCTAAAACGCGGTTGGCTTAGAAAAAAGGGCGTTTACCCCCCTCCGGAGTCAGAGTCACAGCTTACCTTAGAGCAGCTTCTCTTAAGCCGTGGTGGCGAAGCGGTTAGCGTGCTGCCGCCGCAATCTGAAGGGCCTGGGTTCGAGTCTCTCTTAAAGAAACTTTTTTCTTTGATCAAAAATTCAACAACTTTCTTGATCTTATCCATCATACACATATTTTTTGTCAACAATGGACACATTTCGGCACATATCACCATCGAGAATGGACTTTATACCAATTCTAATCCACCTACAAAGCCCTTCCCGACCGGCAAAATGTTTCAGGGCCCCTTGAAGCTCCCAATTTTAATTTTTTTTTCCCCAATTTTGTGTGGAAAAGTTGCGCCATCAAACGCTGATTCGTTTCATATGCGAACAATCCATTTTTGATCAATATTTGGCAGTTTTATGTGCTAAAACGCGGTTGGCTTAGAAAAAAGGGCGTTTACCCCCCTCCGGAGTCAGAGTCACAGCTTACCTTAGAGCAGCTTCTCTTAAGCCGTGGTGGCGAAGCGGTTAGCGTGCTGCCGCCGCAATCTGAAGGGCCTGGGTTCGAGTCTCTCTTAAAGAAACTTTTTTCTTTGATCAAAAATTCAACAACTTTCTTGATCTTATCCATCATACACATATTTTTTGTCAACAATGGACACATTTCGGCACATATCACCATCGAGAATGGACTTTATACCAATTCTAATCCACCTACAAAGCCCTTCCCGACCGGCAAAATGTTTCAGGGCCCCTTGAAGCTCCCAATTTTAATTTTTTTTTCCCCAATTTTGTGTGGAAAAGTTGCGCCATCAAACGCTGATTCGTTTCATATGCGAACAATCCATTTTTGATCAATATTTGGCAGTTTTATGTGCTAAAACGCGGTTGGCTTAGAAAAAAGGGCGTTTACCCCCCTCCGGAGTCAGAGTCACAGCTTACCTTAGAGCAGCTTCTCTTAAGCCGTGGTGGCGAAGCGGTTAGCGTGCTGCCGCCGCAATCTGAAGGGCCTGGGTTCGAGTCTCTCTTAAAGAAACTTTTTTCTTTGATCAAAAATTCAACAACTTTCTTGATCTTATCCATCATACACATATTTTTTGTCAACAATGGACACATTTCGGCACATATCACCATCGAGAATGGACTTTATACCAATTCTAATCCACCTACAAAGCCCTTCCCGACCGGCAAAATGTTTCAGGGCCCCTTGAAGCTCCCAATTTTAATTTTTTTTTCCCCAATTTTGTGTGGAAAAGTTGCGCCATCAAACGCTGATTCGTTTCATATGCGAACAATCCATTTTTGATCAATATTTGGCAGTTTTATGTGCTAAAACGCGGTTGGCTTAGAAAAAAGGGCGTTTACCCCCCTCCGGAGTCAGAGTCACAGCTTACCTTAGAGCAGCTTCTCTTAAGCCGTGGTGGCGAAGCGGTTAGCGTGCTGCCGCCGCAATCTGAAGGGCCTGGGTTCGAGTCTCTCTTAAAGAAACTTTTTTCTTTGATCAAAAATTCAACAACTTTCTTGATCTTATCCATCATACACATATTTTTTGTCAACAATGGACACATTTCGGCACATATCACCATCGAGAATGGACTTTATACCAATTCTAATCCACCTACAAAGCCCTTCCCGACCGGCAAAATGTTTCAGGGCCCCTTGAAGCTCCCAATTTTAATTTTTTTTTCCCCAATTTTGTGTGGAAAAGTTGCGCCATCAAACGCTGATTCGTTTCATATGCGAACAATCCATTTTTGATCAATATTTGGCAGTTTTATGTGCTAAAACGCGGTTGGCTTAGAAAAAAGGGCGTTTACCCCCCTCCGGAGTCAGAGTCACAGCTTACCTTAGAGCAGCTTCTCTTAAGCCGTGGTGGCGAAGCGGTTAGCGTGCTGCCGCCGCAATCTGAAGGGCCTGGGTTCGAGTCTCTCTTAAAGAAACTTTTTTCTTTGATCAAAAATTCAACAACTTTCTTGATCTTATCCATCATACACATATTTTTTGTCAACAATGGACACATTTCGGCACATATCACCATCGAGAATGGACTTTATACCAATTCTAATCCACCTACAAAGCCCTTCCCGACCGGCAAAATGTTTCAGGGCCCCTTGAAGCTCCCAATTTTAATTTTTTTTTCCCCAATTTTGTGTGGAAAAGTTGCGCCATCAAACGCTGATTCGTTTCATATGCGAACAATCCATTTTTGATCAATATTTGGCAGTTTTATGTGCTAAAACGCGGTTGGCTTAGAAAAAAGGGCGTTTACCCCCCTCCGGAGTCAGAGTCACAGCTTACCTTAGAGCAGCTTCTCTTAAGCCGTGGTGGCGAAGCGGTTAGCGTGCTGCCGCCGCAATCTGAAGGGCCTGGGTTCGAGTCTCTCTTAAAGAAACTTTTTTCTTTGATCAAAAATTCAACAACTTTCTTGATCTTATCCATCATACACATATTTTTTGTCAACAATGGACACATTTCGGCACATATCACCATCGAGAATGGACTTTATACCAATTCTAATCCACCTACAAAGCCCTTCCCGACCGGCAAAATGTTTCAGGGCCCCTTGAAGCTCCCAATTTTAATTTTTTTTTCCCCAATTTTGTGTGGAAAAGTTGCGCCATCAAACGCTGATTCGTTTCATATGCGAACAATCCATTTTTGATCAATATTTGGCAGTTTTATGTGCTAAAACGCGGTTGGCTTAGAAAAAAGGGCGTTTACCCCCCTCCGGAGTCAGAGTCACAGCTTACCTTAGAGCAGCTTCTCTTAAGCCGTGGTGGCGAAGCGGTTAGCGTGCTGCCGCCGCAATCTGAAGGGCCTGGGTTCGAGTCTCTCTTAAAGAAACTTTTTTCTTTGATCAAAAATTCAACAACTTTCTTGATCTTATCCATCATACACATATTTTTTGTCAACAATGGACACATTTCGGCACATATCACCATCGAGAATGGACTTTATACCAATTCTAATCCACCTACAAAGCCCTTCCCGACCGGCAAAATGTTTCAGGGCCCCTTGAAGCTCCCAATTTTAATTTTTTTTTCCCCAATTTTGTGTGGAAAAGTTGCGCCATCAAACGCTGATTCGTTTCATATGCGAACAATCCATTTTTGATCAATATTTGGCAGTTTTATGTGCTAAAACGCGGTTGGCTTAGAAAAAAGGGCGTTTACCCCCCTCCGGAGTCAGAGTCACAGCTTACCTTAGAGCAGCTTCTCTTAAGCCGTGGTGGCGAAGCGGTTAGCGTGCTGCCGCCGCAATCTGAAGGGCCTGGGTTCGAGTCTCTCTTAAAGAAACTTTTTTCTTTGATCAAAAATTCAACAACTTTCTTGATCTTATCCATCATACACATATTTTTTGTCAACAATGGACACATTTCGGCACATATCACCATCGAGAATGGACTTTATACCAATTCTAATCCACCTACAAAGCCCTTCCCGACCGGCAAAATGTTTCAGGGCCCCTTGAAGCTCCCAATTTTAATTTTTTTTTCCCCAATTTTGTGTGGAAAAGTTGCGCCATCAAACGCTGATTCGTTTCATATGCGAACAATCCATTTTTGATCAATATTTGGCAGTTTTATGTGCTAAAACGCGGTTGGCTTAGAAAAAAGGGCGTTTACCCCCCTCCGGAGTCAGAGTCACAGCTTACCTTAGAGCAGCTTCTCTTAAGCCGTGGTGGCGAAGCGGTTAGCGTGCTGCCGCCGCAATCTGAAGGGCCTGGGTTCGAGTCTCTCTTAAAGAAACTTTTTTCTTTGATCAAAAATTCAACAACTTTCTTGATCTTATCCATCATACACATATTTTTTGTCAACAATGGACACATTTCGGCACATATCACCATCGAGAATGGACTTTATACCAATTCTAATCCACCTACAAAGCCCTTCCCGACCGGCAAAATGTTTCAGGGCCCCTTGAAGCTCCCAATTTTAATTTTTTTTTCCCCAATTTTGTGTGGAAAAGTTGCGCCATCAAACGCTGATTCGTTTCATATGCGAACAATCCATTTTTGATCAATATTTGGCAGTTTTATGTGCTAAAACGCGGTTGGCTTAGAAAAAAGGGCGTTTACCCCCCTCCGGAGTCAGAGTCACAGCTTACCTTAGAGCAGCTTCTCTTAAGCCGTGGTGGCGAAGCGGTTAGCGTGCTGCCGCCGCAATCTGAAGGGCCTGGGTTCGAGTCTCTCTTAAAGAAACTTTTTTCTTTGATCAAAAATTCAACAACTTTCTTGATCTTATCCATCATACACATATTTTTTGTCAACAATGGACACATTTCGGCACATATCACCATCGAGAATGGACTTTATACCAATTCTAATCCACCTACAAAGCCCTTCCCGACCGGCAAAATGTTTCAGGGCCCCTTGAAGCTCCCAATTTTAATTTTTTTTTCCCCAATTTTGTGTGGAAAAGTTGCGCCATCAAACGCTGATTCGTTTCATATGCGAACAATCCATTTTTGATCAATATTTGGCAGTTTTATGTGCTAAAACGCGGTTGGCTTAGAAAAAAGGGCGTTTACCCCCCTCCGGAGTCAGAGTCACAGCTTACCTTAGAGCAGCTTCTCTTAAGCCGTGGTGGCGAAGCGGTTAGCGTGCTGCCGCCGCAATCTGAAGGGCCTGGGTTCGAGTCTCTCTTAAAGAAACTTTTTTCTTTGATCAAAAATTCAACAACTTTCTTGATCTTATCCATCATACACATATTTTTTGTCAACAATGGACACATTTCGGCACATATCACCATCGAGAATGGACTTTATACCAATTCTAATCCACCTACAAAGCCCTTCCCGACCGGCAAAATGTTTCAGGGCCCCTTGAAGCTCCCAATTTTAATTTTTTTTTCCCCAATTTTGTGTGGAAAAGTTGCGCCATCAAACGCTGATTCGTTTCATATGCGAACAATCCATTTTTGATCAATATTTGGCAGTTTTATGTGCTAAAACGCGGTTGGCTTAGAAAAAAGGGCGTTTACCCCCCTCCGGAGTCAGAGTCACAGCTTACCTTAGAGCAGCTTCTCTTAAGCCGTGGTGGCGAAGCGGTTAGCGTGCTGCCGCCGCAATCTGAAGGGCCTGGGTTCGAGTCTCTCTTAAAGAAACTTTTTTCTTTGATCAAAAATTCAACAACTTTCTTGATCTTATCCATCATACACATATTTTTTGTCAACAATGGACACATTTCGGCACATATCACCATCGAGAATGGACTTTATACCAATTCTAATCCACCTACAAAGCCCTTCCCGACCGGCAAAATGTTTCAGGGCCCCTTGAAGCTCCCAATTTTAATTTTTTTTTCCCCAATTTTGTGTGGAAAAGTTGCGCCATCAAACGCTGATTCGTTTCATATGCGAACAATCCATTTTTGATCAATATTTGGCAGTTTTATGTGCTAAAACGCGGTTGGCTTAGAAAAAAGGGCGTTTACCCCCCTCCGGAGTCAGAGTCACAGCTTACCTTAGAGCAGCTTCTCTTAAGCCGTGGTGGCGAAGCGGTTAGCGTGCTGCCGCCGCAATCTGAAGGGCCTGGGTTCGAGTCTCTCTTAAAGAAACTTTTTTCTTTGATCAAAAATTCAACAACTTTCTTGATCTTATCCATCATACACATATTTTTTGTCAACAATGGACACATTTCGGCACATATCACCATCGAGAATGGACTTTATACCAATTCTAATCCACCTACAAAGCCCTTCCCGACCGGCAAAATGTTTCAGGGCCCCTTGAAGCTCCCAATTTTAATTTTTTTTTCCCCAATTTTGTGTGGAAAAGTTGCGCCATCAAACGCTGATTCGTTTCATATGCGAACAATCCATTTTTGATCAATATTTGGCAGTTTTATGTGCTAAAACGCGGTTGGCTTAGAAAAAAGGGCGTTTACCCCCCTCCGGAGTCAGAGTCACAGCTTACCTTAGAGCAGCTTCTCTTAAGCCGTGGTGGCGAAGCGGTTAGCGTGCTGCCGCCGCAATCTGAAGGGCCTGGGTTCGAGTCTCTCTTAAAGAAACTTTTTTCTTTGATCAAAAATTCAACAACTTTCTTGATCTTATCCATCATACACATATTTTTTGTCAACAATGGACACATTTCGGCACATATCACCATCGAGAATGGACTTTATACCAATTCTAATCCACCTACAAAGCCCTTCCCGACCGGCAAAATGTTTCAGGGCCCCTTGAAGCTCCCAATTTTAATTTTTTTTTCCCCAATTTTGTGTGGAAAAGTTGCGCCATCAAACGCTGATTCGTTTCATATGCGAACAATCCATTTTTGATCAATATTTGGCAGTTTTATGTGCTAAAACGCGGTTGGCTTAGAAAAAAGGGCGTTTACCCCCCTCCGGAGTCAGAGTCACAGCTTACCTTAGAGCAGCTTCTCTTAAGCCGTGGTGGCGAAGCGGTTAGCGTGCTGCCGCCGCAATCTGAAGGGCCTGGGTTCGAGTCTCTCTTAAAGAAACTTTTTTCTTTGATCAAAAATTCAACAACTTTCTTGATCTTATCCATCATACACATATTTTTTGTCAACAATGGACACATTTCGGCACATATCACCATCGAGAATGGACTTTATACCAATTCTAATCCACCTACAAAGCCCTTCCCGACCGGCAAAATGTTTCAGGGCCCCTTGAAGCTCCCAATTTTAATTTTTTTTTCCCCAATTTTGTGTGGAAAAGTTGCGCCATCAAACGCTGATTCGTTTCATATGCGAACAATCCATTTTTGATCAATATTTGGCAGTTTTATGTGCTAAAACGCGGTTGGCTTAGAAAAAAGGGCGTTTACCCCCCTCCGGAGTCAGAGTCACAGCTTACCTTAGAGCAGCTTCTCTTAAGCCGTGGTGGCGAAGCGGTTAGCGTGCTGCCGCCGCAATCTGAAGGGCCTGGGTTCGAGTCTCTCTTAAAGAAACTTTTTTCTTTGATCAAAAATTCAACAACTTTCTTGATCTTATCCATCATACACATATTTTTTGTCAACAATGGACACATTTCGGCACATATCACCATCGAGAATGGACTTTATACCAATTCTAATCCACCTACAAAGCCCTTCCCGACCGGCAAAATGTTTCAGGGCCCCTTGAAGCTCCCAATTTTAATTTTTTTTTCCCCAATTTTGTGTGGAAAAGTTGCGCCATCAAACGCTGATTCGTTTCATATGCGAACAATCCATTTTTGATCAATATTTGGCAGTTTTATGTGCTAAAACGCGGTTGGCTTAGAAAAAAGGGCGTTTACCCCCCTCCGGAGTCAGAGTCACAGCTTACCTTAGAGCAGCTTCTCTTAAGCCGTGGTGGCGAAGCGGTTAGCGTGCTGCCGCCGCAATCTGAAGGGCCTGGGTTCGAGTCTCTCTTAAAGAAACTTTTTTCTTTGATCAAAAATTCAACAACTTTCTTGATCTTATCCATCATACACATATTTTTTGTCAACAATGGACACATTTCGGCACATATCACCATCGAGAATGGACTTTATACCAATTCTAATCCACCTACAAAGCCCTTCCCGACCGGCAAAATGTTTCAGGGCCCCTTGAAGCTCCCAATTTTAATTTTTTTTTCCCCAATTTTGTGTGGAAAAGTTGCGCCATCAAACGCTGATTCGTTTCATATGCGAACAATCCATTTTTGATCAATATTTGGCAGTTTTATGTGCTAAAACGCGGTTGGCTTAGAAAAAAGGGCGTTTACCCCCCTCCGGAGTCAGAGTCACAGCTTACCTTAGAGCAGCTTCTCTTAAGCCGTGGTGGCGAAGCGGTTAGCGTGCTGCCGCCGCAATCTGAAGGGCCTGGGTTCGAGTCTCTCTTAAAGAAACTTTTTTCTTTGATCAAAAATTCAACAACTTTCTTGATCTTATCCATCATACACATATTTTTTGTCAACAATGGACACATTTCGGCACATATCACCATCGAGAATGGACTTTATACCAATTCTAATCCACCTACAAAGCCCTTCCCGACCGGCAAAATGTTTCAGGGCCCCTTGAAGCTCCCAATTTTAATTTTTTTTTCCCCAATTTTGTGTGGAAAAGTTGCGCCATCAAACGCTGATTCGTTTCATATGCGAACAATCCATTTTTGATCAATATTTGGCAGTTTTATGTGCTAAAACGCGGTTGGCTTAGAAAAAAGGGCGTTTACCCCCCTCCGGAGTCAGAGTCACAGCTTACCTTAGAGCAGCTTCTCTTAAGCCGTGGTGGCGAAGCGGTTAGCGTGCTGCCGCCGCAATCTGAAGGGCCTGGGTTCGAGTCTCTCTTAAAGAAACTTTTTTCTTTGATCAAAAATTCAACAACTTTCTTGATCTTATCCATCATACACATATTTTTTGTCAACAATGGACACATTTCGGCACATATCACCATCGAGAATGGACTTTATACCAATTCTAATCCACCTACAAAGCCCTTCCCGACCGGCAAAATGTTTCAGGGCCCCTTGAAGCTCCCAATTTTAATTTTTTTTTCCCCAATTTTGTGTGGAAAAGTTGCGCCATCAAACGCTGATTCGTTTCATATGCGAACAATCCATTTTTGATCAATATTTGGCAGTTTTATGTGCTAAAACGCGGTTGGCTTAGAAAAAAGGGCGTTTACCCCCCTCCGGAGTCAGAGTCACAGCTTACCTTAGAGCAGCTTCTCTTAAGCCGTGGTGGCGAAGCGGTTAGCGTGCTGCCGCCGCAATCTGAAGGGCCTGGGTTCGAGTCTCTCTTAAAGAAACTTTTTTCTTTGATCAAAAATTCAACAACTTTCTTGATCTTATCCATCATACACATATTTTTTGTCAACAATGGACACATTTCGGCACATATCACCATCGAGAATGGACTTTATACCAATTCTAATCCACCTACAAAGCCCTTCCCGACCGGCAAAATGTTTCAGGGCCCCTTGAAGCTCCCAATTTTAATTTTTTTTTCCCCAATTTTGTGTGGAAAAGTTGCGCCATCAAACGCTGATTCGTTTCATATGCGAACAATCCATTTTTGATCAATATTTGGCAGTTTTATGTGCTAAAACGCGGTTGGCTTAGAAAAAAGGGCGTTTACCCCCCTCCGGAGTCAGAGTCACAGCTTACCTTAGAGCAGCTTCTCTTAAGCCGTGGTGGCGAAGCGGTTAGCGTGCTGCCGCCGCAATCTGAAGGGCCTGGGTTCGAGTCTCTCTTAAAGAAACTTTTTTCTTTGATCAAAAATTCAACAACTTTCTTGATCTTATCCATCATACACATATTTTTTGTCAACAATGGACACATTTCGGCACATATCACCATCGAGAATGGACTTTATACCAATTCTAATCCACCTACAAAGCCCTTCCCGACCGGCAAAATGTTTCAGGGCCCCTTGAAGCTCCCAATTTTAATTTTTTTTTCCCCAATTTTGTGTGGAAAAGTTGCGCCATCAAACGCTGATTCGTTTCATATGCGAACAATCCATTTTTGATCAATATTTGGCAGTTTTATGTGCTAAAACGCGGTTGGCTTAGAAAAAAGGGCGTTTACCCCCCTCCGGAGTCAGAGTCACAGCTTACCTTAGAGCAGCTTCTCTTAAGCCGTGGTGGCGAAGCGGTTAGCGTGCTGCCGCCGCAATCTGAAGGGCCTGGGTTCGAGTCTCTCTTAAAGAAACTTTTTTCTTTGATCAAAAATTCAACAACTTTCTTGATCTTATCCATCATACACATATTTTTTGTCAACAATGGACACATTTCGGCACATATCACCATCGAGAATGGACTTTATACCAATTCTAATCCACCTACAAAGCCCTTCCCGACCGGCAAAATGTTTCAGGGCCCCTTGAAGCTCCCAATTTTAATTTTTTTTTCCCCAATTTTGTGTGGAAAAGTTGCGCCATCAAACGCTGATTCGTTTCATATGCGAACAATCCATTTTTGATCAATATTTGGCAGTTTTATGTGCTAAAACGCGGTTGGCTTAGAAAAAAGGGCGTTTACCCCCCTCCGGAGTCAGAGTCACAGCTTACCTTAGAGCAGCTTCTCTTAAGCCGTGGTGGCGAAGCGGTTAGCGTGCTGCCGCCGCAATCTGAAGGGCCTGGGTTCGAGTCTCTCTTAAAGAAACTTTTTTCTTTGATCAAAAATTCAACAACTTTCTTGATCTTATCCATCATACACATATTTTTTGTCAACAATGGACACATTTCGGCACATATCACCATCGAGAATGGACTTTATACCAATTCTAATCCACCTACAAAGCCCTTCCCGACCGGCAAAATGTTTCAGGGCCCCTTGAAGCTCCCAATTTTAATTTTTTTTTCCCCAATTTTGTGTGGAAAAGTTGCGCCATCAAACGCTGATTCGTTTCATATGCGAACAATCCATTTTTGATCAATATTTGGCAGTTTTATGTGCTAAAACGCGGTTGGCTTAGAAAAAAGGGCGTTTACCCCCCTCCGGAGTCAGAGTCACAGCTTACCTTAGAGCAGCTTCTCTTAAGCCGTGGTGGCGAAGCGGTTAGCGTGCTGCCGCCGCAATCTGAAGGGCCTGGGTTCGAGTCTCTCTTAAAGAAACTTTTTTCTTTGATCAAAAATTCAACAACTTTCTTGATCTTATCCATCATACACATATTTTTTGTCAACAATGGACACATTTCGGCACATATCACCATCGAGAATGGACTTTATACCAATTCTAATCCACCTACAAAGCCCTTCCCGACCGGCAAAATGTTTCAGGGCCCCTTGAAGCTCCCAATTTTAATTTTTTTTTCCCCAATTTTGTGTGGAAAAGTTGCGCCATCAAACGCTGATTCGTTTCATATGCGAACAATCCATTTTTGATCAATATTTGGCAGTTTTATGTGCTAAAACGCGGTTGGCTTAGAAAAAAGGGCGTTTACCCCCCTCCGGAGTCAGAGTCACAGCTTACCTTAGAGCAGCTTCTCTTAAGCCGTGGTGGCGAAGCGGTTAGCGTGCTGCCGCCGCAATCTGAAGGGCCTGGGTTCGAGTCTCTCTTAAAGAAACTTTTTTCTTTGATCAAAAATTCAACAACTTTCTTGATCTTATCCATCATACACATATTTTTTGTCAACAATGGACACATTTCGGCACATATCACCATCGAGAATGGACTTTATACCAATTCTAATCCACCTACAAAGCCCTTCCCGACCGGCAAAATGTTTCAGGGCCCCTTGAAGCTCCCAATTTTAATTTTTTTTTCCCCAATTTTGTGTGGAAAAGTTGCGCCATCAAACGCTGATTCGTTTCATATGCGAACAATCCATTTTTGATCAATATTTGGCAGTTTTATGTGCTAAAACGCGGTTGGCTTAGAAAAAAGGGCGTTTACCCCCCTCCGGAGTCAGAGTCACAGCTTACCTTAGAGCAGCTTCTCTTAAGCCGTGGTGGCGAAGCGGTTAGCGTGCTGCCGCCGCAATCTGAAGGGCCTGGGTTCGAGTCTCTCTTAAAGAAACTTTTTTCTTTGATCAAAAATTCAACAACTTTCTTGATCTTATCCATCATACACATATTTTTTGTCAACAATGGACACATTTCGGCACATATCACCATCGAGAATGGACTTTATACCAATTCTAATCCACCTACAAAGCCCTTCCCGACCGGCAAAATGTTTCAGGGCCCCTTGAAGCTCCCAATTTTAATTTTTTTTTCCCCAATTTTGTGTGGAAAAGTTGCGCCATCAAACGCTGATTCGTTTCATATGCGAACAATCCATTTTTGATCAATATTTGGCAGTTTTATGTGCTAAAACGCGGTTGGCTTAGAAAAAAGGGCGTTTACCCCCCTCCGGAGTCAGAGTCACAGCTTACCTTAGAGCAGCTTCTCTTAAGCCGTGGTGGCGAAGCGGTTAGCGTGCTGCCGCCGCAATCTGAAGGGCCTGGGTTCGAGTCTCTCTTAAAGAAACTTTTTTCTTTGATCAAAAATTCAACAACTTTCTTGATCTTATCCATCATACACATATTTTTTGTCAACAATGGACACATTTCGGCACATATCACCATCGAGAATGGACTTTATACCAATTCTAATCCACCTACAAAGCCCTTCCCGACCGGCAAAATGTTTCAGGGCCCCTTGAAGCTCCCAATTTTAATTTTTTTTTCCCCAATTTTGTGTGGAAAAGTTGCGCCATCAAACGCTGATTCGTTTCATATGCGAACAATCCATTTTTGATCAATATTTGGCAGTTTTATGTGCTAAAACGCGGTTGGCTTAGAAAAAAGGGCGTTTACCCCCCTCCGGAGTCAGAGTCACAGCTTACCTTAGAGCAGCTTCTCTTAAGCCGTGGTGGCGAAGCGGTTAGCGTGCTGCCGCCGCAATCTGAAGGGCCTGGGTTCGAGTCTCTCTTAAAGAAACTTTTTTCTTTGATCAAAAATTCAACAACTTTCTTGATCTTATCCATCATACACATATTTTTTGTCAACAATGGACACATTTCGGCACATATCACCATCGAGAATGGACTTTATACCAATTCTAATCCACCTACAAAGCCCTTCCCGACCGGCAAAATGTTTCAGGGCCCCTTGAAGCTCCCAATTTTAATTTTTTTTTCCCCAATTTTGTGTGGAAAAGTTGCGCCATCAAACGCTGATTCGTTTCATATGCGAACAATCCATTTTTGATCAATATTTGGCAGTTTTATGTGCTAAAACGCGGTTGGCTTAGAAAAAAGGGCGTTTACCCCCCTCCGGAGTCAGAGTCACAGCTTACCTTAGAGCAGCTTCTCTTAAGCCGTGGTGGCGAAGCGGTTAGCGTGCTGCCGCCGCAATCTGAAGGGCCTGGGTTCGAGTCTCTCTTAAAGAAACTTTTTTCTTTGATCAAAAATTCAACAACTTTCTTGATCTTATCCATCATACACATATTTTTTGTCAACAATGGACACATTTCGGCACATATCACCATCGAGAATGGACTTTATACCAATTCTAATCCACCTACAAAGCCCTTCCCGACCGGCAAAATGTTTCAGGGCCCCTTGAAGCTCCCAATTTTAATTTTTTTTTCCCCAATTTTGTGTGGAAAAGTTGCGCCATCAAACGCTGATTCGTTTCATATGCGAACAATCCATTTTTGATCAATATTTGGCAGTTTTATGTGCTAAAACGCGGTTGGCTTAGAAAAAAGGGCGTTTACCCCCCTCCGGAGTCAGAGTCACAGCTTACCTTAGAGCAGCTTCTCTTAAGCCGTGGTGGCGAAGCGGTTAGCGTGCTGCCGCCGCAATCTGAAGGGCCTGGGTTCGAGTCTCTCTTAAAGAAACTTTTTTCTTTGATCAAAAATTCAACAACTTTCTTGATCTTATCCATCATACACATATTTTTTGTCAACAATGGACACATTTCGGCACATATCACCATCGAGAATGGACTTTATACCAATTCTAATCCACCTACAAAGCCCTTCCCGACCGGCAAAATGTTTCAGGGCCCCTTGAAGCTCCCAATTTTAATTTTTTTTTCCCCAATTTTGTGTGGAAAAGTTGCGCCATCAAACGCTGATTCGTTTCATATGCGAACAATCCATTTTTGATCAATATTTGGCAGTTTTATGTGCTAAAACGCGGTTGGCTTAGAAAAAAGGGCGTTTACCCCCCTCCGGAGTCAGAGTCACAGCTTACCTTAGAGCAGCTTCTCTTAAGCCGTGGTGGCGAAGCGGTTAGCGTGCTGCCGCCGCAATCTGAAGGGCCTGGGTTCGAGTCTCTCTTAAAGAAACTTTTTTCTTTGATCAAAAATTCAACAACTTTCTTGATCTTATCCATCATACACATATTTTTTGTCAACAATGGACACATTTCGGCACATATCACCATCGAGAATGGACTTTATACCAATTCTAATCCACCTACAAAGCCCTTCCCGACCGGCAAAATGTTTCAGGGCCCCTTGAAGCTCCCAATTTTAATTTTTTTTTCCCCAATTTTGTGTGGAAAAGTTGCGCCATCAAACGCTGATTCGTTTCATATGCGAACAATCCATTTTTGATCAATATTTGGCAGTTTTATGTGCTAAAACGCGGTTGGCTTAGAAAAAAGGGCGTTTACCCCCCTCCGGAGTCAGAGTCACAGCTTACCTTAGAGCAGCTTCTCTTAAGCCGTGGTGGCGAAGCGGTTAGCGTGCTGCCGCCGCAATCTGAAGGGCCTGGGTTCGAGTCTCTCTTAAAGAAACTTTTTTCTTTGATCAAAAATTCAACAACTTTCTTGATCTTATCCATCATACACATATTTTTTGTCAACAATGGACACATTTCGGCACATATCACCATCGAGAATGGACTTTATACCAATTCTAATCCACCTACAAAGCCCTTCCCGACCGGCAAAATGTTTCAGGGCCCCTTGAAGCTCCCAATTTTAATTTTTTTTTCCCCAATTTTGTGTGGAAAAGTTGCGCCATCAAACGCTGATTCGTTTCATATGCGAACAATCCATTTTTGATCAATATTTGGCAGTTTTATGTGCTAAAACGCGGTTGGCTTAGAAAAAAGGGCGTTTACCCCCCTCCGGAGTCAGAGTCACAGCTTACCTTAGAGCAGCTTCTCTTAAGCCGTGGTGGCGAAGCGGTTAGCGTGCTGCCGCCGCAATCTGAAGGGCCTGGGTTCGAGTCTCTCTTAAAGAAACTTTTTTCTTTGATCAAAAATTCAACAACTTTCTTGATCTTATCCATCATACACATATTTTTTGTCAACAATGGACACATTTCGGCACATATCACCATCGAGAATGGACTTTATACCAATTCTAATCCACCTACAAAGCCCTTCCCGACCGGCAAAATGTTTCAGGGCCCCTTGAAGCTCCCAATTTTAATTTTTTTTTCCCCAATTTTGTGTGGAAAAGTTGCGCCATCAAACGCTGATTCGTTTCATATGCGAACAATCCATTTTTGATCAATATTTGGCAGTTTTATGTGCTAAAACGCGGTTGGCTTAGAAAAAAGGGCGTTTACCCCCCTCCGGAGTCAGAGTCACAGCTTACCTTAGAGCAGCTTCTCTTAAGCCGTGGTGGCGAAGCGGTTAGCGTGCTGCCGCCGCAATCTGAAGGGCCTGGGTTCGAGTCTCTCTTAAAGAAACTTTTTTCTTTGATCAAAAATTCAACAACTTTCTTGATCTTATCCATCATACACATATTTTTTGTCAACAATGGACACATTTCGGCACATATCACCATCGAGAATGGACTTTATACCAATTCTAATCCACCTACAAAGCCCTTCCCGACCGGCAAAATGTTTCAGGGCCCCTTGAAGCTCCCAATTTTAATTTTTTTTTCCCCAATTTTGTGTGGAAAAGTTGCGCCATCAAACGCTGATTCGTTTCATATGCGAACAATCCATTTTTGATCAATATTTGGCAGTTTTATGTGCTAAAACGCGGTTGGCTTAGAAAAAAGGGCGTTTACCCCCCTCCGGAGTCAGAGTCACAGCTTACCTTAGAGCAGCTTCTCTTAAGCCGTGGTGGCGAAGCGGTTAGCGTGCTGCCGCCGCAATCTGAAGGGCCTGGGTTCGAGTCTCTCTTAAAGAAACTTTTTTCTTTGATCAAAAATTCAACAACTTTCTTGATCTTATCCATCATACACATATTTTTTGTCAACAATGGACACATTTCGGCACATATCACCATCGAGAATGGACTTTATACCAATTCTAATCCACCTACAAAGCCCTTCCCGACCGGCAAAATGTTTCAGGGCCCCTTGAAGCTCCCAATTTTAATTTTTTTTTCCCCAATTTTGTGTGGAAAAGTTGCGCCATCAAACGCTGATTCGTTTCATATGCGAACAATCCATTTTTGATCAATATTTGGCAGTTTTATGTGCTAAAACGCGGTTGGCTTAGAAAAAAGGGCGTTTACCCCCCTCCGGAGTCAGAGTCACAGCTTACCTTAGAGCAGCTTCTCTTAAGCCGTGGTGGCGAAGCGGTTAGCGTGCTGCCGCCGCAATCTGAAGGGCCTGGGTTCGAGTCTCTCTTAAAGAAACTTTTTTCTTTGATCAAAAATTCAACAACTTTCTTGATCTTATCCATCATACACATATTTTTTGTCAACAATGGACACATTTCGGCACATATCACCATCGAGAATGGACTTTATACCAATTCTAATCCACCTACAAAGCCCTTCCCGACCGGCAAAATGTTTCAGGGCCCCTTGAAGCTCCCAATTTTAATTTTTTTTTCCCCAATTTTGTGTGGAAAAGTTGCGCCATCAAACGCTGATTCGTTTCATATGCGAACAATCCATTTTTGATCAATATTTGGCAGTTTTATGTGCTAAAACGCGGTTGGCTTAGAAAAAAGGGCGTTTACCCCCCTCCGGAGTCAGAGTCACAGCTTACCTTAGAGCAGCTTCTCTTAAGCCGTGGTGGCGAAGCGGTTAGCGTGCTGCCGCCGCAATCTGAAGGGCCTGGGTTCGAGTCTCTCTTAAAGAAACTTTTTTCTTTGATCAAAAATTCAACAACTTTCTTGATCTTATCCATCATACACATATTTTTTGTCAACAATGGACACATTTCGGCACATATCACCATCGAGAATGGACTTTATACCAATTCTAATCCACCTACAAAGCCCTTCCCGACCGGCAAAATGTTTCAGGGCCCCTTGAAGCTCCCAATTTTAATTTTTTTTTCCCCAATTTTGTGTGGAAAAGTTGCGCCATCAAACGCTGATTCGTTTCATATGCGAACAATCCATTTTTGATCAATATTTGGCAGTTTTATGTGCTAAAACGCGGTTGGCTTAGAAAAAAGGGCGTTTACCCCCCCTCCGGAGTCAGAGTCACAGCTTACCTTAGAGCAGCTTCTCTTAAGCCGTGGTGGCGAAGCGGTTAGCGTGCTGCCGCCGCAATCTGAAGGGCCTGGGTTCGAGTCTCTCTTAAAGAAACTTTTTTCTTTGATCAAAAATTCAACAACTTTCTTGATCTTATCCATCATACACATATTTTTTGTCAACAATGGACACATTTCGGCACATATCACCATCGAGAATGGACCTTTATAACCAATTCTAATCCACCTACAAAGCCCTTCCCGACCGGCAAAATGTTTCAGGGCCCCTTGAAGCTCCCAATTTTAATTTTTTTTATCCCCAATTTTGTGTGGAAAAGTTGCGCCATCAAACGCTGATTCGTTTCATATGCGAACAATCCATTTTTGAGTCACTATATTTGGGCAGTTTTATGTGCTAAAACGCGGTTGGCTTAGAAAAAAGGGCGTTTACCCCCCCTCCGGAGTCAGAGTCACAGACTTACCTTAGAGCAGCTTCTCTTAAGCGTGGTGGCGAAGCGGTTAGCGTGCTGCCGCCGCAATCTGAAGGGCCTGGGTTCGAGTCTCTCTTAAAGAAACTTTTTTCTTTGATTTTGCTATTTTGAGCCTGAATTGAATCAGCAAATATGAAGAAAAACATCTCAGTAAGAAAAGAAATATTTATTTGTTTCGTTTCATTTTTTAAATAATTTTGATTCCGCAATATTAAGGTCAAAAAAAAAATCCGCCAAATTGAATAGTTTCGTTTTGTAGTATAAAAATCTACGATCCCTAAATTTAACCATACTCATTTTAGCGCATTTTTATACGCCCACATTGAAATTGCCGTCGCCCCTGTCCGTCCGTCCGTCGCCCCTGTCCGTCCGTCCGTCCGTCATGCCGTCCGTCTGTCCACAATTGGCTTGTGAACGCAATAGAGACCACAGTTTTGGTTGGATTTGAATAAAATTTTTATATTATGTAAATTATATTCATAAGATCTCGGACAATTTCGAATTTGGGTTTGATTTGACTAAAATTCACGGAGTTTTACACCCAAAATATGTTAAAAATAGCTTGTGAACGCGATAGAGACCACAGTTTTGGTTGGATTTGAATAAAATTTTGTATGTAGGATTATATTCATAAGATCTCGGACAAGTTCGAGTTTTGGTTGGATTTGAATAAAATTTTTATATGTAAGATTACATAGGCGTACGGGAGGTTTTGAAACTGGGGGTGCGGGAGAGATTTGTGCCCGAATCTCGGACTCTGCCCGAATTCTACTGAACGCGGAGCGGCGTCGGGCCAAGCCCGACTACGAGAAGCGCTGAAGGCGCGAGCCCGCTGCAGGGGGCGGGAGGTCCTCCCCAGAAAATTTTGAAAATCTACATTCAATCTGTTGCATTCTGACTTCTGAGACATAATTGGGGGTTGATTATTGGACGAGGGGGATGAGAAAAAAACATGAAATATGCTCACAATATCGGAATTCATGCGCAAAAGTGATCATGAAGGGTTACTAATTTGATACTCCATGAGAATATTCATCAAAAACGATTTCATATCCATTCACAAACTTCAACAATATTTTATTGGAATATTGCATGAAATAAGTGAATTTCTGATGACTTTCAGAAATTCATACTCGCAGGTGATCAAATCCGAAACCTCCATGAATCCTAAAGTGCCCGAACAACCAAGGTAAATATCACCAGCCCACAAGGCTTCCACACGAATATCTCGATATTCGGGTATTTTGCTTCAATAGAATCTAGGGATTCGGGCAGGAATCGGTTCCCGGCAATATTAGTGGGTATTTTTCTAGAAAAAAACCAAGAAGACTCGGAAACTTTCAGTGCCCGAATATGATCGAGCCGAAAATTTTGGGGGGGGGGGGCAGTCGCCCCCCCTGCACCCCCCTCCCGTACGCCTATGTAAGATTATATTCATAAGATCTCCGACAATTTCGAATTTGGGGTTCGATTCGACAAAAATTCACGGAGTTTAACACCCAAAATGTGTTAGAAATGGCTTATGAACACAATAGAGACAACAGTTTTGGTTGGATTTGAATAAAATTTTGTATGTAGGATTATATTCATAAGATCTCGGACAAGTTCGAATTTGGGTTCGATTCGACAAAAATTCACAGAGTTTTACAGACAAATTATGTTAAAAATGGCTTGTGAACATGAAAGAGACCACAATTGTGGTAAACTTTTGTGTGTAGGCTAATATCCATAAAATCTTGGACAAGTTTGAATTCCGGATCGATTCGACAAATATTTGTCTTTTATTAGTTTTATTAGTTATGAAATTAGATGCTTTATATTAACAAGATATTGGATGAATTCAAATCTGAACACCATCCAACAAAAATTAAGATAGTAACATTCCTTGATATATTGACAATTTATGTAGGGGCGTATTAGGCAACCACTTGTTTTATTTCCGATTGGCCGGTAGGCAGCGGTAGGCGGTTGGCTTTTTAAACCCACCCTCCATATAACTGTCAGAGAGTCACCGGTTGAAATAGAGACAGATGTTTCAGCATATCTGCTTGCCTGAGAATCCCTGAAAAATCACGGATAATAACCGAAAATCCTTAAAAAATTGGTTGAAAATGTAGCTTCTGTTCTAATATCTAAACTAACCCTTGTTCACAGACAAGTTTTAAGGCGTTTTTACTACAAAAAAGCCATGTGAGCGTACTTAAAAACTAAGTTAGTTTACAGTAAAACTGAACTAAGCGAAATAACAAAATCGTAATGTCAAAATAACATACTGAATACCTCTAAAACCCGATATATTTTAGTAAGTCTCAAAGCCGAAATTTTCTCAGAGGCGATCATTAGTTATTTCTGGTTATGGTTATTTGTAGTCTATAGCATTAGGAGTTAATGCCCTTTAATATATTTCCAAGATGTCGGAAGATGATAGAACTTTATTTGTTGGCGGCTTATCTGATCGTGTTACAGAGGAATTACTTTACGAATTATTTCTACAGGTGGACAGTCTTCTTCCTAAACATATTTTGTTCAAAAATTAGGATTTTAGTGTTATATTGTGTTCACAATCCACTCTTATTTAATAATCTTTCTCAGTTTCTCTCTTGACTCCTCTTTTTTGGCTCTTTATCACTGCCGGTCACACAGACTTGTTTGTGTTGTGTTCTGTTTTCATTCAATTTCACTTTCAAGAGATTCTGAATAGATGTAACGGTATTCCGAATATTCGTTGTACTAGCACAAAGAATTAACTTGTTCAGTTCCTGTGACCCAACTGTCAAACCAAGTTATCAAGCAATTGGAATTATTATATCATTTGCAGTCTCAGTCATAATGAAAATGATGTAGGCCTATTTAAATTTTTAAAGGTGAATTTCCAGAATTTTCGATGTTTTGTATACATCTTGTATACATGAAAATAGTATTCAAAAGGACTATAGGCTTACTGCTAGAAAATCACATCAAATTTTCTCTTTTTGAAAATGTATCTTCCGGTTTCCTCACTACTAGTATGATTTTTTCCTTCAAACGTTGATAATTATGGATGCACATCCATTTGCAGGCTTAAATTTTGATAGTGAGCTGTGCACAATATAACTGATAAACTTAGGTACAAAATTCACGTTTCTGAGACTTTGATATTGTTGGTTGATAGAATGGTGAATGTTCCACTCTAATCTGACAAACCGCTTAATAATACACTGCCTGTTTCTCAATCCTTTTCATATTGTTGAGAATAACATTTTGTGTTTTAAACAAAATAAACGGTATATATAATATGTTGAAACATTTTAAATCTATTGTAGGCTGGTCCGTTAGAAAAAGTCAAGATTCCAACAGACAGAGAAGGAAGGTCTCGGAGATTTGCTTTCATAACTTTTCTACATGATGTTTCAGTTCCTTACTCCAAACAAGTTATGGATGGTATTCAGTTATTTGGTCGGACTTTAAGCTTACAAAATAGGGGAAGTAATTCTAACGAAAGTCCTAGAAGTTCGCCGCGTTCTAGTCCACATTACAATTCAGATCCTCAACAAAATAGACATCATGGTTTTAACCGTTCTAATACTTGGCATGGACAAACTAGTCCAGGTCAAAATGCACAATCACAAGGACCAAGTTTGATGAAATCTCCTCAATATGAAATTCAGAATCCTTATGCACCAGTGCAAGAGGGTTTAAATTCAATGGATGTGTTACGAGGTCAGGGTTCAGCAGGAAGTTTCAATGATATGTCAATGCAGCCAAGAGAAATGGCACCAATTGATGTTCGGAGACAAAGAGTTTTAGAAAAGCAGCAAATGTCAATGAACATCCAAAGTCATAGGAATCATGAAAAACGCCATGACAACCGTGATGAACGTTATGACAGACGTGGTCGCCATGATGATCACTATAGCAGAAGTCGCAGTCATCATCCATATGACAATGAAAGAAGGCGTGGTAGATATTGAAACTGCTGTTTTATTGTCATCATTTCATGTTTCAGAGTTTTAAGTTTTCTTTTAACTAGAAATCATCTCAGTTTTGGGGGGAGGGGAACGAACTGGAGCAATTAAACTAGGCTTGAAAAAACCAGCATACAAGGTTCTGCTCTAGTAACTAAGGGCTGCTACTACTACTAAAATGACTGTTAAAAAAAAACCTGGTCAGTAGGTTTAGATCTATTTTGTCCTTTATTTACATCATCATATTTCATTCTCATATGCATCAATTTACCTTTTGAAGATTAGAACTCCAGGACTATTTTATAAGATTATCAGGTTTGATTTAAGTAGGTTATGCACATAATTTATTTTATAATCAGTCATACCTTAAAATGCATTGTTTTAACACAATTTTTTTTTTTTATTCTGTTGCATCGAACTATTTTGCAATAATTTGGCAGCTTTTATTAAATCTTTTGGTAGTTAATATCGTTTCTTAATTGATATGAATTCAAATTTTTTCACTTAAAAACCAATTTTAACATTTTAAACATTTTAGAGTTAAGATATTTAAAGAATAAAGATTGTTTTTATCTGTTTTACATAGTAAATGATGTTTTGTTGTCTCTACAAATCTTGACTGGTGTTAGAAGATCATTCCTTACAGGGTCAAAGACAAGAATAAAATTATGTAAAGGCGAGTCTGTGACATATGTACTCTAGCATGATTGAAGTGAATATAAATTTTATTTGAGAGCAAATGGACTATGAAGAAAAATCAGAAATGAACAAATCTTAACAATTTATTAACAAGCATGTACAAAAAAACCATGATTCATTAAAATGCACTCTTAATTCCTTAAAGGAAACAGTTTAAATTTCAGAGATTCAAACCCTAAAAGAAGACAATACCAATATCAGTCTCTGGTTTAAATCTACAGTCAATCAAAAGCCATATGAAAGTATGTGCCATGCTGGCATAGAAATAACAGGCACATCCATAATAATCAATCATTTTCAATACCATATCAACAAAATTAGTTAAAAAGGCTATTTTATTTCATCAAAGCTTTCTAATCACATTAAAAGGCTTATAAGTGTACATGTACTTGAAATGATATTTGAAGTCTTAGTTCAAATATAGCCTTTTTAAGTTTTAAATACTTGTTTAGTCGAAATGGTTGTCTACCACTTTTGTGTTTGTTATTTCTATGTTAAATGATGAAATGCGTCACCATCAATACATGTTCAGATTTCTTTGAGGTTTTCAAGTAAATTTCAAACAAACTATCCAACTTGACAGGAAACTAACAATGACTGAAGTGCTTTTGCATATGCTGAAATGAAAATATTTTAAATATAACAAACAAATTTATCTTACTAATCTTCATCTTTGATCAAACGCACATAGAAATGACCAATGATTAAAGTGGTATTTTAGGTAAAAAAAAGGTTATGGTTCCCAAAAAAACTATAGTAAAAAATACAGAGAAATTATGTCCCTAATGTTATCTGATGGTCAACAATGCAAAACAATGATTATTTAAAAGTCCAACACCAAAGCTTGTTGAAGGGGAACGTTCCAGTAATAAGACTGGATTATTTTTATACGCCCACATGAAATGTGGAGCGTATATTGCCGTCACCCATGTCTGTCGGTCCGTCCGTCCGTCCACAATTGCTTGTTAACACTCTACAAGTCACAATTCTTTACGGATTTTGACGAAACTTGCTGAAATTGTTTATTATCACCCAAGGATGAACCCTATTGAAAATCAAAAGAATCGAAAAATATTTGATATGAATTATTGCCCTTGTTCTTTAAAACGCGTTCGATTTTTAGCTTGTTAACACTCTACAGGTCACAATTCTTTACGGATTTTGATGAAACTTGCTGAAATTG
Organism: Lottia scabra; assembly: GCA_029955415.1. NCBI lineage: Eukaryota > Metazoa > Mollusca > Gastropoda > Lottiidae > Lottia > Lottia scabra. Next base: position 26,858 of record JARJEI010000035.1, read on the forward strand.
TTTATTATCACCCAAGGATGAACCCTATTGAAAATCAAAAGAATCGAAAAATATTAGATATGAATTATTGTCCTTGTTCTTTAAAACGCGTTCGGTTTTTATCTTGTTAACACTCTACAGGTCACAATTCTCTATGGATTTTGATGAAACTTGCTGAAATTGTTTATTATCACTCAAGGATGAACCCTATTGAAAATCAAAAGAATCGAAAAATATTTAATATGAATTATTGCCCTTGTTGTTTAAAACACGTTCGATTTTTAGCTCGTTAACACTCTACAAGTCACAATTCTTTACGGATTTTGACAAAACTTACTGAAATTTTTTATTATCACCTGATAATGAACCCTATTGAAAATCAAAAGAATCAAAAAATATTTAAAATGAATTATTGCCCTTGTTGTTTAAAACATGTTTGATTTTTAGTTTGTTAACACTCTACAGGTCCCAATTCTTTATGGATTTTGACAAAACTTACTGAAATTTTTTATTATCACCTGATAATGAACCTTATTGAAAATCAAAAGAATCGAAAAATGTTTAATATGAATTATTGCCCTTGTTCTTTAAAACACGTTGATTTTTAGGTTGTGAATACTCTAGAAGGCACAATTCTTTATGGATTTTGACAAAACTTACTGAAATTTTTTATTATCACCCAATAATGAACCCTATTGAAAATCAAAAGAATCAAAAAATATTTAAAATGAATTATTGCCCTTGTTCTTTAAAACGCGTTGATTTTTAGGTTGTAAAATACCCTAGAAGGCACAATTCTTTTACGATTAGATTTTAATGAAACCTTTTGAAATAGTTTATTATCACACGATAAACCCTATCGAAAATCAAAAAATATTTGATATGACTTATTGCCCTTCTTGTATAAAATAGGTTTTAGTTTTTAGCTCATAACAGAGAAGGATTTTGATTAAACTTGATGAATGCTTAACCCTTAATGAAATCGAGAAAAAAATAGTTTGGACAACACCTAATTTAAGTTTTGAACGAAATGTAGGCCTCTGACTACAGGTTGAATATTTGATGGTTGCTGTTTTCTGCCAAATGTTCTTTTTCAAACAAAGCTTCCAGTGGGCGTATATTACCTTGCCTGGCAAGCTATCTTTTTTATTATTATTATATATATATATAAGGAATGCCTTTTAAACCATCAATTCTACACACATTTAGACAATATTATAAATTAGAAATCATACCTTTAGGATTTTTATAAAAGATACAATTATTGGCACAAGTATCAGGATTAGTGTCCCAAGCTGTTTCTGCACAGCAACATAATGGTGGTAATATTATTCCTTTCTTTTCTAACTTTATTCTTATATTGTGTTGAAGAGCTTCTAAATATCTGAAATAAAATGATAACATGAATATCATTTGATATAAAAATGTTGATAGTTCCTTTCAATTTTTTTTTTGTAAAATCTATCCACCAAAAATTATTAGAGAAGGAGAGGTCTGATATACACTCATATAAACTTGTGAACGTAATCAAGTAGGCTACCCTATACAATAGTCGCCATATTGAATATAATATAGTTCAGCCAATCACAATTCTTCAGAGAGTGTTGTCTTCTTGTGCATTAAAATCAACAAGATTTATGGCCCAAATCTTGAAATAAGAGTTGTCTACTCTTGCCCATTTACCAGGCAAGATGGCCACCTATCATGATCGAGTCATAAGTCATAATGTTAGATTCCAATATTGCCGATGGTTGAGCCTTATGACGTTATACAGAAAAAACTTCTTTCAATTATTTTTTACAACATATACTTTAATTTGCAGTTTCTACAAGCATCATGAGTATAGGCCATTATAGCCAAAGACCTATGCTTATGGGTGAAAAAATTTGTAATGTCACATAAATATAAATTCAAACCTCTGTGTTTCTTTTATCTTCTGTCTTTGATGTTCGTGTTGTTCTAAAGTCTCTTTAATTTGAGATTCCTCCATTTTTTCTCGGAGATATAGTTCAGTTCTTGTTTCGCCTGTGATTGGATCTCTCGGTTCAACCAATTGTAATGCTTGTTGTTCTTCTTCTTTTCTCTCCAATTCCTTCTCTTTCTTTAATCTGTAGCCAGTAAAAAAATATCACTAATTTGTGCATTTGAAAACAGCTTTTTCCCCAGTTTCCCCTGTCAATAATACACCCCAGATAATAATATTCCTAAGTATGTTGTAACTAACCCTGGTCAAACGTCTGGCAGTATTTTATATCCCTCAGTGATTTGAAATGAAAAAAGAGCATGTTCTGGCAAATTTCCTTCATGACACTCTTAATCTTCATCAGCCCAATAACATGTTGAATAGTAGGATACAAAACTCTTGTACAGGGTATGTAAACTTACAGCTGTATTTTCCTCTTGTGATCTCTTTTTCTCAGGTTTTCTTTGACCTGTTCTCTTTCTATGTCCATGAATAATTTTCTATAAATGGCATGTTGATTTTTCTTTCTTTTCTTTTCTTCTTCTTCCTCAACCCCATCATAAATAGTTGGTATTTTTACTGAATGTTTTATTCTAGCTTTGTTACCTAAATTATATTACAATAAATATACAAGAAATCTTGATCTATCAACAATTTTCTACATTGAACCCTTCATCTCTAAAACTTTTATTCTGCATGTTTCTCTAGCAACAGTATATAATATTTATCACATCATAAAGTCATGAATTTACTTCTCTGCAAAGGGAGGTTATAAGTGGTGAGAATGTTTTATTGTGTTAAAGTGTCAATTAAATATAACGTTTTTCTTGTTACTTATAGCTAGCAATACCACAGTGGTCGCCCCTTTTTGTGCCCTCTGAATATTTCTACAATTTGACAAACAACATCAGTAGGACAGCTGATGAGATCAAACAAGAATTGAAATGTCCAGAACTGTAGATATCTGACTAAATATTAGAGTGACGCAAATATATGCCATAAGTGTTCCCAATATACATAAAAAATTTCTTTCTACCATGAAATGATTTTCTTAATGTCGCATATAAAACTTTGAATATCACTCTTGACTCAAAATAACAAATAATACCTTTCACTCTTGGAGAAACTTGAAAATGAACAGATTTCTTTGGATGTTTAGAACTGTCATTCTCTAATTCATTCTTGTCAGGATCTTCTTCACTCTGTCTATCCCAATCTATTTCTGGTATCTGTTTGTGATCTTGTGTTAAAATTGTTAGTCCCAAACAATCTAATGGATGTTTATCTTCTTCAAATGACTGAAACATATATTTGTAATTGACAGATAAATAGTCTTATCCAAAGATCATAATGGCAGTTTTTTGTGAATGAAAGAATCCAAGGAAAAAAACAAAATGGCAGAATACTAAATTTATCTTGTTTATTTTTATTTTGCTGCAGCATTTTAGAATTATCACACAGAATCATTAGATTTTTTTTAAGGCAATGGGCAAAGCAGGCATTAAAAATAAGTTTCAGTAAGTCAGGAATTGAGGAAATATGGCCAAGGTTTAATTTGTTTCTGACAAGGATTAAGAAATATTAATTATTCTAATTAGACCTACACGTAATGGTTTATGCCAAGTTAGATCAGCAGCATCACTTTCTTCAACATAATCATCATTTTTCTTTAAACTCAGTTTCTTTCTGGCATCACTAGTAAAGTGATGAATCTAAAAAATAAATCTCAGTAAAATTTAATCTCAATTAGTGAGTTTAAACACCTAATAACATAATTTGACTTTTTTAGAATATCTAAAGAATCATTCTGCATCATTCAATGAATTCTCAAAAAACATGGCTGTTTTGTACCCCATGCTTGCTAATCCCCATTCATATATGATGCTATGATAAATCTTGTGCAATTGAATAGTGTATTCAAAAACTGGAGCGTTTGAAAGAGCAATATATTCATAATTTCCAAGGATACAAATAATTGCATTGATTGTTCAAAACTATCATAACCATCAGGTGATATCAATGAAAGACATGGACACAATCAAGGATTTTGATTTTGCTTGATTTTTACAAGCTGTGTTCAACAATTTTCCCAAAATGACCAGCCATGCTTTTATGTGGATAATTCACAATGATAATGTCCAAATATAAATATCATACTTCAACAGTCATTTTCAGACATCTTGTTGCCTACCTGAGTGGTTTGATTTGTGAAAGCTTTGGTTTGAACATTATCTTCTTTTGATTTGGATGACCCTGAAATAATATATAATTGATATGCAACAAATTCTCTCAGAATACACATACAAAGAATTTTGCTTATCTATCAAAAAAAATTAGTGTCACTATCTTGGCTTAATGTAGAAAATAGTGTTCAGGCTTTGCATGATTTGTGATCTTTAGTTCCCTAATAAAGAATGAAGTCTACTACAAAAAACTGTTTTCAAATCAGACTGAACCTGATTGTGTTTGAGAAATAAACTGAAAAGGTGCTTGAATCTCAAGGTGCAAACAAATCACATTTTATAAGTCAGAATAAACAATTTGAACTCAAGCAAACTAATTTAAACTCACCTTTTCTATGTCTCTGACTAGATGAACTATAAATAGAATGAGTTTCTGTATTGTGAACAGAAATACCAGTTCTTTCAGCTGAACTCTGTCTGACATTTCTGTTATTTTTAATCATTGCACTTTGTTGTAAGATATGCCTTTCTTCTTCTACCTATTTCAAGAGAAAACAACCATATAAAATACATGCAGTTATCATCAGCATAAATCATGTGTATTTAAAAAAAAAATAGATAGTTTGGAATGAAAATTGGAATAAATGAAATACAAGCCAAAGTAAGTTTTAACAGAAAAAAAAAATTAATATTTAGTAAAAAACTGTACAGTTAAATATATACTGCTTATGTCAAAACATCAGTTCAGTAACTATGAGAGCCCAGCTTGAATTTTAAAGTATTTGATAATTAAACACTTATGCCAGTTATGAAATGTAATTGGTGAAATATTAGATTATGATTATAATCACACTTATGATTTCAACTATTTGTTTAGTTATTGCATTGTAAGAAATCTTCAAGCTATCTTTACACATTTGACAACTTTAGTACAAAGATAACTTTCTTACAGCCTGAATATTTTGCTCCATTTGTTGTTGTTTTTTTAATCTTTCAATTGTTTTGACTCTTTTTTTAACATCCTCGTGAAATTGACGAATTCTTCTTTGCTTCTGTTTCTGTATATCATTCATTTGTTGTTCCATTTCCTCAGCAGCTGTCTGTAGAAAAAATATATCAGACATCAACAACTTGATTATTGAACAATTAATTTACACGATTGGCATATGATATATGTGCTGGTAACACTTTCCAGAAAAATATCTATTAAGATATTAAAGGAATACAACCTCTTAGAGTACACTCTTCTACGTCTAGTGTTCATTAGTTTAATTAAAATACATCTCATATACAATCAGTGTTGGAAATGAAACAATAAAACTGTACGGTATTTCAAGTTTGAAAAAATTATTTGAACAGAAAAGAATCTGCTCAAAAAAAGCATGAAGAATGAAAATGCTTACAAACAAGATCAAGGAGAGTTACTTCCCTTCATGATTCTAAAAATTGAATATCGCTTAATACTACAGAATAAATTTATCAGAGATTCACAAATCTGAAATCATTTGATATTGATTTTATGAATTTAAAGAATTATAGAGGTATGATGTACATAATTAATGACACAACGTAAGTCCAGTGATGGATATAATACTCTTATAGGCCAGGTTTGAGCGAAATTAATATTTTAGGTTCATTCTAAGAAGAGGTGGTATCTCTTTAAATGAAGAGAACATGTTTCAACATGAATGAAATTTTAAATTATAAATAGAAGACTGAGCTAAAGTTTTAGGTTCTTACAACGGCATCGGGGTATTCTGAATATTTGTCAGTATGTGCTGGCTGGACCCATGCTCCAACTGGTCTGATTTCTACATTTCGGTTACCCATTATGTCTGAACTGATCACAGGACGAGATATTTTCTTTAAACCAACTGGTAAACTTTCGTATTTCAATTTCGACGCCATTTTGCAAAAAAAACTACCGTTTGTGTTGTTTTCACTACATCCACTGAAGAGTTATCAAAGGGGCGTTACCCTCAGAAATGACCTAGGTCAAAATAAATTTCAAATATATTTCCAACTAACTACTAAGCTAAAATAGTATCTCTCTTTCCTAAAACAATCCTAGAAATGTTTGAATCAAATGGCGCAGTCGACTTGGCATTTTGTCAGAAAATTCCTAAAGTGGAGCTCCATGCTCATTTGAATACCAGTTTCAGAACGGAAACATTCAAACATTTGGTTGATAGGAAAGCGTCAACTTTGCCAGAAGTGAAAAGTTTCAATGTTGCCATTAAGAATGGTGAAACATATTGTATTGATAAATCTTTTGATTTATTTAGATTAATTCATAAGGTTTGTAGGTTATTTCACTTGGTGATGAAATAGATAGCATAAAGGAGTGAATGAAATAGTAGGCAGTAGAGCTAGGCTATCATCAACAAGTCTCACTTTGTCTGTGCACAGCCACATTATACATACATGTGAATCTGTATTGTCACTCATTGTCACTGAAGACTTTATTATTGAAATAGAGAAGGAATTTTACTCATTAGATTTGGTAACTGTGAAGTGGATTTGAGAGAATTTAAGACTTTTTATAAATTAGAAATGTTTGCCTAGTTAATTAATCTGGGATTTTGTCGAAAAATGCCTAAGGTCGAACTTCATGCTCATTTAAATGTAAGCTTCAGTGCTAAAACATTTCAGCACTTGGTTGACAGGAAAGCATCCACTTTGCCAGAAGTGAAAAATTTTAATGTGACAATTAAGGAAGGGGATACTGATTGTATAAATAACAACTAAGTTGATTTGTATAGTTTAACCCAAAAGGTTTGTTTCAAGCTGGGTAACTGACTTTTAGAAAATTGTAGTCAAATCTCAACATTATGTTGTTTATATCAAAAAGCTTTGTACTGAAACTTCTATAATGACCTATTACTGATTTGATTGTGCACTAAAAAAACTATTTTGAAATTGAATAAGGCCTATAATCTTACAGGTTCAAGGCTCATTATGCCTACCAATGTGTATCTAATTTATTTTATATTTTAGGTATGTGATGATGAATATGCTATTTATACACTTACCTATGATGTAATACATGACTTTGCTAATGATAATGTAAAGTATTTAGAACTAAGATCCACCCCTAAAGAAATCCCAACTACTGGTATGACAAGAAGACTTTATATTGAGACTATGATTAAAGCTGTCATGGAATGTGAAAAAGAAGAATTGGATATCATGGTGAAAATTTTACCTTCTATTGACAGGAGACTGGGGGTAGATGTTGCCAACATTACAGTTGATCTGGCAAAAGAATTATCTGATAAATATCCTGGATATATCCCGGGAATAGATTTCAGTGGAGATCCCAAAGTTCTAGATGCAGTGTCATACATCCCTGTATTCAACAGAGCTAGAGAGCTTGGATTGAAACTAGCTCTGCATTTAGCCGAGATTCCAAATCACGAGGAAACATTGAGAGTTTTGAAAGACTCACCTCCTGACAGAATTGGACATGGATCATTCATTCACGCTGAGTTTCCAGGTTTAGAAGATTTAAAGGAAATTGTCTTAAAGAGGAAAATTCCAATTGAACTTTGTCTAACATCTAATGTAAAGACCCAAACTGTGGAAAATTACAAGGAACACCATTTTAAAGTTTGGTATGACTTAAATCATCCTCAGATATTGTGCACCGATGGCAAAGGAACTTATGAATGTGAACTGTCAGATGAATACTTTCAGGCAGCTCAAGCATTTAGTTTGACCAAATCTCAGCTCGTTGATCTATCTTACAAGGCCATAGATTACACTTTTGCTACTGCTCAAGAGAAAGAAAGTTTGAAATCAAAGTGGAAAACTATTCGAGATGAATTTCAGAAATGAGAATAATAAATGTTGTGAAATAGAACTAAAATCTTTAGATATGGTTTTTAATTGTTGTCTTTTATATTTTTTTTGTTATCTCCCCTATACCGAGTCGTAGGCTATCAAAAGAAGCACACAATCTTTGCTACAAATTTAACATCTCTAGCGGAAGACAAGCAGTCCAGTAGGAAGCAATTTCATATGGGGGTGGTTGTGGAAATTGTGCAAAACTAATTCTCAAGGGTGGTGGTGTAGAATTCAGGCCTTGTGTGGGGTGATCCAGTGGTGAGGAGCACATGCTAACAAAATTAGAATTTGGGGTAATATTAGACTGGCACATAAAAAAGAAATGCTTAAATTATTGAGGGTCGATAACCTCCCCACACTTTCATCTGCACATAAAAATATCAAATCATCGATATGAATTTGTCGCAAGTTAATCTATACATTATATTACTGACTATAGGGACATGCGTCAATTTACACGTGCATTCCGTAAAAATGGGATCATTACGAAAAAAAACAAAATTTTTTGCAATTTTAATTTGACTGGAGATAAAAATATGATATACAAACTTTACAAAATATACAGACAATACACATTAATATACAAAGATAGCTTGCCAAGTAAAGTAATATACCCTCACTTCCAGCTTTGATTGAAAAAGAACATATTTGATTTGGTCAAAATTGTTTAAGAACTAATTAAAGGTTTTACAAGCTACAATGCTACACATACATTTTTTAACTTTTTACGATTTTATGATTACGTGCTTATGCTTAATAGCATTTATTCTTGGGTGATTATGCCCGCTCACACTAAGTTTCGTCAAGAAATATGGCATGTGTTTACTAGCTAAAAATTGAACACGTTTACAAGAACAAGGGCAATAATTCATGGTAGATATTTTTCGATCTAGCCGATTTTCAATAGTATTCATTCTTGGGTGATTATGAATACCAAGTTTCGTCAAAATCCGCCAAGAATAGTGCCTTGTAGAGTGTTTATGAGCAATTGGGGACGTATACAAATTTTGTATAGGATAGGTCATCAACTTTGAGATCAAGGAAGTAGTATAAGTGTTTGTATTGACATTAGGATAAACCCTATTGAAAATCAGAAACATCGAAAAAATATTTTATGAGTTATTGCCCTTGTTCTTCAAAACACGTTTATTTTTCAGCCCGTTACACTCTCAAAGTTTTTGACACTATAGAGAGCTGGTTTCTTGATGGATTTTGATGAAACTTTCTGTGAGTGTTCGTAATCACCCAAGGAGAAACCCTATGGAAAATCAGACTAACCGAAAAATATTTCATGGGTTATTGCCTTTGCTTTTGAAAATATGTTGTGGACACAATAGAGAGCGGGTTTCTTGATGGATTTTGATGAAACTTGGTGTGTGTTTGTATTGACCTTGGGATACACCTTATATGTGACTGCTCTTAATCATTTTAGGATGGAACTTATATTGACGTATTGCCCTTGTTTTATGCATATTTCAGTGACATATTTGCTTTTTCCAGGAAACTTTAACCCATGGTTTTACTCTTGTAAAAAGAGAAAATGTCATTCTCAGAATCTTTCATTTACTGACCACTCTTGTCAGATTGAGATTTCACATGCCGTTGAGAAATGTCCGATTGGTAAAAAAGTAAATCAACAGTCCTGGCATAGACTATTAAAGCCACCGATATTTATTTGAGAGTAGATATATTGAATACTATGTTATCAGTGTGATTTTGTAGCAAGAGCATCATTCACCATATACTGGTAGGCCTATATACATCAGTGACATGATATGTATCGAAAAGCCATGTTACTTTGAACTTGACCATGTTCAAGGTTATTAGAGTAAATAAACAAGACCAAGACAAAATACTTTATTTCAATCAACTCTGGTTTGTTAAAAACATCTTTAAAGTTGTTTTATTATTTGCATTACCAGCCACCCTCTCAATTTTAGTTATCAATGTCATTTCAATATCAAAATCCCCAACTCCAATCTGTTAAAAAAAAAAAACAATTTCAGACATTTCCAGAATTAAGATAATTACTGATAACTGCACGCCAGTACATTAATAATACCTGTCTCCTAATAAGAAATACACACACACACAAAATGAGCTATAATCGACTATAATATCACACTACTTTCACCATTTTCCCCCTCGAATCACAGCAATGTATTTGATTGAAGATAAACATGTACTTCATTTTTCTTCTGAATCCTATATTTGTACCTTCATAAGCCCAATATGGCATGATGTAAAACTTCGTTTCATTTCTGATCCTTTCTTAAGCCTGCAATTATAGTAAGTTATCAAATTGAAAAAAATAATAGAAATAAATATCAAAGTGAACAGGGTTATATACATTTCCTTTGAAGTTTTCACAGATTCATTTAGATTCCTATCAATTTATGTTGACTATTCCCTGAATGACAACCAACAGAAACTCAGATTTTTATTGATTTTAATTCATCTCATTGTTTGATTTTCTAATATTGGAACGAAAAAATGAAAATCTTCAGATATTTGTAGATTTTCTTTTTCATTCTATGTCGCAAGTCAAAACAATATTTAATATTTTTACTTATAATAAAGCTGGAACGAAAAAATGAAAAACTTCATATATTTGTAGATTTTCTTTTTCATTCTACATTGCAAGTCAAAACAATATCAAACATTTTGAGCTTGTAATAAAGCTGGAATGAAAATCTTCAGATATTTGTAGATTTTCTTTTTCATTCTACATCGCATGTCAAAGCAGTATCAAACATTTTGAGCTTATTAAAAAGCTGGAACGAAAAAATAAAAATATTCATATATTTGTAGATTTTCTTTTTCATTCTATGTCGCAAGCCAAAACAATATCAAACATTTTTAGCTTATAATAATGCTGAATGAAAAAATTGAAAATCTTCAGAAATTGTAGATTTTCTTTTTCACTCAACGTCGGAAGTCAAAACAATATCAAACATTTTGAGCTTATTATAAAGCTGGAACGAAAAAATAAAAATCTTCATATATTTGTAGATTTTCTTTTTCATTCTACATCGCAAGTCGAAACAAAGTCAAACTTAATGATTTTCTAACTATATTGGTTCGAAAAAATGAAAATCTTCAGAACTTTGTAGATTTTCTTTTTCATTCAATCTCTCAAGTCAAAACAATATCAAACATTTTCAGCTTATTATAAAGCTGGAACGAAAAAATAAAAATCTTCATATATTTGTAGAATTTCTTTTTCATTCTACATCGCAAGTCAAAATAATAGTTTAGTTTTTTTGTCATGTTATTGATTTTCTAATATTTGACTAAAAAAAGAAAATCTTCAGAAATTTTAATATTCTATTTTTCATTCTTTCAAATTTCTGTCGAAAAATTGGTCATAATAGAAATATCAATTCAAATCTACAGATGTGTCAAATTATCCATTATATGAAAAAAGTAAAGATTTTTTCAAAATTTCCAAAATTTATTTGAACAATTTGTTTTTCAAATGATTCTTTCTCATACGATTTATTTTCATTAGGTTATGGGATATTCAGATTGTACCAAAAAGGAAACCTGAGCGTGTCAATATTTTAAGACCTGTACGGTGTATATTTATCAGAAATTTACGTAGAAGGTAAGTTAGGGTGAGTAAGGTTAAGTGTTAATGGTTAATGCTGGCAATGACAAATAAAACGTTGCAGTACATAAATGTCTGATAAATATACACCATAGAGTTCAGTATACGGAACCAAATAATATTCATGACTTCATTTTGGACATCATTAGAAGGAATCATTTGATGAGCTAAATTTGCAAAATACTTTTACCAAAAAAATTGAAAAATACAATTCTTCAAAAATTTCAAATAACGAAAAAGCTGACAAATCTGATTTAAAATTAGACCAGTTCACTAAAAGTTTTTTTCAAGAAATTTTGTTTTTTTAAGGTCGTACAAGTTTTAAATTTAAATTCCCCCTACCCCCTTCCAAAACTGTTCTACTGAGAATTGTGTGTCCGAAATATGTTGCCATCAGTATGAGATGAATTGTCAATAAAAATATGTATAAGCAAGATAATTCTGTTAATCGCGATACTCTTTCACAGAATGGCAAAATCGCGAGCAACAACCACATTACCATTTAAGTTCTCATTATATTCAAAAAGATAAAAATAACACAAAATTAAAAATATGTTCTATTTTCAACTTTTACTATAACATTTGTATCTTGTATTTGAATTGTGACTTTCCCTTCCCAACTTTCAGAGAGTCTACATAGTTTATTTTAGTACATTTATATTGTACATATAGTTGTCATTATGAATTTATCTGTACTGATTTCTACCAGTTTACTAATCAGAGACAAGGTAAGATTAATAAAACCCAATTAATTCAGTCTACTTTATTCTCAATCTCACCACATACAACTTAATTCAGCCTACTTTATTCTCAATCCTAATTCAGTATACTTTATTCTCAATCTTAATTCAGCCTACTTTATTCTCAATCTTAATTCAGCCTACTTTATTCTCAATCTTAATTCAGCCTACTTTATTCTCAATCTTAATTCAGTCTACTCTATTCTCAATCTTAATTCAGTCTACTCTCAATCTTAATTCAGTCTACTTTATTCTCAATCTTAATTCAGTCTACTTTATTTTCAATCTTAATTCAGTCTATTTATTTATCTAACCACAAACAACTTAATTCAGCTTTCTTTATTTTTATTCTTTATTAATTTATTTTCTCAAGTCTTGATTATAAATGAACAAACCTAACCATGACACTCCAGTCTTGATTTGATCCATCTCAAAGAATTGATAAAATGAATAATGTCAGATCTATAAGGTTCTAATCTTTGCCGTAAGACACATGACACTTCCTTCGAGGATTATGCAGCAAAATGGCCCCCTCACCTACTACATAACCACTTCCAGAGGTGCACGCTGGCCGTCCATCCAATTTAGCAGTTTTCTAATCTTTGCCGTAGGACACATGACACTACCTTCGAGGATCATGCAGCAAAATGGCCCCCTCACCTACTACATGACCACTTCCAGAGGTGCACGCTAACCGATCTTCCAATTTTGTAAATGACAATACCCAATTCGTCCCTACAGTGAGAGGGTTTTTCCTAAAGCCACTGTGGGGAATAAGACTCGAATTGGGAAGACAAAAATTGGCCAAACTTCCCTCGGAGCCTAAAGAAGTCATTTTTTTTCTTCAAGCATTTATTCCCATTATAATATCTACTGTATGATAAATCCACATGAACAAACCTAACCATGGCACTCCAGTCCTGATTTGATCCATCTTAAAGAATTGATAAAATGAATAATGTCAGATCTATAAGGTTCTAATCTTTGCCGTAGGACACATGACACTTCCTTCGAGGATTATGCAGCAAAATGGTCCCCTCACCTACTACATAACCACTTCCAGAGGTGCACGCTGACCGTCCATCCAATTTAGTAAATGACAATACCCAATTCGTCCCTACAGTTAGAGGGGTTTTTCCTAAAGCCACAGTGGGGAATAAGACTTGAATTGGGAAGAGAAAATTTGGCCAGACTTCCTTCAGAGCCTAAAAAGTCATTTTTTCTCTTCATGCTCTTCACACTTTACTTCATTAGGAAGTGAAATAAGCCAATAGGTGAATCAAATTGATATTTCTACTTACTATTTACAACTTAATTCCTATTCATAATTCAGTCTACTTTATTCTCAATCTTAATTCAGCCTTCTTTATTCCCAATCTATCTTAGTGCAACTTAATTCCTATTCTTAATACAGTCTACTTTATTCTCAATCTTAATTCAGCCTTCTTTATTCCCAATCTATCTTAGTGCAACTTAATTCCTATTCTTAATTCAGTCTACTTTATTCTCAATCTTAATTCAGCCTTCTTTATTCCCAATCTATCTTAGTGCAACTTAATTCCTATTCTTAATTCAGTCTACTTTATTCTCAATCTTAATTCAGCCTTCTTTATTCCCAATCTATCTTAGTGCAACTTAATTCCTATTCTTAATTCAGTCTACTTTATTCTCAATCTTAATTCAGCCTTCTTTATTCCCAATCTATCTTAGTGCAACTTAATTCCTATTCTTAATTCAGTCTACTATATTCTCAATCTTAATTCAGCCTTCTTTATTCTCAATCTTAATTCAGTCTACTTTATTCTAATAATAATAATAATAACTATTTATTTTACATGAGTTAGAATTAGGTCCAATCTAACTTAGTGCAACTTAATTCCTATTCTTAATTCAGTCTACTATATTCTCACCCTTAATTCAGTCTACTTTATTCTTAATCTTAATTCAGTCTACTTTATTCTCAATCTCAATTCAGTCCACTTTATTCTCAATCTTTATTCTCAATCTTAATTCAGTCTACTTTTATTCTTAGTCTAACTTAGTACAACTTAATTCCTATTCCTAATTCAGTCTACTATAATATTCTGAATCTTAATTCAGCCTTCTTTATTCTCAATCTTAATTCAGTCTACTTTATTCTAATAATAATAATAATAATAAACTATTTATTTTACATAGTTAGAATTAGGCCCAATCTAACTTAGTGCAACTTAATTCCTATTCTTAATTCAGTCTACTATATTCTCACTCTTAATTCAGTCTACTTTATTCTTAATCTTAATTCAGTCTACTTTATTCCCAATCTCAATTCAGTCCACTTTATTCTCAATCTTTATTCTCAATCTTTATTCAGTCTACTTTATTCTCAAACTTAATTCAGTCTAATATATTCTCAATCTAAATTAGATCTACTTTATTCTCAATCTTACCTTATACAACTTAATTTCTATTCTTAATTCAGCCTACTTTATTCTCAATTATAATTCAGTCTACTTTATTCTCAATCTTAATTCAGTCTACTTTATTCTCAATCTTATTTAGTACAACTTATTTAAGTCTACTATATTCTCAATCTTAATTCAGTCTACTTTATTCTCAATCTTAATTCAGTCTACTATATTCTCAATCTTAATTCAGTCTACTTTATTCCCAATCTTAATTCAGTCTATTTTATTCTCAATATTATTTCAGTCTACTTTATTCTCAATCTTAACTAAAACTTTTTATTCTATATGGAATATTCCTTACTTTGATATGAATACGAAACTTTTAAAAGTTAAATTTAAGTGTACTTACATTTTGAGGTACAAAACAGTTTTAACATCAACCAATATTCAAAATTAACATGTTTCCCCTGGCATACATCAACTATACAAACCTACAAATACAAATATAGCAGTTATTTTCAGTTCGGCTGGGTATCGATTACCAATTTGAGATTGATTATCAATATCTGGTATTGAAGACAAATAAAACTAAAGTAATGTCCCGAATTTTTTTTTTTTATGATCATGATGATATATTGGGTTGTGACTTGTCTGATAATCGTGTAAGAGATTTTAATCAATATGAAATTTGATAATTGATAATCGAAATAAAAAATTTGTAGCGTTGATAATTGATTATTTCAATCATTTGACCAAGGCCTATTTTCAGTTATCAAAAAATATCCCAAAGCTCAAAATCATTTTCTTTGCTACTTCAGCCCAAATTCAGGGTTACTGTCGCTTTTAATATATACTTGCCAGTCATGTATGACAAGATGTTTAGGTGTTGATTTACAAATCATATAAATGACTTCATTTTTAGTTAAATAAAGTATAAATAATTAAACTAAATGAATTTTTTACAAAAACAGTCTTGCATCAGACAAAATTTTCAAATTGAGTCACAGGTCCATCAAAAGATCCACCCTTAAATTAAAATATAGTATCTGAATACTTATCTTTTTTTTCTTCAACTTCAATAAATAAGTCTTCATTTCTTCATCATGAGTTTTTTCTGCTTTCATAGCAACAAGAAGTGAACCCTGTGACATCTGCTGACTGAATGAGGCTGTATACTGTTGTTGTTAACCTGACTTCTATTCACACCCAAGCTAGGGGTAAAATATCCAAGTCTCTATATCCCCAGTTTTAAAACAAAAGACTGACAATAGAGTGAACACTTTTCATCCCTTAGTCATAGTTTTAATCTTTTATCAAGGATCAAATTGGTAATCAAGACTAGTTCCCATTGTTTACAATCAGAATTGAGCTACTACACTAAAACTTTTAGTACGTTAAAGGTGCACTATCATATAAGAAATTTGTTTTTAACTTTCTTCTCCTTGGGTTTTGATTTTTGGTCTAGTTTTAGTTTGGTCAAAGATCTAATTGGTAATAAACATAAGATTCAATTGCTAATGATCAGTATTAATATTTAAAAGTAATTTAAAGGGCATCAAGTGAATGTTTCCTAATCTTCAATCTGTGATAAAAGATTTAAGTGGTACTCTCATATAAGGAAAAACTACCTCATATATTATAATTATTACAAGATATACAAAATATTAAGCGCTTTATCAAAGGGGAATGTTCAGCATTTTCCAGGATCGATGAGGGCCTTGAATTTATGTAAATAGCCTTCAGATTTACTAGATCTGTCCAAACATAATATAATAATATACGCCCATTGACAGCTTTGACTTTCAACAAAAATATTTGACAGTTACAGGAAAAAATATTCAACCTTCAGTCCATACGAAACTTCGCATCTTTCCTAGCTCCGTATGTGTCGCAGATAAAGACACGAACCTAATCACCAGTCATGACGCCAACGATATTCGTTGAACGATAAAGTATGCATCAAATTTAATATTAAAACGTCTATAGGATATCAATAAGTTCTTAAATGCTAAAAATATTCTCAAATTCAACAGTGTGTATTTACTGAAGAAGTTGCGGTACAGAACTCTTTTTAATAGCGGAGGCGTTTTTGAGTTACGAGACTAGAAACCGGAAAGACGATTAAAGACATTTCGCACCATTATGAGTTATTTCGACCTCATTAACATTAGTCTGCTTAAATTTTTATTCTGTTTAACTTAGTATGGATCAAATAAAATACATTCTCTTCATATGTGTTTGTATAAAATTGGTTTGCATGGTGTGGAATCCATCTTGAAACTTTCGGTTTGTTTACATGAAGTCGTTTCGTCTCACTTCTGATCTCCGAGAGAAAAATTTCTACGCGTGAACTATTTAAAACATGGTTGGTCAATAGGTCAGAGTAATATCTCCGATAGGTAGAATTTCTCTGTTGATCAGAATGCCTTCAGTCATACACCTCTTTTGAACTTTTTGTGATAATACTGAACATCAAAATCCATCAAGAATTATGTATTCTAGAGTGTTTACGAGCCAAAAATTTAATGCAATCTCAGGATCAAAGAAAATAATTCACAGTAAATATTTTTCGATTTTGCTGATTTTCAATAGGTTCATCCTTGAGTGTTAATAAACATTATCAGTAGGTTTCGCCAAAATCTGTTAAGAATTGTGACCTGAAGAATGTTTACGAGCCAAAAATCGAACAAGGGCGATAATTCAAGTAAATATTTTTCGATTTTGTTGATTTTCAATAGGGTTCGTCCTTGGGTGGTAATAAACATTATCAGTAGGTTTCGTCAAAATCTGTTAAGAATTGTGACCGTAAATCTTGAATAATTATGCTATTACTCTCTTAGTTTTCAACCGATTATGATGAAACTTAAAATAATTGTTATTGCACCTAAATCGAAAGGTTTGAGAAAGTTTAGGTTACGTCTGACTAAATTTAAGGCTTTTTCGTTTTACCATCTGCATGCCGTGGTGGGCGTATATGGCTCTGGTCAACTATCTTAAATACATATCTTACAAACTTTTTGTTTTGCATACAAATACTTGTAGTCTCTAATGACCAGTCTCTGATGCTTGAACTACCAGAACACTCGTATCAACTTCGGAAATAGACATGCTAGTTATTCTCGTACTCTGTACGGTAGTCGCCATGTTGAATAAATTATAGTTCAACCAATCACAATTATTCTTCAGAATGTATCATCGTCTTTCACGGAAAAAACAGCCGATCAAAATGAACCCTGAAACAAGAGCTGTCTTTTCCTGCCCAAATACCAGGCAAGATGGCCGCCTATCATTACCGAGTCATTATATAGTCTCGAACAATGACGAAGGTTGAGCCGAATGCTACCAGAATGTAGTCCGGTCAAATATGATCGCCATTCATTACCGTGATATGTTGCAGAGCGCTATCCTAACTTTCACGGAGACCGTTTGCAAGTAGATATGCGCAAACAAATCTGTACACATTATATTAATGACTAGAATAGGAATTACGTCAATTTATACGTGCATTCCGTAAAAATGAGATCATTACGAAAAAATAGGACATAAAAAAAGCAAAATGTTTTGCAATTTTAATTTGACTGGTGATAAAAATATGATATACAAACTTTACAAAATATACAGACAATACACATTAATATACAACAAAATCACAATATACAAAAATAATTAAATACAAACAAATTCAAATAGATAAGTAATTGTCTTTTTTGTCTTCTAATTCAGATGTAGGAAAGATACATAGGCCTAAATTAAGAAAAAATATTATTGAAGCATCTTGTAGTCTTTGAAAAATAGTATAATGAAATACAATTTTCGGGTAGGCGGATTTATACTGAAAATAATAGAAAGTTGATCCCGGAGGTATGGAATGGGATTTGACGGATATAAACAGAATACAAATATACATGTAGATACATTAAATGACAACTTTCAAAATACATAATATTACATTGATCTACGAAACAAAATATTTTGGCACAAATGGAAATTAAAATACAAAAAAATAATTATTGCGATACATTTTGATTTTTATACAGGAAATAATTTAAAAATGTCGGATTTCTGGCTAAATGTTTCAAATATAAAGAGAAGCTGACTTAAGGTGAAGGCGATGGATTGCACTAACAATGTGACTAACTTTTAATGACCAATATAACAACAATAGCCAATTTTTTCAGAGAGAATCATAAATGTATAGTATACACTATTTGAAAAGAGTGTTTCCTCCTAAAAACAGACTAAAGTAAGACTAATTTGCGTATAAATGTATACATAAACACATTGTAATTGGCTGTTCATTTTGTCACAACCGTTCAAAATATAAATTATATTATGTTATATTATTAAATAACGTATTTACAAACACCTTTTAAGGGAATGCCAAGCACAATTCTCTGACTTTAAGTTCAATGTTTTTCATGTCCTGACAGTATAAGTGACCATAAGTATAAACTCTTTTTTTACGCTGCTAGTTTTTGTCGAATTGAAAAAGATCCGATCGTCGGTTTTCGATTGTGAGGCCTACTACGAAAAACTGAAAATGGAATTTGTCGTTAAAGACTACATTATTACTGAGCCTTAAAGTGTCTTGTGGAATAAATGGAAAGCTGAAAACATGTATAAAGCAGCTATCGAAGGCATTCCCTTTGTATACCGATATATATTCCGGTGTTTTCATCACAGTTAACTGCTTATTATGCTGAAAAAATACTTAAATATTTCTTTTTTCAGAAAAATATGTATTTAATCTATCAAATAACTAAGATATGTATAATTGACAATTAAATTTCTTAAAGACAAAATACAAAAACTGAATCCTAATAACGTGATACATGTTCGTTGATGATAACGTCATCATCACGTTCTGTACGTTAACGTCATTTCCAATTTAACTAGAATATGTCCGTCACGTTATCAATGGCCATTATGAAATTTTGGTAAAGTATTAACGTGATGCGTTGATAATTAGATTATCATCGCGTTCTATATCTTTAATTTCGGGTCAAACAACATTAAAAAGCGTCATTGCCATTTAGAAACCGACATAAAATTAACATTTACTTGATTTGGTAACGAATTATTTACTCAATGAACTCTTTGAAAACTCATAATAAATTTGAAATTATTTATCTTATATATATCTAAAGAAAAATAATACGAACATAAAATCAAACATCGTAAAACAGAAAACAAATAAGGGAGACTGTCTGTGTACAAAAATGAGTTTGACATAAAATGATTTGAATTTCAATATTTACAGAATAATTTTTAAACGGATAAGTTTTAAAATAATCGGATATGTGATTAGCGGATTTCGAATATCACAAAATTATTAAAACAGAATATCTTAATAGTTAACCGAATCTGATGAGTATTTTCTTATAAATCACTGAATTAAGCCAAAATTTGTTTTGTGTTACAGGACTGAAGCATAAATGGACTGAATCCAAATTTAACATAATTTTCTAAGTAATCTAACGCCTTTTCATTTAAATTTGACTCACATTTTCCTAACTAAAAAATTAAACGAGTAGCTTGAATTCATTTTTATCAGATGTTACATCAGGTGATTGTAAGCCTTTAAATAGTATCACAAGGAATATATCAGTTTTTTTTTATAAACAATACTTTATCACAATAAATGCCTGGAATTCTTATAATTATCAAAATAACTGTAAATATTCAACTCTAAATAAACATAAGATGTGAGTGCTGATTACAAAATATTGTTGACGAACAACAAAACATTTTGTGATCATTTTATGGAAAATAAAACAGTTGTTCGGTTGCGTGACATAATCATTTTGCTTTTTACCGAAGATCAGAGAAAAAACAACAACAACAAACTAATGCTTATAAAGCAGACCAGGTAGAAGTGTTCCATGCATAAATTTGAATAAATTATGCAAATGAATTAAGGTTTAACTACAGGTAATATTGCTGGTATATAACATCTTTTTAAACACTGAGCTAAAGTCTGAAAGTTATTTTCGTTACCACTGCAGCCACCGTAAATAAATGGTTCACATTCCTTTGATGCCATATTAAAATAGTATCTCTTGAAGAAACCACGGCATTTTCCTTTTACCATGGCTAATCCACATTCTTCGGGTACATTTTCTAAACTTTTATCTATCACTGAAATGAAACGAAATAATTCATCACAATTGTAATATTCTTCTTGTGTCACTTCTTACGAAGTATAGAATCCGACACCATGTTCGTCAACGATGAAATAAAAATGAAACAGTGTAACCTAAAGAACTGACAAAAGGCATAAAGTTATTATGTTAATGTAGAAAAATGTTACCTATGACATCAATACCTTTTTTCTTATATCTATTGTGCTAATTCATTAATTACCGATAAATAATAATAATAATAATAAATTAGTTTATTAATAAGTGTCACAAAAAACATATACAATAAAGAATATCACATAGAATAGCACAAAGTAATGTTTTTCCCGACCATTGTTGGTCTATGAGACACTATACATTAAAACGATATTATAAAACAAAAGGTAAAATGAACATATATATAACACAGTGTATAGCCGTATATAGAACAGTTAAACTATTTAAACAGTAATAAATAAAGGTAAAACGAAATACAAAACTGTACGTAAAAATAATTTAACTATTAAAATAACCGTAATAAATAAATGTAAAACGAAATGTAAAGAACAGTATAACTATTTAAAAGATAATACTAGATTAAAATACAGTAAGGTAAAACGAGCAAAATTAATCTTTAAAAATCTAAAACTAAATTATTTTGAACATAAAATTTGTTTCCGTGTGTTCCACATCTTTATTAAGAAACATCCAAGGTCAGCTTGGATAAAATCTGCGGTCATTATAAAAGTAAACTGGTGAAAGTCCGATAAAACGTTAAAAGTAGGGTCAAAATTATAACAAGTATTTAAAAGTTCGTTTCTTAAAGCATCATAAGCAGGGCATTTAATTAAAATATGAAATTCGTCCTCTATTTCGTTCCTGTCACAAAATATGCATTTTCGTTCTTCTAATGGGATAGGTGGCTTGCTATATCGACCCGTTTCTATGGCTATTGGTAGGCTGCCGCTTCTCACTTGACAGATAAGGCGTCTCTGATATCTTGGTATTCTAATATCAGTAACGTATGGCTCGAGTGAAGGACTAGTTTTGTATTGTCTATATGTTCGGAGTTTGTTTCCGTTTAACAGGTTCTTGTCGTTGAATACATCTTTAGTCCATTCACTCGAGTCATACTCACTGAGTTTAATATTTACAATTTTAACAATAAGATGAATAGATAGAGATAAATTAAAAACAGTTTCTTGTAGATTTAAAGAATTAATAAAAGATAAAACATGCGAATACCAACTAGTCTTTTTTCTTACAGCCGATACGTGTTTTAAGATACGAAAAATATGCCTATTCGGGTCTACACGATAGAGTTTACATAAAAATCTAATACATTCTAATTTTTGCTTATTAAAACATGACATCCATCCAATATCTCCCCTTGTTGCTAAATTTGATGTAAATCTACCCACCCCTAAATAAAATTTAATAGCCTTATTTTGTACAGAGTTTATACATGAATAAGATTTCGTTCCCCAGATTCCTGTACAGTAAAATAAAATAGGTTCAACAAGATTATTATACAATTTTTTAAAAACTTTAAAATTCAGAGTGCGATTTAAAAAGTTTTGTCAGGCAAAGCAAAAAAATGGATCTCCCCAATACAGGTATCACTAATTATAATGCTTTATAAGAATACTGTTTTTATTTATCTGTCGATATTCCGATAAAGATATGAAATATAACTGAGATACGAGTCCAGACGGGTACCTTGTACCAGTTTATACCCGGAACAACCCTATACCATGAACGGGTCATCACCCAATTACTGATTGCTTTTAGCGAGTAGAAATACAGCGTGGATCGTCCTGACACCTGTCTATACCTTACACACAGATCAATTAATTTAATACATTCATTTAAAGATCATAAACTACAAGTACTGTCTCGAACCAAATCAAATCTATATTGTCCCAATTGACGACTGTCCGAACAGCTCTCGTGGAAGAGTGATAAAATATTAAAGGGATTGTAAAGAGGTTTTCTAAACTTTGTATGTGTATCGGGGAAACTGATATCATCAATTTGCACCATTCCAAATTCCATTCCGACATATGTTGTTCTTGCAATTCTACTAAAACTAACGCGTTTAATAGTAATCTACCGGAAGCTATACCATTGATATCTATGCAGATAAATATTAGTGACGTCATAAAACGCGTTAGTTTTAGTAGAATTGCAAGAATCACAGAAGTTGGAATGGAAATTTGAATGGCGCAAATTGATGCTATCAGTGTCCCCGATACACATACAAAGTTTATAACTACGCTTTACAATCCCTTAGTATATATAAAATGTGTATATATATGCCTTGTTGAAAATTCACCGCAAAAATGAATGTTTTTAGAACTGCACTAAACAAATGGTATACTAGGCTATAGTTCATCTTCGTTTTTAATTTCCCGTGAGAATTGATAGAAACATTAAAATCGATCTATGCTATGCATGTTCAAGATTAAATCGATGCAATTTATATACTTTCTATTAAAACTTTCATTATTCTCCACTAAGATTGATGATATTATTAAAACATTGAACCACACTACATAACACGATCGCATTCATTCAGGCAACTTAGACATATTTATGATCAAATTAAAAAAAAAAATCTATTGAAAATACAATCTAATATTCATTAAATTATAATCAAAATTGCATGTTATGTCATGTACTCTTTCTAAGAAGACGATAAGGAAAGGCATTATATTATGTATGCATATTTTAACGACTCAAATGCCTACTTTAAGACGTACAGCCACAGATTTTCAACATTGACTTGTATTTTAAACCCACGTCCAACAGCCGCACCAAAATTAGCGCATTCCCACAACATGAATTTAGTGTATACTTGATATCTTGAACGGGAGAAGTAAAGGCCTATTTTTAAAACTTTGCAAGATCTAACGATTGTCAAATTGTTAAAAATGCAATGAAAATGTGTATTTTGTGCAATATCATAAAAAACGGTTTCAAAACATGTGAGCCAGTGTTTATAGATCAGTATAACATTTATTACGTGCATGCCTACTCCCCTGTCCTAATTTATAATACGGTTTCAATGAAATTCGTTGCAGAGATAACAACACAGATAAAGAAAAGATAATATTCGGAGATCACTCTGCCTTGTATATTACCTTCACTATCTGAGATATATTTCTTCATTATCTTTTATTTTGTCTCTATCTGAGATAAAAAAAACTTGCTCAAAGTCTAATGAAGGTTATAAAATAAATAATGCAAAATCACCTTTAACTTCATAACACCTAATAATTTGGCGACGGCAGTGGCTCATCTCATGGGTGGGTTAAGCCCCCGTGGACTTGGTTCTATGAACCACATTGCGACGATCTCCTTAAGGCATATACAATGAAGTGCATCAAAAGGACCGGTTTATAAGTACATCTACACTACATTATAGGCTAATTATGTTGTTGAAATGAAGTCAATGACGCAAATGGGTTAATTGCTTGACAAAACATTTGACCTAATTGAACTACATGCCTATTCTTGACACAGTTTCAACGTCATATAGTTTCCCGCCTTTTGTAAATCTAATAGGTAAAGAAAAAATTCAGAAGAATTAGGTCGATAAATCACGTGCTATAATGTATATTTCAAATGTTTTTTGGCGCCTAAATCATTCATGCGTATTTCAGACATCATTGTCATTGGTCATTAATTTTATCAAACCATTCAAACAATATCATCAAATAAATCTATTTTTAATTATTTCTATGTCGTTAATCCTCTTTTGTCCTAGGCACGCGCGGTCGTATCGTCCTACGGCATCGTAATATCAGAATAGGGTCAAGTTTGACGTCATATAAACGGAAGTTTCTAATCCGGTCAAGGTAAAGCCATCTCACAACTCAATTCATTAACTTCAAAATTTGATTGGAGGTGATATAAGCCTTTCTTATTTGTTTCATTTTGATATTTTGTCTTAAATTAAATCTACAATAAATCTGTCATAACTTATTATGTTTCCCCGTGTTATAGGCCTATGTTATTATATGCAGCACTGTCATATCATCAGATTTTCAGACTCAGGCTAGATTTTTGTCATAGGCCTACAAGACAATAATCGACAATCCTCTGCAGTTTTTGTAAATCATAATCTGTTGCAGAACGCTTACGAAACGTTTGACAAGACAGGTGCTAAAAATGAATATGTCTAGAAATTGAGTTATAATAATATGAGATTATTTGAGGCACTTCGGAGCTTAACAACACCACCAATATAAAGATAACTTACCCGTGTCTCGTTTTTGATAATATTTCAAACCCATAACACCGTATTTGGGCATATCGTCCGTTGCCTGTTCAGCAGCGTAGTGATATGCTGGTAAATCACGTGTATCAAACATTTTTTCATCATGTCGAGCTAGAAAAAAAAATTGCAAATATAAGAATTGAATACAAACTCAAAGCAAGTGTTAAATGAATATATTTATTCAAGGGTTTGTCCCACGCCTATAGCAAAGAAGCAGAATATACGTCAGTTATTTTATTGTGGGGTGGTAAGGACAGCACTTGTAAGTACCATTCTATTTAAAGGTGTTGTTAGAGTGACCTAAGCCCATCTTACTCATAGGACAATAACAAAATATTCACAAAAAGATCTATGTCTGATTGGTATTCTTTCTGTAGTCATAGTGTCATACCCAGATTGTTAGATGATGTTTCATGGTTTCCATATTAGGCTACTAGAACACCCCATTGTTTCAGCACCTTATGACTTGTATTTATTTTATGCATCTTGTATTTATTTTCTCATCATGTCAATTGTCAGGATATTTTTGTTCTGTCAAAAAAATTATACAACAGCTAGGCCTATCATTTAGTGAACAGCGCGGGAAAATCAGCCATGAACACGTCTGCAAATCTGTTGACAACACAATAGTATGTATAATAAACAAAAGGACAAGGTGTAAACAAACTCGACTCTCTTGACATGTTTATATCTTGCCAAACAACAGTTCCCGCCAAAAATAACCATCCGTAAATATCGAAGCCATGTGACGACTTCTGGTCACCTTTTGTCAAAAAAGCATCAAATAGTCACCCAAAACAAATAACACCTCTTCCCTCACACACGATTTGTTTCCTATCGACAAATATCAAATCTTCTGAAAATATTGATTTTTGTCTCGTGTCACCATAGAAACACACGTCCAGACGACAATAACCGACGTAATGTCACAGTTATCATATTTTGTAACGTCATTACGTCATGGGGTCACAACGTTACGATGTCCAGTTTGGAGTAAAATGACTATTAATAGCTATCAGAATATCGATGTCATACAGAACAAAACATCGATCGAATGACCAGTTTATTTACCACTGACAATGGGGCATTAACAACGTGTAAATTCTGACGTGACTGTTGTCTGTGCTCAGATGACACCCACTCTGATATATTATATGCTGACTTTACTGACCTGTACAATGTCTAGGTCCAGTAGGATCCCAAACACCCATTTTATGGACAGGATTAGGTACAGCCTGACACGTCATCACAGTTGACCCCACTAAATAGTAACCAGAATCACAGCGCACGTGCACAGTTGAAAATAAACTATAGTCGGTTCCATCTATAAATCCATGTTCCGGGGCAACTGGTGCCGTACATTTAATACCTGAAAGAACAGAGATTATTTTAAAATTTTTGAATTAACACACATCAAAAAACACATTACATATTGTGCTAAATTTAGACCAAAGAACAAGAGGACCAAGTTCTGGGTCATTCGAGGGCAATTGACGTACATACTTTATATCTGAAAGAACAGGGGTACTTTTTAATTTTTTAAATCATAAAATAATAATCGGAATTAGCACATGCATATTTGCCTTTGTTGTAAATTTGACAAATATCAAGAGAAACATAATGTTATGAATCAAGAAAGTGCACATATTTACGTATTTCATTGGCATTGTATACGTAATTGTGAAACTAAACAGCAAGATCGACCGCTTACTAACAGGCGTTCCATTTTTGATACATGTGTAAAACTGCACGTTAAATTATAATATTATCTGACGTCTATAATTCGACAAATCAAAAATATGCTGTGTACAACCAGACAAGAAAAGACAGGCTTTATAAGAATTGAATTGCACTGTTTAGTTAGGGGTTAAACTAACAAAAACCTATTTTCATCATTTTGAAATATTTCGTTTACTAGTCACATTTAGCCAGGCGATATTAATGGAATCTCGCCGTCTGCTTATTCCCGCGTTAATCTCGCACGACCCGGTACGAGGGATTTATTATGAATGGAGGTTGGTAGAGATTTTTGACTCGATTATCAAGTGAATGTTACAACTGGCAATGACCTAACATTCTCCCCTTGTTGATGTTTGTTTCGGCGAAAAAGTGACAATTGGAAAATGTGTGAGGATGAAATACCATAAGAGAACGACAAAAAGCTAAAATGTTAACCCTCTTGGAGTTGACATCGATGTCATACGGCATACACCTTCATAATAGGCCTTTCTGTGAACAAGTCACTTTGAGAAGCTCAGTCGACTGAAAATTAATTTCTATCAGTGCATATTATGTTATTGGTTAGAATAAGTTAAGTAGATCATAGCAAAAAAGTAAACGAATGAAAACAGGTTAGCTACATTTTAAGTCAACGTACAAGACTGAGTAACAGAGTCTACAATATAATAAATGAAGTATAGTATGCACCAATCGCTAGTGGTCACCATTTGATGAATGAAAATCTTGAGTCTATTTATTTAAATGTTTTATGTACATAACGGCTAGATGTATAGTAGTCTAGGTATAATAGGGGTGTAGGTACTCATTTATATCAATACTCTATACTTCACATATAAACATTTTACTCGTAACTCATTCAATCTGGAATACAATATACTGGTCACTTTGAAAATAATCAAAAATTTTGTACTTTATAGAGATGTAAGGAAATTTGGGGACTGCATGGATGCCATAGATCAGATAATTATAGGGCCGATATATTGAGTATAAAAAATAAGCCAGAATGTGTATATCAATTACATAATTCAATGTTGCGTGTAATAACAACTTTTTAAACAGTATAGCCTAGCTTTTAAACTCGCGTCTTGATTTCGAAAAGGCTTTTGATTGAGTTTAGCATTTCAGTTGTGGGATGACATATGCCATGTAAGTTGAGTGATCGTCAAAATAATGCTAACCAGATAAAGACGGTTACGTTTTCGTCATTGTGATGTTAGTTTTTTTTGTTTTATCCAGATTTTACATGCATGGATATATTTATGATTAATATATCTTTATCATTAGAAATAAACATGGATCATACATTAGAAACAGAAATTATCAAATAGTTTGCTTAATTTCACACTAAAAATTAAGGAAACCCATCTTTAACATTTTAAAATCATTATTTTTTATCTTAAAGTTAATATTTACTATATTATATTATAGCAATCCTTGTTTTATGAACTTGCATATACATGTAATTTGATTAAAGGGGAACAGTCAACATTTTCAAAGATCTTGAACTTATATTGTCATATAAATATTAGCATATATGCCGCTTTAAAAAATGACATATTTATTATATATTCTAGATTTAATATAGTAAAATATCAATATTGATTTAAATATGTCAATGAATAAGACGAAACTTAGTTTAAACTCACTAACCTTAAATACCCTTTCATCTAGTCAATTAAATATTACATCGTAAAATATAAAATATTTATATTCAACCTATTTGTGATCTTAAAACATGGATTTTTTTTTGGTTTGAAACAAATTTGATTAGGTTTGACATAATGTGGTTTGATATGTTTCATATGAAAGGTTCTCGAAGTCTCAAAATAGATATAAATTGACCCAAAATCTTATGTGAATTTTATATAATATATTTTTCGCTTTACTTCCGAATTTTCGGTTTAAAATGATGAAACAGACATTTGGGAAATTCTTGGCTTCTAGATGGGTTTCCTTATTTTACAGTTTCAAATATAGTGTCTGATAATTTTGTTTAATACACGTTGATGCAAGTGTCTTGACATTATCATACAAATTGTTTAATACACGATGGTGCAAGTGTCTTAATATTATCATACATAGTGTTTAATACACGATGGTGCAAGTGTCTTAATATTATCATACATAGTGTTTAATACACGATGGTGCAAGTGTCTTAATATTATCATACATATTGTTTAATACACGGTGGTGCAAGTGTCTAAATATTAGCATACATAGTGTTTAATACACGATGGTGCAAGTGTCTTAATATTATCATCCATATTATTTAATACACGATGGTGCAAGTGTCTTAATATTATCATACATATTATTTAATACACGATGATGCAAGTGTCTAAATATTATCATACATATTGTTTAATACACGATGGTACAAGTGTCTTAATATTATCATACATATTGTTTAATACACGATGGTGCAAGTGTCTTAATATTATCATACATAGTGTTTAATACACGATGGTACAAGTGTCTTAATATTATCATACACATTGTTTAATACACGATGGTGCAGGTGTCTTAATATTATCATACATAGTGTTTAATACACGATGGTACAAGTGTCTTAATATTATCATACATATTGTTTAATACACGATGGTGCAAGTGTCTTGACATTATCATACAAATTGTTTAATACACGATGGTGCAAGTGTCTTAATAGTATCAATTGTGTAATACACGATGATGAAAGTGTCTTAATATAGTCATTCATATTGTTTAATATACGATGATGCAAGTGTCTGAATGTTATCATACATATTGTTTAATACAAGATGGTGCAAGTGTCTTAATATTGTCATACATATTGTTTAATATACGATGATGCAAGTGTCTTAATATTATCATACATATTATTTAATACACGATGTTGCAAGTGTCTGAATGTTATCATATTATATTGTTTAATACACGATGGTGCAAGTGTCTTAATATATTATCAAACATATTGTTTAATACACGATGGTGCAAGTGTCTTAATATTATCATACATATTATTTAATACACGATGGTGCAAGTGTCTGAATGTTATCATATTATATTGTTTAATACACGATGGTGCAAGTGTCTTAATATTATCATACATATTGTTTAATACACGATGGTTTAAGTGTCTTAATATTATCATACATATTATTTAATACACGATGGTGCAAGTGTCTGAATGTTATCATATTATATTGTTTAATACACGATGGTGCAAGTGTCTTAATATTATCATATTATTTTGTTTAATACACGATGGGGCAAGTGTCTTAATATTATCATATTATATTGTTTAATACACGATGGTGCAAGTGTCTGAATATTATCATACATATTATTTAATATACGATGGTGCAAGTGTCTTAATATTATCATACATATTGTTTAATACACGATGGTGCAAGTGTCTTAATATTATCATATTATATTGTTTAATACACGATGGTGCAAGTGTCTTAATATCATATTATATTGTTTAATACACGATGGTGCAAGTGTCTGAATATTATCATACATATTATTTAATACACGATGGTGCAAGTGTCTTAATATTATCATACATATTGTTTAATACACGATGGTGCAAGTGTCTTAGTATTATCATACATATTGTTTAATACACGATGGTGCAAGTGTCTTAATAGTATCAATTGTGTAATACACGATGATGAAAGTGTCTTAATATAGTCATTCATATTGTTTAATATACGATGATGCAAGTGTCTTAATATTATCATACACATTGTTTATGAAAATGATGAAAGTGTCTTAATGTTATACGGTGGTGCAAGTGTTTTCAAATTAGATTTATATTTAAAGAGCTGAAGACTAGGCCAACCTATTAATCTGTTTATTCAAACATCAAGATAAGATCATATTATCTCTACCTCTCCATCAAATATGACAACATTTTTTCTTGCATTTCAAATGAATAAAAATATTAACGTTATCATGCCCTTCAAACACTTATATTGAAATTCGATTCGTTCTTAATGCATTATAAAATTGTTAAAAGTTTTGTGGTTTGATACGAATTAATTTTTTTTTTTTTTGGTATTTCGGATACCACAGACGTGGAATATTTTATGTTTATTTGTGCAAATTGATGCTGTATCAGTGTCCCCGACAGTGGCAACGTCAGTGGGGGTACAGTTTGGATTTTGACATATTATTTTAATATGTTTTTCTCAAAATATGTGTCAGAAACAACCAAATCAATTCTTTTTCCGACATCCCGATTGCTGTATCCCGTCATTAATTATCCGTCTACCCCTTGCATGTTTGTACCCCCAATTCCAGAAAGCTGACTTCGTCTCTTGTCTCCGATACACATACAAATTTTAGAAAAAAAATTTACAATGCCTTTACGTATATTCTATATTTTGTAATAATATATTCAGAGAGAAAATAGTAACCACTAAAATAAAAAAGTATGAGATGCAAATAATATCTTGTTTAAAAAAAACACATCAATCTTTATCTTACATATAATAATTATTGTCTTCCAAACAAATCTGTTACAGTAATTTAATAGTAAAGTTAGTCTTGAATAATTCCCATAAAGTTTGAGCTGAAAAACGAAATTCCAGTATTTTCTTTTTCTACAATATGGATCTTAAAAGGGATATGTTCATTAACTGTTCGACCAAAACACTTTTAGTCTCAGAACCTGGATTTTTAGCGAATCTAATCCGTAATAATGTCCCAAACTCTCTCTTAAAATTTAAGCCTTCAAATCCCTGTGTATCAATAATTATCAGAGTTTGAAAGTCAAAAATACGACTCGTCGTTTAGTAAGACTGTACTATGTCTTATATAGAAAATACATAATATACAGAAAATGAAAGATAACTGTTAAGGTACGGGTATAATTGAAGGGATTGTGCGATTTAGAAAATCTGAATGCTTTTTACATAAATTCAATGCCAAAATCGATCCTCGAAAATGCTGAACATTCCCTTTTAATCAACCAACCGGAAATGGGACGGTTATGTTATTGAACTCTAGTTGTTAAATACTAAACTACCGGTACTATAAATGTATAACAGATTGTAAAGGAAAATTTTAAGAATTCGATAGTAGTTACAAAAGCGATGGAGGATTTCCGTACTATGAACATAAATACACTGTTGAACAAGATAGTTCCTATATTTGTGACTATACGCTGGTTTATTGCGTTCATGCAAGATCAGAACAATAAAATCTGAAAAGGCCATTTGATCTCAATGGAAATGACCAAGCACAAGGCTACGACTGAATAGGAACTATTTTTTGTCATAATATGGCATTTCTTGCTTTGGAAAGGCCCATTGCATACTGATACTTTAGGTTCCTCGTCGTTGGGATGAGGCCCAATGTGTTACAGGTTGTACACGTAAAAGATTCCTCGGCTGTTATTGAAAATCGAAAAACAATGCTAACGTCTCTTTACTGACAAACGTTCCTCACTACACACTTCCTTACTTCAACAGCCTAGTCTGGTGCCGAAAATTTGGACGTAAATCTTCTTCGATTATAATATAGATGAATATTTTGTTTGCGTCGAATAGTTTGGAAAGTTAGTTTCACATTGTTTTTATGTTAAAAGTTATAAGTAGTCTGGGCATTGTAAAAATTCGCTAAAAATTCGCTGCTTTTGTAAAGTTCAGAATATTTAACATTAACGTTCGACGCTTGTCGAGATAACCACTAGATAGCTTCATACCTGACTCGAAATATCATGAATTGCTTAAAGATTTGTGGTTAAATGTCGCAAAACACAAATTTTCCAATATTTTGTAAAGGGGTTTCTTAAAATAAATTTTGTATCAGGGACACTGATAATATTAATTTTCACCATTCCAATTTTCAATCAGCCGTCTGTGGTTCCAGTAATTTCATATAAACCAAGTGTGTGATGACGTCACAAATATAAAAAATCCTATAATCATTTTTAGCGGTTAGCGAAATTAATTGGAATCTATGGAACATAATCACGAATCTGTTAAAAAAATTGGAATGGTGGAAATTGAGTCATAAAAAATCTAGAAAACCTCTATAGGCTATACATTCTCTTTAAGTGTTACAAAGTGGAATCCCTGTTGGACGTCGTTGGGAAGAAAACGCAATTTTTAAAGAAAAAAATATATTCTATCTCTTCTATATCTATATCTTGTAAAACATAAAAAATAGCAAACTGATGAACTATTTTAATAGACGATATCAGCAGAGAGTGTCTTGTTTACCACTAATATGGGATAAATATCAAATTTATTCAAGTATGGGCTAATATACGTATTTCCTTTGATCTTGTTGGGGAGGTGAAACCAATTACACCAGAGGGGCTTGACAGGGATTACTGATAAGCCTTTCCCTATTATCAGAAATGGATTTTTAAATTATTATTTATATAATACTCTCAATTTCAGGCGGGATTGAAAACCATCTTGTATTTAAATAATATAAAAATTCAATAATATTAAAAGTTTTTCCGTTATTAGCTTACTGTCTCTAGAAATTTCAAATAAAGTAATGAATATGATCTTTAAATGAAACCTATACCAGGAGGAACTGTAACCGACATGCACCCTACAATACGGATTTCCTTTATCGCTCTGGACGGTAGAACGCCCTTAAGTGTACATTGAGGATTTCCTTTTCTGCAATTGTGACTAGATTTGTAATAAATAAGGCCTCGATTTAATGACCCATTCATAACGACTTGGACGCGTTTTCAACACGAACAGGCGGAAACCTGGTTGAAAAAACCTCGATGGTATATGGACATACAAGTTATTCATATAACATGGAGAAAGCTTCTAGTCGTTCATATAGGGCAATAAACCGAGGTCAAGGTCGTGGTCCTAGCAAAGTTGCCCTCATTACACAATACTTAAAGGGTGGGCCTACCTGTCGTCAGGAGCCAAGGCAGATGTAGAAAATAAATACATGATTTCATTTCTTTAAACAGTAAGATAAATTAGTTGTAATTGATACCACTTGACCTTGAAATAGGTTTTTATTGACAAAGTTATTATATAAGTTCAAGGTCATCATTTGATCTGAAAGGAATTCAATAAACGATCAGCAATTTGAGTATCGATTTCAACTTATTTACAAACCCTATCTTTGATTTGATATACTCGCACTGACATACTGAACTTAGTATCAATTATAATTCAACGTGACTCTTAGTTTTACAGATAACTCTAGATATTTCAATAGGCATCGACATTGCTCAGCAGGTTGTATCTGATGTTACAATGCTTGAGCTCTTCTTTATGAGCTTTTTCAGGGGTATTTTTCGACAAAAGTTAGCGTCTGTAGAACCATCCGATATCGATATAAAACAACACACTTATCATTTCAATCAAATTCAAACACATACAGGTGTTTAAAATAATGCAACTATTCAATTGTCAAGTTTCTGTGACGTCACCGTCTATTTCAGGCTATAATATTGACCTGTTTTTAATGGTTTAGTATATCAATATAATATTTATAATGAATGGTATACAAGTGTTTAAATACTATAATGAGTTGAGTATTTATAATTTATTTACGATGTAAACCTACAAACAATGAGTAAACGTGTACACTAGCAAGTTATAGTGGTAGTCTATTCATCTAGCTGTTACGTGACACTCTTTCAACGTAAATCCTTTTCAATGCCAAATATAAAAATAGCTCTAGTGTGGTCTTCTTTTTAAAAAGATTTCAATTTATTGTCAATATTTTTAAGAAGCAACAAAATGTCACCTTAGTGTACTGCTGTTGTTTCCGTTTTTATCCATTGTCTTAATTTTTGACGATTGAAGGGCGAATTTATATCTTGCACCATTCCATATATATAAACTCAAAACTGAGGTCGGATACAAAATCGTGCTTTTGCATTATTTCCTTCATCTTTGGAATCAATATTATTAAATTTATTTCGCTTCAATTCTTTCATTTGATTTCCCACATCAATCAAATTTTTAAAAAAAAACTTTCAAATAATGATAGGGACACATTACTTTAGATTTTGATCATATAATATAATTAAAATATAATTTATATCACCTACTTAAATTATCCGACTGTCCCTTTAAATTGGTATATTTATTGCAAATATGTATGCAGGTGGTTATACGTAAAAAAAAAGGTCGAATTATCAAAGTTTAAAAATAATAATATAAAGGAGATGGGTACAGAGAGGCACATGTATTAGATTTCATTCTACTTCTAAATTAAAAATTAAGTCAGTTATCTCAAGCTTTTATTAATCTGTACCATCTTGCTATTGGTAAATAGTCATATATGTTCTATATTTCATTAAAAATAATGTCAAGAGCAACTGTATATGTTACAAAGAGAATTGTGCAAATTAAAACATTTCCTCTCGACAAAAAATCATACCCAAATTCTTATTCAAGAGATTAGATAAATAGATATTGATAATAGTAAATAGTAACTTGCACGTACGAAAATGCAAATGTTGACCATACTAGTGCAGTGGTTCCCAACCTGGGGGCCATGGTGTGTTTGTCAGGGGGGCATGGCACATGAGGGTGTATATCATTTTTTCTCAGCCCAACTTTTATCTAACTATATTTTGTCGTGTAAGGTCTGTAGTTGCTTGTGGTCAAATACATCCGACCCCCTGATGATGAGGAGGCACAATACAACGACCCTTGTGCTATATTCCATATTTTACCCTTGTTTGGAATAGAACAGGGAGCCCTGTCTCCGATAGCTTCGTGAATTTGGGCCACAACTTGAAAAAGGTTGGGAACCACTGTTATAGTGTATGTGTGCAGATTGCGAGGCAAACATTTGTTATGAAAAATTTGGGATTCATTAACAACGTCATTTAAAAGACAAGGCCTCAAAAGGCAACCTTGAGTTATACCGCTGTTATAGAATACATGTATCTCAATAGATAATATATATATATGTATCTTGTTTGGGCTTTTCATTCTTATGTAAAATGTAAGCTCCTGATATTTCGTTTACTTTTTGTTTCAGATTGGTAGCTTCAGTTATGCCTTCCCTGATATCAATACTTATTTGAAAAATATTAAACTTTCATTGCACTATTATGACTGAAATATTTCTACAGGAATTTTTTCCGCATATACTTCTTTACGAATTTAACCGTTTAATGGGTATGGGACAAAACGAATGAAATGCCAAATCTGAAATGTTGATCTCCACACGTTTCGACATTTTGGACGATTTATAAAGTATGACAGGTGTAAGAAGAGTGGTTTACTAGTTGAAACATTGTAGTTTTTTAAAACAATAGTCGAGTCTCATGTCTTTAGACAGTGTGTAGATGAACCATGGCGAGCCAGTCACCACCAACATTACAAATAATAACCTTCGTATCCCATCGTATATTGGACTATCGTCTCATATTTAATCTTGATAGTTTTGACTGATAAAATATAATTTTTATAAGTATAAATCAAAGGTGGGGCTCCAATTCTCAAATTTTGATAACAGCGCCTTTTACGAAGTGAAATTTCTTCAAAGCAAATGATCTAGAAAATAGTGCCAACAACTGGTTAAAGAACTTCTAGGAACTAAAACTATTTTACTTTCCTTACATAAAATTCGAATAACTTGTTCAGTCTACAACAAGAATTTATTCGATATAATTAATTGTATAAGCTTACAATAGTACAAAAATAATATGACTGATATATTGAAATGATTTTAAGAGAAAGGTGGGTTTGGTATATCTTTGACGGGTGATCCGGAAAGATGGATCGCTGATTATGCCTAAAATCCTATAAAACCTTTTCAGGATTGATATTTCCACTTAATGGTTTTATAAAATTATTGTGAAATACAAAACCTATCGATAACATCAAAACCACTTGCTCTATTTTTTTTTAATTTAAACTTCTAATTAAAAAAAATACTACACCTAATATGAATGAATGTTATCTATAGGAAAAAGTTGCATACATTTTAAGATTGTAAAATTGCTTAAGCCCCGATCTCACATAGGCGGTTAGCGACGGATTATACACCAATTGGACACGGAGAAATGGTACAAAATTAGCATTTGTAAGTCTCTCCCGTGAATGGTCCGACAACTGTTAGGGAACCACGGATACGAGGTATTACCTATATGCGAGATCGGGGCTTTAGTCGTTTATTTGAGTATGGAATAGGAAGGGCCTTAAAATACACCCTTGACTTACGCCATAGTAATATTCATCGGAATTTAGATGAATATGTACAAAATTTTGCATTTCTTGAATGTAGTATTGGTTATAAATATGTGAATATTCTTTACCGTTGCAAAGAATGTGCAAAGATAAAAATTTAATGCGAATAATTTATGATGGAAAACAGGCTATAATAAAATTATGGTTTTAAAATTGTCATCCAGGAGATCATCCCTGATTTATGCAAAAATATGTAAAACTGTCTTTTTATGGAAGCAGATTCTAAGGTAAAAAAAAAAATATTGATTATGACTCTCTATAACTTTAAACATGTTCAGCGTTTTAGAGAAATTTCCCACGAATACAAAAAGAAAACCTTGGCGAATATTAAATTCGAAATGTATTTTGTAACATCAAAGTTATCGTTCAATTACCAAATACGACTAATAAAGACACGGGGTCGACTAGTATCAACATTAGAGAACTATAGAAAACGGGTAAAAATAATGTTTATCTAGCGATTTGAAAGGGAAAACGTGTTCTCTCGTTGCTTCATATCTTTTCGTCTTTCTTATCAAATATATAACATCTTACATAAATCGAGTGGCGCTTGTCAATAAAAGAGGGGCTAATGTTTTATACAGTTTTCATTGCCATCTTTATGCACATATTAAACATTATATATATATGAAACATGGGGCTTACATAGGCGTACGGGGCATTAGTTGAGCGGGGGGGGGGGGGGGCAAAATCAATTTGCCCGACAACTTATGCTAATTTGCCCGACAACGAAATATAAATGCCCGACAAGTCGACCCCTAATTCCAAAAACTTCTCGCCATCTGTCTGATCACATCATCTCCGAACGATTTTATTTTTTTAAATTTCCTTCATGAAAATCACTGGGGGTGCAATTGCCCCCCCCCCCCCGCCCCCGCCCCACTACCCCCATGGCCCGTACGCCTATGGGGGCTTATTTGTTAAAGTAGTGCCTAGGCCAATAATAAGTCTTTGTGGTTTTTAGAAGTTATTCCAAGAGAACGAGCATGTCCTGCATTGCTACATCGTTATTCGCCACAGAATATGATTGTAGTGCTAAAATGTTCTTTGTGTCCAGATACGTCACCATGTTTCTTCCTTAAATATTAATACAGTGTGCTTTGTATACAGATGTGTCATCTTGTACATTTACATTTATCGATTACAAGTTAAAGCAGACCAAGTTAATTGTTACGTATTGGCTATTGTGTACATCTCATGTACCCGCAGTAGCAAGTTTCAATTTGTAACATTTGCGAAAACTGTGATGACCAGTCAAAGAAACCCTTCCCTTATCATCCTATAAATATTCTGCCCATCCTTCAGGTCACTTTCATTCCGAAGGATATTGAGCAAAGTGTTTGATTTTGACCACTGTAAGTACCTGTGCGACTTGTCAGCACCAAGTACATGGTAACTGATATATCAAGTATGGTCGACTTGTTACCGTGTACCTCAAATCACATTGTGTTATCTCTGACTATAGATAGTACCTAACAGTGACAGTCGTCAAAACCGTGATAACAATTGTACGAGTTGAAATCAAACTCGGCCCCGACATTACCGCTACCGTCTTCACTACTTCATTTAAATTAAACAAACCACAACACAGTCATTCAAGATTTATATCAATATTAAATTCAAATAATTTTATGCCTGAAGGAACGACTGACACCTGGCACAACTCAGCGGAGGATAGCCTACATAGCTTTGTTATAGTTGTATTGAAGGTTCTGTACCCGACACGTACATTTCCTTGTAAATCGTCAAAATCCTTTGGTGAGATTATTAAGAAGCTATAAGATTTTTTTTCGGGGATATTTTCTGTCGTAAAATTATACGAAACGTTGAAATTGCTCCATTTTAAAATTCTAAAGAATACTTAAACGACTACACACCTTTTAAGTCTTTAAATACGTTCGGAGACACTGTCTGGCTCTTACCTATAGTAACCATATCCATAAATGGAGAAATTTCATTTTCAGGAATATTTAAGGAAGGCTGAATTTCCTGCATTTTTTGGGTTCAAAAGACCATATTCATGGCTACATCCCTGTAAGTTTTTAATTACATTCGGGGATATCTATCTTTAAGGAGATATAGGTCTGCTGATGCCCAGGTCCCTTAACTCCTTGTACTTTGTTGGTGACATCGGAAATTGAGTTTTTGATTAAATCCGGAATCCATAATATCATGGAATCACGTTTCTCGTGGCTATAGTTTAGGGTTTTTCTCTAAAAAATCATTAGCTTTAATGTTCCCCGGCACACATTTAGCGCAGGTTCAGGTTTGTTCACAATTTCGCAAAGGCCATTCCAAGAATTGTAGGTATTCAAGACTTTTTTACAACCTTGATTTGCCAGCCGTCAGGGACGTTCTGTTATGAACCATTATTTGTTGAAAAGAAAATATATATCAGGCAGCGAATGCTTGAGCGCACATGTTCAAATTTTCAAAAGCGTATTATAAGCCTAACCGCAAAACTGTTCTTTTCATAATGCCCTAAAATTGCAGATAGGCCTACTTTAATATTGAATTACATTTTGAAACAAATGTCAATATCATGACTGACTTTGTTTACCTTGACAATTTTTAAAAGTTTGCCGAAAAAAGAAATAACAGACATTTACCGCAAATTGCGGATTAAATTTTTCAAAGTGTAAAAAGTTTAAACTACATTACATTGAAGAAACTTCTTCTGATGTAAGAAAATATCTTAGGAAAATTCTTCAGGTCTGTTACTTAATCTTAAAATAATAAATATTATTGACTAAAAGAGATCAAATTTTAGAAAGATAATAAAAAGTACACGCCTCCTTACCTGCCAACTTTGTTATATCCTTTTTATAAAG
The DNA here is from genome assembly GCA_029955415.1 of Lottia scabra. Lineage (NCBI taxonomy): Eukaryota > Metazoa > Mollusca > Gastropoda > Lottiidae > Lottia > Lottia scabra. Next base: position 66,728 of record JARJEI010000035.1, read on the forward strand.
TGATTCTTCCGCATCTTGCGATTTTATAATGTCTTCGCTATGTTCTAATAAATTACCATCATATTTTTCCTCACTTAAAATCACTGAGGGAATTAATAAACAAAAAATTAAAATATGTACAGTTCTGCTCAAGGCCATTTTAGATATGACCATAGGCAATGAAATCACATGACCAAATAATAACCGAACAGGTGCTTGTTTCTCTTTTTACCGTAAAGTGGCGCTGCTATCTTCGGCCAATGACCTTTAACCTCTTACGTTGACGGAAAAGAAATTGAAAATTAAAAATAAAAGAGACGTTTTTATGAGCTTGGAGTAAACATCTCCTTTTGAACTACCTTTGTTGTTTTCAATCAAACCTGCGTCATAATTTTTGATAAATTGTGATTATTTTCGGGGCTGACCGAGACGTCTGCAGTGAATTGCTCCGTCGCTTTACTTCCGGTTACTCGTGTCGGCGAAGCAAACGCAAAATGTAAGTAACTCCTCTTTTCTATTTTTACGTGTTTTATTGTTTTAAAATATTCTAATCATTTAAAGTATTTAATTTTAAACTTTTATCTCACTTTAGGTCGAAAGTAACGTTCAAAATAACGCTGACGTCCGATCCGAAACTCCCATACAAAGTGTAAGTTGGCCATATGTTTACATTTTCATTTCTTATTTCTAATCTACTGACTCTGTCACAGTCTGTGCCCACTCGTCACTGCTTTCAATAGTTTCAAAAGGAGACAAGAAAACGAATTTAGTAATTATTGCTTGACTTTGATTGGTACGTTTTTTTATTGGGATATTCATGAAAGTATGATCAATAATGTTTGATGTCAACAAACTCTACGACATAGGATAGGCCTATTATAACTTATACTATAGCCATGTTCATAATGATGATGGCCTAAAGCCACTAAAGGCAGTAATATTGTAATAACAATTTTAGTTATTGATGATTATTATTTGCTTCCTGGTTCATTCCTTTTGTACCAGTATATTGAAACCATCACAATAATTGATAAAAGATTAACATGTTTAATTAGTAAATAATGCATTAATAGGGGAGGAAAACACTTGTATTGGGGTTGAGTTCACAGGGTTTTTATAAAGATTTTGAAATCCTGGTAAGAAGCATACCTGTTAAGAATTTTTTAATAACTGTAAGTCAAAGGAGGATGTTTTGTTATAGATATTGATGATTATTATTTGCAAACATATGTTTACTCCTAAATTGTAACTTTCAATTGAATTGAATATTTTTTTTTACGATACTCTTATCTATTAGCCTGTGGTCCGTGACTATTTTTTAGGACTGTTCATTGAAAAAATACATGTTGATCTTTGATTATTTTTTCAAATTTTAGTCTAAGTGTTCCTGAACAGACACCTTTTACAGCTGTTTTGAAATTTGCTGCAGAAGAGGTGGGTGCACTTTTTGTTGTTTTTTTTTTATGTGAAATATAGCCATGTTTTATAAAATTTGTATGTGTTTCTGGGGGCACTTATTGCATCAATTGGAATCATCTCAAAATTTTCAATTGGATGTCTGTGGTTCAAGCAATTCCACTTATACTGTGTTTGATGACGGCACAAATCTCAAAGTTCTAATGTCTAACGTTTGTATTTTGTAATTCAATGTTGTTCTTGTCAGAAACTCTTTCTTATTAGGAGTAAAAATTATAATATGAATAACAACATGCCATAGCTTCAACATTTTTTTTTTTTAATATTTCAAGTTTTTGCTTATTATTTTGTGTGGTCATAATTTGATTTATTTGTCTGAATTCTTTGTATTTCAGTTTAAAGTTCCAGCTGCTACTAGTGCTATTATTACTAATGATGGTATAGGAATTAACCCAGCTCAAAACGCAGGTATGTGTCATGATCCAGGGAATCCAATACACTCTGTGATAGGCATTGTTGACCAGATTCTGTACCAGTATTCATTAAAAGGAATGATAATGCATATTAACACTTAGCCAAGGTCTGTCACATAATTGAATTTAAGGAAGTAGCATCATTTTCTTTAGGATTGTACATTCCTTGAATTTTGAATTAACTGAATAAAACACTTAAACTCCAAACCTTGCTGAATTTTCTTCTTCTTTTTTGTGTTTCAGGAAATGTATTTTTAAAACATGGTTCTGAATTAAGGTTAATACCTAGAGATAGGGTAGGACATTGCTGATACATAGTGTATTTATAGACTTCTTTTAAAAATCAAAGACTTCATCAATCTTCAGAATATTATACCATCATGGCTGTGAATTCTTGTTTTTGTGCTGAACCATTGTCTGTTTTAAGACCGGTCAACAAGGATTAATTGATATGAATTTGAACCTATTGGAGTTGTTTCCCTTCTGAATGAATGTGACAATAATTTTACAGTCAAGAAATGAAAAGTGACATTCAGGATTATCTTTATTTTTGTCAAGGTTAAATTGCATAACATAATTCTGAAAGACCCACCATTTTTAAGTTTCAATTTGATTTTCTTCGTTATAACATTGGTTGGGGTAGAGCATTTATCTTTGTATATATTACATGTCTTGGGAGAGGGTGATTTTTTTTTTCTTATTTATTGTTATGTTTTGATTCATCCCAGCCTATTGTTCATCATATTTATGAAAGTCAATTATTTGTTAGGTGTTTTAAAAATCTTAGGAAACTGTGGGCCAGGATATGAATGAAATGTTGAGACAAAAAGATTTATTAGTAATCAAAGACAATGGGAGGGGGTCAAACATGGCTTATTATGTGCACAATGTCAAATTTTGATATAATTTCTGCTGTTCCTAGAATGTAGGGTATCTTCGCATGGACAAGATCTTTACTTATTTGGAGTTATTCCCCATAACATCTTTGGTTCAAAGTGATGCATTGACAATGTAATGGAGTACCAGGTCCAGATTCAATGATCAAGACATTTGTGACTGTTTAGTGCATTGCAAATCACACTACACTTGCATAAAATAAAGTAGATGTTTATGTTCCTGAATATGCACAGGTATCTTTGATATTTTATGCTACTATTGAGGATGATATTATGCACACTTTAAGGGTCTGCACAAATCAGGTGTTCCAGACTAGTTTTAAGTAGGGGTGGGCGGTATTTCGGTAATACCGAAAATACCGGTTCTAAAAAAATACCGGTAGTAATACCGTGACTGATTTAAAAACCGGTATACCGTGAATTCTCAATAAAAATACCATGATACTGATTATCTGACAGTCACTGTCAAGATATTGTTAAAAATATGTGTTCTTTATGCTTATCTTAAAATCAGCTGGTCTTATTTTGATTTTTATCATTGTAATGTGATAATCCTGTTAATTTAGTGCCTTCTTGGATAGTCTTTAACATACCAGAATATCAAAAAAAATATAGTACTGTTGACAGCTGTTTCATTCAATTGAAAAAATAAATAAATAACCACAAGTCACCTCTTAAATAAGATTTTAAAATATAGCCACATCAAGATAAGAAACATAAATTGTCAGCCAACTCTATAGAGAGTTGATATTTCAGTGGAAATGAGACGTTCTTCACACAAACTACCCCTTACCCCTTCTTTTGATAATAGAATATTCCGACATGCACAAATAAAAAGGTCTGAGAGCTATTTTGGCAAAATGCAAATGTTCCAAAAATACCGTGACTATACCCAGTGTTATATAAAATACCGCGGTATTTGAAATTGGCAATACCGCCCACCCCTAGTTTTAAGTGTTATGTTCCGAACAAGTTCGAGTAATTCTGGAAGTGAAGTGAAAAGTTCTATACAGAACTAACATCTGTGTAGTTTTGGACAGGAAATGACTGCATTCACTGCACTGGTAATCAGTTGCAACATTTCCGGCCATCTTGATTTTGTCACAGTTCCTGCTGCACCACCTTGCTGGTTTGGACAGTGAATCTTTGTGTCCAGAACAGTGTTCACACAAATCCAGTTCTGGCTGTTCTGGAATTTGATTCGTGCAGACCCTTGGATACTAACTCATTGATGGAAGAAAAAGTTAGAAAGAGTTATGAAATGTATTTATATCATGTAAACATTAAATTTATCAAAGAGCTGTACAATTTATAAACAAACTTTTGTTTCTTAAAAAGTTAAATTTGTAATAAAAATCTTAAACAAAACAAATAGTTTTATTGCTTGTGAAAATATTGCAGCAATTTATTGCTGAAATTGAGAATTGCTGCTCTAGTCATGCATTCATTGCTTTAAACACCAAAGCTGCTTACTGCATAACTCTGCATTGAGTTGATCCTGTAAAATGAGTAGTTCAGCTTCAGTTTTAAAAGCCAAAAATGTTTTCAATTCTGAAGCAATCATCCTTGTAGATTACTTTTTTCTTTGTTATTATTTAAACCAATTCAAAATTCCATTATTGAATGTACTTAATTACTCCACATTAAGTTGTGTTTTACATAAATAATTTACATGGATGTAAAAACATGGAATATATCAATTTATGCACATGATTCAAACAGTAAATTTATATTAATTATACAGAGCATTTGCTGCCTATACATGTAGCATGAAATGGAACTATTTTCTCCAATACTATTAACACTATAAATTATGCATTCAATAAATTTAGAATACTGGCACTTGTTAAAAGGGGACTAGGTAATAAAATACGGGGAATGGTCACTTCCAAATTGTACACTCTTGTAAAATATTTAGTCAAATGGGAAAACTTTCATAAAAAATATCAATGGCTGATACAATAATGTTTTTTTTCAATTCCTGAAGACTGGAGTGTATGCAATCAACATGTTCATGTGTAGTTATATTTGTATTTTTGTTTCAGCCAAAAATTTAATTCTCTAAAATGCGAAGGGATATATGACTATGTATATATTTAACAATAGATTAAAAGTGTGATCAGAAAGTGAATTGGGTATTATAATATAGATATTACAGTAGGACTGCAACGATACACAAAGTCACGATACGATACAGAATCGTGATAAAAGCTTACGATTCGATAGTATCACGATACGTCAAGAAAAAGTGAATTTGGACAATTTGTTCAATAAAATATGGTCAAACTCACAATAAAACATAGAATAAATAAAGATATAAATTGTTTAATAGTATAAGGGTCCTTTGCAACTTAACCCTCACGTGAAATGAGATAGTTTTCAACATTTTTCTTGAAACACTTTAAAGTGGAATATATATATATTAAACACAATTAAGATGTATCGCGATACGTTACAATAAAAAACCGAATATCGAAATTTGAAAATTAACCGTGATGTATCGGTGAATCGTTGCAGCCCTATATTACAGTTAGCTGCACCAAGTTATTATCAGATACCTAGTTATTCTTCTTTATTAGTAATCATCCTAGAATATAAAATAAAAAACAACTAACTGAATGGGTACATGGTAGTATTTATAACTGTGTTTCTAATTACAGAAAAAAAAAACGGCTTTAAGCTAGCTTTTGTGTATTTCCACTGGCCAAATTGCCGGTTGTTCAATTCTCAAACCATTATGGTTCGGCAATTGAAATTTTCGCATTCAGCTATTTATCCGGGGCCAAATGAAAGCTAGCTTTTATTTACTTAATGGAACTGCAAAAACTGACCTTTTCTAATTTGGCAAAAGGGGGCGCATCGCTCTTTCTCATTAACTAGAAAGTAAAATCGTGTCGATCGCGTGCTGTCCATAATGTGTGACTTTTGATCAGAGCTAAAGAAGTTCGGAAACCAGTAAAACTCTGTGTAAACACAACGTGTTCAGAAATAAAGCTTACAGCTAGCTTTACTTTACAATTCTCAATGGAAACGCTGTTCATATGTAAAATGCCTGGAAACTAAGTTTTTTTAAAATATGCGGAATTATGGTGGTGAAACATATTTTGAAATGACCCATAACCTTTTCTCAGTAATAAAGATCAGATGCCAGGCAAAGTAACTATGCCTACAGGCTATCAGAACTGATAATTAAAACTTGGACGAAATTGTATTTATTGCAATGATCAAACCATGTACATTCGGTTGAAATCTTCTTCTATTGTGCACACAAACAAATTTTGACTTGTTTTTACAAAGTCAAGGGCAATAAATCAGGAAATGCATCAAATTAGAACTTGTCTGAGATCTTGTCAATCTACTTGATCATGCAAAATATCATTTTAATTCGTCAAGAACTGTAGTCTATTCTTCGCACAAACATGAGTGATGGCAATATACAACAACATGTGGGCATATAATCACATGTTAAGTTAGATCTTACCCATTCATCTTCATCTACACCTTCAGTTAAATCTTGTGGTAGAGGATCATCATGTAGAGTTAGTTTATTTGTCATAGCACTCAATAACTACAAAATAACATACTCTTAATATTACTCTTAGTTTCTACATTTCCCAGCATGGCAGACACTTTAACAGCCAACAAACATCAAAATTAGGTGTAAGAGACTGGATAAGTGCCTGTGAACTTTGGATTCTTAGAAATTGTTGACTTTGATACTCTGTACAAAAGACAAGTTTGAAGCTTTTGAATAACAAATGGAACCTCAAAGATTATTCTTAAAATTCGTAATAACAAGTTTATTCCTGACCTCTTCTTTCTTTTGATCATCTGTTTTAAATGTCTCTTTATTAAAACTTTCAAATTTGTTTGGTTTTTTCTCTAATACTGGCTGTTCACTCACTGAAAATAAAAGCAGACATCATAAAAGTTTATCACTCAGATTTAACTTTGCTCATAGTGCCTAATTGTGTTTATTATGTTTACTAAACCATCTGTCCTGATGAATGTTATATCTGAAACATGTTTGCAGCTTAAGATGCATGTAAACCTGAGTGTAAACACGATGAGAGTAATATTAAATGCTACTGAATAAAATTTTGGATTCTTAAATGCTACATTTCTACCCCCTATGTAAATTTCCACTGTATAATTTTGATTTTGCTCACACAATCCATTAATTGTTAGTGGATATGGAATAAAGCAAATCTTACATGTTTCCATATCATCTGGTTTTAAACTGATTTTTCTTTGTTCGCCATCTTGTCCTTGTAACCATTCTGAACAAGATAAAACTGGTTCCCATGTGACTTTTGTATCAGGGAATAAGTCATCTTGGAAAAATTCTGTCTGTGGAGGGAACATTTTCATAATGATGAAACATTTGTCAGGATATTTGGGAATTGAATATATAATCATATACAACAGGGGTAGCTTAAAACTTATAATTTTCATGATCATGGCCACAAATCTTTTTTTTATTAGTTATGTGGAGCCGTAACAGGTTTTCTATAAGAGTGAGCATACATTACACCCCTACCTACACAAGGCTTTGTTCCCATGCCCTTCCATATTTGTAATTTCAATACTCATCATTCGTATCTATGGCGGCCATTGTCTAAAATTAACCTTGTATGCAGATAGAAGAAAACCTTCCAAGATTATTGGGCAGAAGTAGAATACGCGATAAAAAATAGTTCCTCAGCTCATGCTAGTTACCTCCCATTACATGATAAAAAATTTAATGTCAAGTGACCTAAAATTTGAAAGTAGTGCGCTTTTTCTGCCAGCTGCAAACAAGGTAATTGTCAGGCTTAGCGAGAATGAATGACATAACAAATGAAGTCTGCCCCCATCTGTCCAGTTTCAGGAGTCAAATCATTTAGTAACCTACCTTGACTCTAGGGATATTGAAAGCCACTGGTTCAACAGAAGTTTTAGTTAGTCTTAAAGCTGTAGCAAATTCTACATCCTTCACATTACATTTATCTTTAGTTCGAAATGATAGAGCTTGATGTGTACCTCCAAAACTACTCGTTGCTAATGGAAACAGATGAGGGTGTTCTGTTGATATTTCATATGCATATATCTGACGATCTCCCTGCAAGACAATTAGATAAACTCTATTGGAATTTGACACAAATCCTGACAATATGGTTATTTAATTTGATAGCTATTGCTCAATAATACATGGTTCAAAAACTTTCAGGGTTTTTCAAATTCTTTTTCAAATTTTATGGCTATATGGCTTTATAAGATTTTTAAAAGTTGATCCTATAAATTAGGTTTAATTGTTTCATGCAAACAATTTGGTATTGTAGAAGGTGCTGTGAATGGGAGTACTAGAAGCATTTAAAGTGTAAGCTTATGGATTTAAAAAATGTTTCTTTTACAATTTTGAATATCTATATATTATTATATTTTTTCCATCAAATGAACACATTAAATCATTTATTTTTGGATATATTATCTGTCATGTGACTGAATTTTTTGGTGCATGAAAAAAGAATATTAGTGCCATAAATCATAATTATCATACATACCCTGCCTGTGACAAATAAAGTACTACTATCTTCATCATAAAATGGTATTAAAATAGATGGTGATGTATCTTGATTGGCGTCTGCTAGTCTGTCTGATAAATCATTACTATCATATAAAATTATTTCTCTTATACTGCTCCTATATAATATAAAATATCATCACATAGTTTAATTTTACACTTTCATGACACACAAGACTTAATACCATAATGACAGATTGATTCAGCAATTAATTTGTCCTGTACGTGGATTTTGTCAACCAATAAGATATTTTTCAATGATGTTTGTCTTTTTTATACTGTCATATGTAATAATCATTCAGTTCAACCTTCGTCATTGTTTGAAACTATATAATGACTTGGCCATCTTGGCCGGTATTTGGGCAGGAAAAGACAACTCTTGTTTCAAGGTTGATTTTGATTGGCTGTTTTTTCCGCGAAAGATGACGATACATTCTGAAGAATAATTGTGATTGGTTGAACTATAATTTATTCAACATGACAACTATCATACAGTATACGAGGTTATCTAGCATGTCTAGTTCCGAAGTTGATCGAGTGATGTAATAAAGACAATTTGAAAACAAAAATAAAATCAGTATCACGGTGATGCTCAAATTTGTCTCATTATGGCAGGGCAGTCATTTTACCAGTGCAAAATGTAACATAAGATTATTTACAAAGGTGAAGGATGTTACTTTCAGTTTACTGTGCAACTTTTGATCTTCAGTAATTTGAAATACAGTCTGACAACTTTAAGCAGTGTATCTTGTCTTGTAGTCAGACAACGGTATGAGGTTAAATAAAATGAAGGCTTACTTTGAGAAACCTGAAGTATAAATATATTTTCCATTTAATGCCCAGCCACATCTAGCGCCTCTAGGTCCTTGATGACATGGTCCACTCTAAAATAAATCATATTATTATGAGACTGAAAAATTGTAATTTTCAAGAGCATTGGTTGAATTGTAACAACCACAGAAATCTGACTGATAATTGGAATGGCCCTAATCGATGTTGTCTCTTTATAGTCCCTATAAGGATTTTCTTTTGTAATATCTTACCCTAATAGCTTCTAAACTGTTTCTAGGATCATAAATTCTAAGTTGACCATCTTTACATACTGTGGCTAGATATTTACCACAGGGACTCCATGCACAGCAAAATATCTACAACAAAACCATGGAAAACTTTGGTAATACTCATGATTGTCCTTTTGTGCAATAGCTTTAACAAATTTAATATGATAAGAGGGAAAGCAAAAGTATTTTCGATCAAGTGCAAATCATGTTACATGGATGTGAATTTGTTTATACCACAAACTTACAATAATTTACATGCATCTGAAGTTATAAGTTATAGTAAATCACTAATCAGTCAATATTGGTTCCTTAACCAAAAGTTGAAGTCACCCAATTTCTACAAACAACCATATATATACAAGGATAAAAACTTAGGTTCCCATGAGGATTCTTTCCACCAGGTGGTCCTTGGCCAATCCTTTTTGCATTGATCTATCCTAGAATATTCATATTGCTTTACAGCAAGATTGACTGGAATTATGAGTGAAGATGACTTTCACACACAGATTGAAATTAGAACTTACAACCATTTGTTCAACATAACCAAGCCAATGAGGTCATGATGAACCAATGCTCTAACTGACTGTGCTATAGAACCACGCAAGTGTTATAACTTGTAACCAATTAAAAATGATGAAATCAAACCTGATCAGGGTGGTCTGTGATCTCCATAACTTCACTACCATCAGATAGATCCCAGAATTTTAATTTCATATCATAGGCAGCTGTAACCATTAAATCTTTAGCCATAGGGTGGAACTTAGCAAAGAAAACCTTTTCTGTGTGTCCTGTAAGATGAGAAAGAAATAAGTACCCTACAGGCAGTATGTCATTGCTTTTGATCATAATTTAAAAATAATACAACAAAATAAATATAATTTGAGTGTTGAAATCTAAGAACAGATGAAATGATTTCCTTCCAAAGTATCACAATTATCTAAAACCATCTCGCGATCCCTTTTAGTGATTGAACAATTGCAATGAACGGAAGAGCTAACAGTTAGCATTGTAGTGGAGCTGAGTTATGTTTGTGGGCCTTGACATTTTTTGTCTCTGTATTATCAGATTTATGAAGTGTTTTGTAATTCAGAGTAGCCCTTCTTACCTCTCAGTACCATCTCTGGTTCCTCTAAATTCTCAGTAAGACCACCTTCTGGTATTCTCCATACTTGTATTTTAGCATCATCACCGCCTAAAATATATAAAAATAATTATTGAAGACATGTTCTACAATATTCAGAATTTTTTAGATGTTAAGTCATTAACAAGACATCCAATTCCAAGATAAAAAATAAAAATCTGTACAAGCAAAAAAATTCACATCCAAAAACATGGCAAAATCAAGAGTAATAATTGTATAGTAGTGGACTACTACGAAGAGAAGTACCATCAGGTGTTTAAAAAAAGAGTAAGCCTGTCCACATGTCTACAGTACTGTGCAATAACTATTCGTACAAAATGGCATTCGCTCTACGACCCTACATACTTGGACATCGCTTGGAAATTATTACAAAGGGGGAAAACCATCACCTATGTATTATAAACTTTTCACGTGTCCAGGAGTACATTAGCAAGTTTTAAGAAGCGTGTAGAACGAAGGGGGTACATAGAAAAAAAAAACGAGACGAGGAAGGCTACCTATTTCTTTGTACGAATATATATATGTGTCAAGTTACCATGCTAAAGTCATTTCAAAGTCAAAACTCGACCTCTGGCCAGAAAGTCATCATAAATTGTAAAAGCCCTGGCATAGCGAATGAGTTGTGAAACATACACAACATAAGCTGGTGAATGAGGTATGTCACTGCACATGAATGAAAAATTAACAATAGGAAAATCTAAGACGTCAAGTTTGTCATAAAGAACAAAAAGATCATGATAATTTTTTAAACCACTGGCATCCAGATGTAAGAAAGTTATTTAATGCAGAGCTACTGTACTAATTGTACTTACAAACAACAAGTCGACTGTCATCAAAAGGATCAAAAATATAATCTGTAACTTTACATCCATTATGTATCATTGGTATTTCAGTGTTGGGAAGTTTACCTTTATTGGCCAGCTAAAAGAATGGAATGGAAATCATTATAATTACCAAAAATAAAGGCACAAGGGTTATTGGATGGTCCAACTTTTGCATGGTATATCTAAATTGGTTGAATATCCAACATAACAACCAAATCATCCCCTTAATACAATGTAATCCATTGTACTTTGCAAAACAGAAAAGTTTGAAGACTTTTGTCCATTCAAAGAGCATCTTCAGCTAATTCTTATCTCGCTCCAAAATCAGGAAAATTTAAGTACAAAAGACAAAAAAAAAACACTCATCTCTAAATCTGCCATTGTTCCACCTCTTTCTGAAAGAAATATTCAATCAAAGAGAGCATTTCTACCCCTTTTTCACCTTTTAAAGACAAAAAATGCATAAAACTAAGATACCTCTAGAACAGCAAGTGGGCCACCTCCTCCTTCTATAGGAACCACACAACGTACACTGTTAGCATGGAAAAAATCACTTTCACCAGGTACTGTTCTATCAAGATGTCTAATATTCTCTATATGTTCACTACGATGTAATACACAGGATCTTAAATGACGAAATTTGGTTGGTCGTACACCTGGAAGAGAAATTTGAGGATGACTTTTTTTATATAGCTGGAAACGTGTTTAATTTCCTTGACTCTTTCAACCCTAAAAGCTGGTATGGGGCTTAATCATTACGCAATATATACCTGATAAGTCGGAAAACCGGCCGTTGTCAAGTGACATCATACAACGTAATACACTTTAAGATATGTTGTTGGGAATTCAGGTTATATATGACGTTTTAGCCAAAAAAAAGTCAGGGTTCAAAGGGTTAACATACAAAAAAGACACTGTTGAAATCCTTATAATGAATTTGTTTTGTAGCAAGGATTAATTTCAAATTTGGAATTTACTTTTGAATGCCTTAAACGATTTTTTCGGTATTTCAGGTTTTGCCTCTTTTGTTTGTTCATCAGAGTTATCTGCCTTCTTCTGCTCAATGATTGGTTTATCTGACTTGATTTCTGGTTTTGTAGATATGACGGGCTGAAATGTATGTGAAATTTGAATATGAAAAATGACTGCCATTAGACAATGTTACTGTTGTCAGATAGATATTCTTCAATGAAAGCTATTTATTTTTAGTTCACAACAGTTCTGTACTGAAACCCTTGGTGTTCATGAATACTGTGTACATATGCAGCTCTAAAGATTCACAGTTAACTGGTTGGTTGATAAAGTGATAGGGGCTGACATTGGCCATTGTAATATTTGAATCTTGCAAACAACAGGCATAAGTCTGAAATAACTTGCAAGAAATTCAGTTTAAAGGGATTGTAAAGAGGTTTTCTAACCTTTGTATGTGTATCGAGGACACTGATAGCATCAATTTGGGCCATTCTAAGTTCCATTCTGACGTCTGTGGTTCTTGCAATTCCACTAAAACTAACGCGTTTTATGACGTCACTAATAGTGATCTGCATAGACATCAATAGTAGCTTCCGGTAGATCACTATTAGTGACGTCATAAAACGCGTTAGTTTTAGTGGAATTGCAAGAACCACAGACGTTGGAATGGAACTTCGAATGACACAAATTGATGCTATCAGTGTCCCCGATACACATACAAAGTTTAGAAAACCACTTTTATATTTTCCTTCACATTGCCTATTAATAATAATTGTATGAAAAACATGTATACTGATTTTTGCAGGCTCCAGACAGTGTACATTGTATGTGAAAAGACATTAATTCTACTTAAAATAAGCGTTTAATATCTAAAAGGCTAACAATAACATAATTATAAAGGTCTTAGTGAGTCATAGCTTTATTGCTTATGCACGAAAATTACAGTACATACCTTGTCGGGAGTGTTTTCTTTACTAGTATTGTTAACACCATTGGCTACAGTAGTATTGTTACTGTGGGTTGATATAGGTGATGAGGTAGAACTTGTACTAGGATTATCAGAAAATACCTCCCCTCTTCTACTTTCTATCTTAGGTCTTTTATATAGGTCTAAACTCATTACAGATAACTGTTAGAATAGAAAATATCCATTATATTATTAGCCAAACAATCTGATGTGTTGACAAACACGATTGAAGAATGGCATCAGGGGGGTGCATCAACGAATATACCATGCCTTGAAAGACATAGTGTTATTTTGGATTTCCATTTTTCCTTTGATTGAATTTTAATTTGAATTTCTTATTGTACAGTGGCATTTCTACAGGGGGCCAAATAGTAATTTCTGCAGTGTAGCTTAATCAAATTTAAAGATAGACTCGTAGAACCTCACACAAAACTCACCTCTTTATTTTCCCCCTGTAACCACTGTTTAGCTGTTACACTAGGTTGTCCAGTAGCTGTATCAGGAAACAGGTCAGCATGGTAATCTCGATATGTCTGTAAATAAACAGAAAACATACATTAGAAACACAGACAACAAGATCACAATTTGATGAGAGAAAAAAAAGCTGAGAAGTGGTGAAATGGACAGACTTGAAGATCAGAATAAAAGTCCATTCCATGCATCTCCAACACACACAGATATTAAACATTAAAGGGATTGTAAAGAGGTTTTCTAAACTTTGTATGTGTATTTGGGACACTGATAGCATCAATTTGCGCCATTCAAATTTCCATTCCGATGTCTGTGGTTCTTGCAATTCCAATTTAACTTAGACGTCGGAATGGAAATCGGAATAGAGCAATTTTATGCTATCAGTATCCCAAATACACATACAAAGTTTAGAAAACCTCTTTACAATCCTTTAATGTTTAATATTCATAAGAACAATAAGGATCTATTTAATATATTGTAGAAGAACAACAAGTAGAATATCCAATCTGAAAAGTAATATCTACAAATTGAAATTTATTTTTCATATTAAATGACTATACCTTTCTAGGAATGATAACTGGGGCAGGAATGATACTATTTTGAGCTAAAACTAACAATCTTGTTACTTCTCCTTTCATAACATCAACACCACGTTTAGGAATTAAACATACTCCTTTAATCTGATCTGTTTTCTCTACATTATCTACAACAAGGGATAAAATTTACATAAATGATTTTTTGTTTACAAGTATACATAAAAATCAAGAAATTATGTCCCTCAAGTTTAACTTATCATTAAGGCCCTGCTAGATTTCAAGAAATCTAAAACTGGTTTGGTACATCAGAGAGGAATTTACAATTAAATCTGAAAACTGTTTCAGATAAGTTTTGTAAACAAATGGCATTATATGAATTTGCTGAATGACGCCATATTGAATCCGATGAAAACGCCCTAAGATGCAGAATGACAGATTAGATACCCGGATACAGATTCACGGCAAACCATTGTAAACAAATGACACAGATTCGGAATCCAGTTTCATATTCAAATGGTTGTAAACAAGTAGGGCTTAAGTATCATGTCCTTATCTTCATAATCTGAAAACTAGTCATAAGGTTCACCTAAACATATAAGTTTTTTATTACAAATCTTTTAATTTTAATTTAAAGGATTTTAAAGATTCAGAAATGAATTATTAAAAATACTTACTTTCAACTATATAAGGAGCCTGTTCATTTACTTCTAAATAAGTTAATCTACCATCACCCTACAAACACAAAATATATTTTTACCATTACAAATATTTTTTTTTACAAAATTTGATGTATTAAAAGCAGAACTTTGTGGTATTATGTAGCCTGTAGGGTAATCAACATATTTGTATGGGAAGCAGGTCAGCCAGAGCAGAAAGGAAGCCAACTCTCCGGGTCAACTTGCATTGAAGTTCTAACCAGCATTCATATAAAGGGTTAAAGATTTCAATCTCGGTTAACAAGTCAGCCTGGTTTATTAGTCTGGCCTGTTCAATTTTATTGAATAAATCAATGTTCACAAACGAAATACTGTATTAAAGTCATACCACCCCTTACAATAAATAAAAATTTAAGTTCTGAAATAGGTCAATAAGAGTATACATATGTTTAACTAAAAAACTTAACTATAAAACTCTTATTGGCCATGTTTGAGAATTTTGATTTTTTTGATCATTTTAAGAGGTGGTATCTAACTCAGACCAACTCACCTTTCCAGCCAAATATAACATACCACTATCATTATCATACAGAGGTATTAATACACTGAAATATAAATTATCATACAGAGGTCTATTACACTGAAATATAAATTATCAAACAGAGGTATTAATACACTGAAATATAAGTTATCAAACAGAGGTATTAATACACTGAAATATAAATTATCATACAGAGGTATTAATACACTGAAATATAAATTATCATACAGAGGTCTATTACACTGAAATATAAATTATCATACAGAGGTATAAATACACTGAAATATAAATTATCATACAGAGGTATTAATACACTGAAATATAAATTATCATACAGAGGTCTATTACACTGAAATATAAATTATCATACAGAGGTATAAATACACTGAAATATAAATCATCATACAGAGGTATTAATACACTGAAATATAAATTATCAAACAATGGTCTATTACACTGAAATATAAATTATCATACAGAGGTCTATTACACTGAAACATAAAATATCAAACAGAGGTCTAATACACTGAAATATAAATTGTAATACAGAGGTCTATTACACTGAAATATAAATTATCATACAGAGGTCTATTACACTGAAATATAAATTACCATACAGAGGTATAAATACACTGAAATATAAATTATCAAACAATGGTCTATTACACTGAAATATAAATTATCAAACAGAGGTCTATTACACTGAAACATAAATTATCATTCAGAGGTCTATTACACTGAAATATAAATTATCATACAGAGGTATTAATACACTGAAATATAAATTATCATACAGAGGTATTAATACACTGAAAAATACACTGAAATATAAATTATCATACAGAGGTATTAATACACTGAAATATAAATTATCATACAGAGGTATTAATACACTGAAAAATACACTGAAATATAAATTATCAAACAGAGGTATTAATACACTGAAATATAAATTATCATACAGAGGTCTATTACATTGAAATATAAATTATCATACAGAGGTCTATTACACTGAAATATAAATTATCAAACAATGGTCTATTACACTGAAATATAAATTATCATACAGAGGTATTAATACACTGAAATATAAATTATCATACAGAGGTATTAATACACTGAAATATAAATTATCATACAGAGGTATTAATACACTGAAATATAAATTATCATACAGAGGTCTATTACATTGAAATATAAATTATCATACAGAGATATTAATACACTGAAATATAAATTATCAAACAGAGGTATTAATACACTGAAATATAAATTATCATACAGAGGTCTATTACACTGAAACATAAAATATCAAACAGAGGTCTAATACACTGAAATATAAATTATCATACAGAGGTATTAATACACTGAAATATAAATTATCATACAGAGGTCTATTACATTGAAATATAAATTATCATACAGAGGTCTATTACACTGAAATATAAATGATCTTATTGTTCTTCAACTCAAGGATAAAAGATTTGACAGGAACCACTCACCTTGTGGACACATCATAATTTGATGTAAATAAAACATTTTCAATATTTCTAGCATCATGTAACTGTAAACGTCTATTTCGATTCTAAAATATCAAACAATAATAATCTATGACATTATCAAACTGTAATAAATATAGAATGAAGTTAATCAGTCAGCATTCGGCTCAACCTTCGTCATTGTTCGAGATTATGTTTGAGACTATATAATGACTCGACCATGATAGGTGACCATCTTACCCGGTATTTGGGCAGGAAAAGACAACTCTTGTTTCAAGGTTGATTTTGAGAGGCTGTTTTTTCCGCCAAAGATGATACATTCTGAAGAATAATTGTGATTGGCTGAACTATAATTTATTCAACATGGCAAGTTCCAAAGTTAATACGAGTGATCATTCAGGTTTGAGTCCTGAGATTTTCTAAAAATTTAATACTACAACTGGGCGTCCTGTTTCCAAAACAGCGTCTCTAAATCAATATAAGTTTGTGTCCATTGGTATTACAGAAAAAATCAATCACTCACCTTGTCAAAACCTGATGTCAATATTTGGTCTCTATTACCCAGCCATATAACTCTAGATTCTTTTAGATTGGGACATCCAGGACCTTCCTGAAATATCAAGTCATTCATTCCATTAACTTATTATCAGTTGTAAATGAGTATAAAGATTTTAAGAACATTGATAGTAGCAAATTGTACCATGAAGAAAAGACATTATGTTGTGTAGTGTGCAATGAGGTAAATATTACCAGATCAACAATAATAAATGAATTGCTCTTGTAGTCAATAGACTTACTTTCAATAAAGACAACAGAAAAATTTTAGACTGAAAACAACATACTGACCTGAGCTACAGTTGAGCTCCGGGGATCAAATAGGCGTAGTTTCGTGTCTTTACAAGATGTGACTAGGAACTGACCATTTCCAGACCAACTTAAACTCTGTACTAAATCATTGTGTTCTAGGGCTGAAATATAAATTTCAATATTGGCAAACATGGCATTCGATTTTTTCTGTTTCAACTGATGGACATAACGCAAAGATTGAGCTTTGCTACAAATGAAGTGGAGGCCATTAAAAATACTAAAATTTGCAAGAATTGTTTAAGTCAACGATTGGATAAAAAACACTTACTTCTTGTAAGCACTTTTTTAACAAATCTTATTATATTTTTTTGTACAATGTTGTGGCCATAAAATATGAAGAATTTAAAATAATGCTTACAATAAACTTCTTTTGACTGTTGAACATCAAAAACTTTAACAGTTTTAAAAGTAGATGCTGCAAGAATACCCTCAGCAGTGGTATGCCACAGGACGTTTTCTACCTTCCTTTCTTGAGTAGGAAGAGTTATTTCGGCAGAAGTCACATTTTCTGTGTTTCCACTATCTTCAGGTAGCAACCATATCTTAATCTGAAGAAATATAACATGAACATCATTCTTTGACAGCGTGGCTTACATTGACCTTCTTGGCCATAGTAACGCCGTCACTGACAGTGATCTACCGGAAGCTACTATTGATATCTATGCAAATCACTGTCAATGACATCATAAAACGCGTAAGTTTTAGTGGAATTGCAAGAACCACAGACGTCGAAATGAAAATTGGAATGGTGCAAATTGATGCTATCAGTGTCCCCGATACACATACAAATTTAGAAATACACTTTACAATCCCTTTAAGTATAGGATCAAATATAGGAATTTCAAAACATATAATGTTCATCAGCAAACACTCTTAATTTAAAGATTTACAAGAACAATGCATATAAATTGTTCTACAGTTCCATAGCAATGAAGGTGAGTTCTAATATCTTATATCATATTGTATACTTACTGTATTATCTACAGAGCCTGTTGCTAGGAGATCATCATCAAATGGTGAAAAATCAAAATCATTTACAAAATCTACAAAATTAAAAAAAACATTTTCTAGTATTTGTAGAGTTTAAAAGACAGTAAGCAAACATGTCAACATTAGGTCATACATAAAAATTTCACTTAATATTTTTACAACACACTTACAATTTGCATAATTATAACCAGAAATAGGAAAGGAAAAAATAGCGATGGCCATCGTAATATGCCCACTTTTGTAATGGCAGCCAATTTGTCCGGGAGGTTGACAAGAGTTATCAATAAATTAAAGATTCTGAGAGTGACATTTTCATATTACAAGGGTTTTATTTCCAGCTTTTTTTCTTTATATTGATAAAATTTATCATGTCAAGTTGCATTAAAAATATCTCCTGTCTCTCTTTTAACATATTCCATGATTCAAATTCAGTATGGGTTTACCTTTCCGGAAAAAAACAAATAATTTCACTGAAATCTGATCAACAAGGGCAATAACACATGTATTAAATATATTTTTCTGATTTTCAATAGGGATTCCTCCTTGGGTGAATACAAACACTCACATCAAGTTTTATCAAAGTCCTCTATCTTGTCCACATGTATTCTAAAAGCAAGGACAATAACCCATTAAATATTTTTGGATCTGTCTGATTTTAAATAGGTTCCAGATTGATTGATAGGATGATTGCAAACACTCATAGCAAGTTGTGTCAAAATCCATAAAGAAATTAGCTCCCTAGAGTCTGAGAGTGTTTCGGGCTAAAAAATTAACATGTGGACAAGGGCAATTACTATAAAATATGTTTTGATTAGTCTGATTTTCAATAGGGTTTATCCCAAGGTAATTACGAACACTCACGCCAAATTTCATCAAAATCCATCAAGAAAACAGCTCTCTACCGTGTCTGCAACATATTTTCAAAAGCAAGGGCAATAACCCACAAAATATTTTTTGATTTGTCTGATTTTCAATAGGCTTCATTCTTGGGTTATTATGAACACTCACGCCAAGTTTAATCAAAATCAATCAAGAAACCAGCTCTTTATCATGTCCACAACAATTGTAGACAGACGAGCGGACAGACGGACAGGCAGACAGAAAGTTCCAAGCATAAGATGAGTTTTTGTCAATTAGATTGAGTCTTCATACTGTGGAATATTCAAACATAGGTTATCTGATATTTATTATAATATATGTTAACATCATAATAAATTCTCTTTTATTAAATACAATGTTATATATGAGACAAGCAGTCCATTGAATATTCAGTTCTTACCAGAATGTGCCTGTATTAAAGGAATGTTGGACCTATCTTGTTTTCCTTTTGTATTTAATGGTAAATATCCTAAACTACCTCCATCTGTAATGAAACATTTAAATAAATATTTTAAATTCTTATAATACATCAAAAGTAAAATTAAGTGGGTGGAGAGAGCAAAATGATTAGAGTCCACTTCTTCATCCCTTATCCTCTTTTTATAAATCTAGATTGAACATCAAGTAATTATGGAAAAACCTTTAAAAATTAATAAGTGCTTTAAGATTTATGGATTTTTCAGTTTTTATCAAATTTTAAAGGGGACCAGTCTTCATTTTTATTGGTTGATTTGGGTTTTGAATATACTTAAGTATCCTTCAGAGGCACTAGAAATGTACGAAAATTGCATATTTCCTTCAAATATATCTTAAATTAGACATTTCTCCTTCTATTTCTATAGATGACTTTTCTATATAATGCATATATATAGTATCGCTAATGTGTAGTAGGGCATTATATTCTTTCAAATGCTAATAATTATGGATGCACATGGATTTGAAGACTCAAATTTCAATGGTGAGTTGTGATAACCAGTACTAAATTGCTGAACTAAAAAAGTCCCCATTTCTGAGACTTGGAAAAATCGACCCACGAAAATGAAGCCTGTGCCGCTTTAAATTGTATTGTATATTTATGACATACCACAGAAACCCACTGATGAATACTGGTATATATACTGGGCGCTTAAGCCAGCGACCGCCTTGGATCCACCCCTGACTTGTTCATTTTAAAAGGTACTTTCCTTTAAATGTCCAAGTCCTTTTCTTTATATCTTTCCCTATAAAAGGGAATGTTTAACAAGAAAGAAATACTTACTTCCAATATCTGTATTAAATACTATATAATTACAACTAGCTTTAATATGATTTCCTGATGATTGAGTTATATTAGATACTGGTAATTCAGATATCAATTCCTGAAAATAGATGGTCAAATACAAAATCTGGAATTTTATTTTCTCATACGCAGCACAGAATATGGAAAACAGGTAAAAGAATAAAGTTTTGTACGGTATATTCTTTGAAGTCAAATCATCGAATGATTAAATCTATTTGCAAATTTGCAGTGGCATCAGATTTCTTGATGAAAGAGCTAAAAAAAAAAGATGCAAATGTTGTCCTCTGTTAGGAAATGTCTGTTTGATGTCTGATTGCAACTTAAATAACATAGCTTCAATTGGGAGATTTTTGTGAGAAAAAAGTGTTATTCACCCTTAAAAATTCTTACAGAATTATAATTGGTAGTAAACATAAGCCAGATCAACAATTCATAGTCTTATTTAAGGAACTGTAAACAAAAAAGAAAAAGAAAAGTTGAAACTGACCTCCCTCTTAGGAAACTTCAGAGCAGCATTTTTGTATTTTGATGCTTTGAATCTCCAAGCCATTTTTTCTTCCTGAAAATGGGCAAAAATGTAAAAAATAAAATTCATGCCTATAAATGAAAAAAACAAAACAGCAATGTTTATATCATTATTAAAGGGGGGCAATCAGCATTCTCAGAATTTCTCCGCAATTGCATAATTCCTTCAAATATACTCCAAACAAGAAATTGAACTCTCCTCCTACTGTTACAACCCTTTTCTATAAGTTTTTGTGACCAGAATATCAAAAAAGTTATGCCATCATTATGTTGCAATTTTCAAAAGCAAATAATTTTGGATTTACATGGATTAGAAGACTTTGATTTTGACAGTTAGCTGTGAACCCTATTTCTTTTGAGCTTAGCTAAAATAAGTATTGTTTCTGAGACAAAAGTTCAACTGATTAAATGATTGATAAAAGTGCCCCTATCAGGAATTTTGTAAAGATTGTTCTGAACTCTTTAATGTGTATTGGGTCATTGATAAGATCAATTTTCACTTCTCCCATATTTAATCAAATGTCTGTGGTTCCAGCAAATTCATGTCACAAAATCTCAAATCCTTGTGTGATAGGCTATAAGCAAATTTTGTAAAAAGGGATATTTCAAACACTTTAAGCGCTTTTATGAGATTCGATCAACTCAATTTGTTTTAAGAAGATTTACAGGAACTCGCAAACAGGAACCCGCGTACGTCCATATCAGGTAACTCATAAAAAAAATCTCATGCAATATGTTTCTTAAAAACAGAAACCAGTGAGTTGATGTGTGCACTATCCATTCAAAAATTTAACTTCAATTCATCCTTTTAAAACTTATATAAGCAGTTAGAGCCTTAAAGGGGGCGTGTCCTTCCTTGTTAATCCTAAATAAAAATGATTGATCATATTAGTAGATATTGTGACTAATCTATTTAGCTAAAACGTCAAAAATTTCAACATAATTTGTTCCTGGCCAAACTAGGTTATAAATCTAAGATTAAAACACCAAAATAACCCAGCCATAAGCTAATATATCCTTACAATCCTTTCAGAATGTGTCTCCCAAATACTTGTTTTGATGGCTATTTGAAGTTTCCGGTTGCAGTATAAGCTCAGACCGAAAATATTTTCTCGTTTAGATTATTGATGAATACTATGCTAAGAGTAACTTCCCTTTTTAAGCGAAAAATTCAAAAAAAGAGGGGAAAAAATGGTGAAAAGCAAACGAATTCTTAGAATCTTAACTAGATTGTTCGGTGGTTTTTATTCTGTTATTATCCAATCTATGAAAAAAGTGGACCGAGTTGTCTTGAAAAATTATCCGAGTGATAGAAGTAGTCCGAGTTGTCCCGAGTCCGAGTTGTCGCATTTATTTACAACATGGCGGCGATCAGAGGAGCATGCGGCTCAATGTCATTGAAATCCGTTGCTAACTCCTCTATTTCTATGGGCCTTCGGAATTTAAGACCCGAGTCAGTACAAGTTCCATCTGTGCGATTACTTAGTGGTTTCAATTCTGTGCTGTCATGGCAATCAAAGAAAGGTAATTACAAATTTGAGTCTCAGAAATTACGTCATGAAATGTTCTGCTCTCTACACTCTATCATCAGTATCACCCTCACACTCAGCCTAGAACTTTCTGGAAATATTTTCACTATCTCTTAAGCTGTCAATTTAGGCATCAATGGAATCAAAATTTTCGAAGTAGAAAATGAAAAGAAGTAACTGTCCTACTACTACTTATCATTTATGTGCACTTGTCAACTGACTTGTTTTGATTTTGGATACAGTCTACAGTGTACCGGTACATTGTAAATAAAATGCTAGGACTGCAGAATTAGAATACTATTTATCAATTCGTCAGGTCAAGAATCCTATTACTTACTTTTCTACATTTGATTACTGTCTGTGCAAGTTAAACAATTTTTTGAATTTTTGCCATAGTTTTTTCGATAATTGTAATAGAAGCTTCAAAATAGTATCGTTACGACGTTGGTCTTAGAGAATGACTTTGCTTTAATAAAAATGTATATATGATGAACACACTTTAAGTCTTCAAAATTTGTCTTTACAGAGTGAAATTTTCAGTCAAAATAAGTTACATTTTGGGGTTGAAATCTCTTAGAGAGAAATGTATTTCTATTTACAAATTTATATTTTTTTATCAAAGCAGAGACATTCTAAGACGATCAGTACCATTGCCAGGCTGATAATTCAATTCTCAAGAAAATAAAGTCCAAAAAACTTTTAAACCTGCACAGACAAGGCTGTCAAAGAAGCTTATAAGCTTAACACAGACAGAAAAACAGTATAACAGACAACAGGCTAATGACAATGAATGAAGATAAGATAGGAAATGTCTGCTTGTGATGTGTGAAATTTCTGTAAAGTATAAGACAGTTGCATTACATTAGCCTTCAATCATTACTATTACATCTTAAGGCCTACAATTAAGGAATGAATGTGGATTTTGTTATTGTTATGGGGACATGAATTCTGGTTTATCATGTGACAAGATAAATGACCCGGTGAAGCAAAGTAAAATGCAATGTGAATATTTGTTCAATGTTATATATGCATTTGTGTAACATTTCATTAGATTTGGAGAATGCCTAAACCAAATGAAAGTTAAACTGTAAATTTTTTTTTCCTTAGCTTGCCACAAGATTTTATCTCAACATTCATTTACTCCATGTTGTTCAATACATAGCAGTAGTAAACGGGATAAAAGGGACTATTATGAAGTTTTGGGTGTTTCAAAGAATGCAGATGCTGCTGCCATTAAGAAAGCTTATTATAAGGTATTGTAAACTTAAAATATATGATATAGTTTCTGACTTCCAGACTATATCTATCTACGAAGTGGATATTGTCTAGGACCTTTGTTGCCTTTATGTTCAGACGCTTTTAAATTATTCAATCTACAACTTCAAGTCTCCCAAACGACCTTGTTTACATATAGTCACTGACGTCAAGTGTCAAGACTATCATAAGCTTACGTAGATAAAGAGGGACTGGGTTATAGTAAAGAGACCAACACACGTTGATTATCAACCAATGAAATGATCTAGCCACCTTAGACTTGGTCAATACAAATGAGTTACTAACCGATCCAGGCTATATTTCATCAAAGTTATATGTAGACAAACAGGTACTGGATGATAGAGGCTATATTTGATGCTGTCTTTTTTGCTAATTGCAATCTGGCCTCTCTCACCCAATGCCTGTTTGTTTATGTCATTGAACAATGGTTCTTCAGGTTAGCGAGCAAAGGCCTAACTCAATTTCAGCCACCACAGGCCCTGATAGAAATTGATAAGAAATACAATCATAATGTTAAAATAACAAACTGACCATTTTGTTTTTCCAGTTAGCCAAAAAATACCATCCTGATATGAACAAAAGTGATAAGTCAGCATCTGGGAAATTTCAAGAAGTATCTGAAGCTTATGAGGTAATGCTTGAAATTAATTTTTAATTAATTAAATTAATTGTGACTTTGCTTGTATTTGGCAACTCAAAAGTGGGAAACAAGTGCTTGAACTGAAGAAAGATGACTTCTCAGTCTACTTAAAACTCTACAAATTGTAGAACATAATTCATGACAAGATGACAAAGCCACATTTCTCTGCCAGCTAGTAAGCTTCATTCATTTATTTAACTTGATAGAAGACTATTTGTTTTGTTTCGATTTCAGGTTCTAAGTGACAGTGGTAAAAAAAGTGAATATGATAATTATGGAATGTCAGGAAATCAAAGTCGTGGATTCCCAGGAGGAGGTTTCAAATCAGGCACACATGGTTTTGAAGGATTTCATAGTAATATTGATCCTGAGGAATTATTCCGAACGATATTTAGAGATGGATTTGGAGGGTTTGGTAATCAAGATTTTGAAGAATCCAAATATGGTTCTGCTCAATCAACAGAGGTTAGTTTATCTCAGTATTGGCATATATTGTATTTTCCCCTAGTGATCCGTCCGTTTATATTTACCTCATGCTCATTCTACAGGCTCCATGGATTCATTTGATCTTTTGTATGTGTGTCAATATCATTATGAAGATGTGCACTG
The DNA here is from genome assembly GCA_029955415.1 of Lottia scabra. Taxonomy (NCBI): domain Eukaryota; kingdom Metazoa; phylum Mollusca; class Gastropoda; family Lottiidae; genus Lottia; species Lottia scabra. The sequence continues at coordinate 92,316 of JARJEI010000035.1, forward strand.
CTTATTTTGGTGATGATCCGATGATTGATTGAAGTGATTGTGAACATTTATCTATGAATTGATACTAACTGATCTACAGAATTTTTCATGGCAATTAACAATTGCTTTGAAATTTTAGGCAATGATGGAGCTAACATTTCAAGAAGCTGCCCGTGGAGTAAATAAAGAAATGATAGTAAATGTAAAAGATAATTGTCCTAGATGTGGTGGTAGTAAAGCTGAACCGGGTAGTAAACCTAGTAAATGTTCACGGTGTAATGGAACTGGTATGGTAAGTACTATTGTTAAATCCTCCATTTTGAACAATTTTATTCTTATAGAGTAAAGTACCACCTATGATAAGTTGCTAATTGAGAATTTTGATTTTTTGATCATTCTAAGAGGTAGTATTACTTTAAAGTGATAGTGTGCACTGATATACTTAGTATATTTTGAAATATCTAAACTGAATTTTGTGATTTTTATACGCCCACATGAAATGGGGGGCGTATATTGTCGTCACCCATGTCCGTCCGTCGGTCCGTCCGTCGGTCCGTCCGTCCACAATTGCTCGTAAACACTCTACAGGTCATAATTCTTGACGGATTTTGACGAAACTTAATGGTAATGCTTATTTCCGCCCAAGGATGAACCCTATTGAAAATCAGCAAAATCGGAAAATATTTACTATGAATTATTGCCCTTGTTCTTAAAAACGCGTTCGATTTTTGGCTCGTAAACACTCTACAGGTCACAATTCTTGACGGATTTTGATGAAACTTAATGGTAATCTTTATTACCGCCCAAGGATGAGCCCTATTGAAAATCAGCAAAATCGGAAAATATGTACTATGAATTATTGCCCTTGTTTTTCAAAACGCGTTCGATTTTTAGCTCGTAAACACTCTACAGGTCACAATTCTTGACGGATTTTGATGAAACTTAATGGTAATGTTTATTACCACCCAAGGATGAACCCTATTGAAAATCAGCAAAATCGGAAAATATTTTCTATGAATTATTGCCCTTGTTCTTAAAAACGCATTGGATTTTTGGCTCGTAAACACTCTAGAGGTCACAATTCTTGACGGATTTTGACGAAACTTAATGGTTATGTTTATTACCGCCCAAGGATGAACCCTATTGAAAATCAGCAAAATCGAAAAATATTTACCATGAATTATTGCCCTTGTTCTTAAATACGCGTTCGATTTTTGGCTCGTAAACACTCTACAGGTCACAATTCTTGACGGATTTTGACAAAACTCTATGGTAATGTTTATTACCACCCAAGGATGAACCCTATTGAAAATCAGCAAAATCGGAAAATATGTACTATGAATTATTGCCCTTGTTCTAAAAAACGCGTTGGATTTTTGGCTTGTAAACACTCTACAGGTCACAATTCTTGACGGATTTTGATGAAACTTGCTGATAATGTTTATTTCCACCCAAGGATGAACCCTATAGAACATCAGAAAAATCAAAAAATATTTTCTATGAATTATTGTCCTTGCTCTTGAAAATGCGTTCGATTTTTGGCTCGTAATCACTATACAGGTCACAATTCGTAACAGATTTTGACGAAACTTACTGATAATGTTTATAACCACTCAAGGATGGACCCTATTAAAAATCAGCAAAATTGAAAAATATTTACTATGAATTATTGCCCTTGTTCTTAAAAACGTGTTCGATTCTTGGCCACAATTCGTTACAGATTTTGACGAAACTTACTGATAATGTTTATTACCAGTCAAGGATGAACCCTATTGAAAATCAACAAAATTGAAAAATATTTACCATGAATTATTGCCCTTGTTCTTGAAAACGCGTTCGATTTTTTGCTTGTAAACACTTTACTGGTCACATTTCTTAACAGATTTTGATGAAACTTTCTGGTAATGTTTATTGGCACTCCAGGATGAACCCTATTGAAAATCAGCAAAATCGAAAAATATTTACCATGAATTATTGCCCTTGTTCTTAAAAACGCGTTTGAGTTTTGGCTCGTAAACAATATACAGGTCATAATTCGTAATGGATTTTGATAAAACATACTGATAATGTTTATTACCACCCCATGTTCCTTCAGCAATGTTAGACATTTGCATTATCTACCGTTGCTGGATTGACGGGGTTTTCTCGTCATTATCAACTAATAACCTCGTTTAAAAAACACTATACGTCACATTCAATTTATGACCGTTGAGACTCGATTATCACAAGGTAAATTTGCTACAAGAAATTTGACGTCTGGTCATTCGAAAGTTTTCCCGCAATAATTTGTTACAAGGAATATAACTGGTCGACCATAATCGTTCGACCAATCAAAGTTAATGACGAGAAAAGCTTATCATGATAGCAACGGATTAATGTAATGAAATGAAATGATAGCCGTTGCTAAAGGAACATGTTACCACCCAAGGATGAACCCTATTGAAAATCAGCAAAATAAAAAAATATTTACAATGAATTATTGCTCTTGTTCTTGAAAACATGTTCAATTTTTAGCTCATAAACACTATAGGACAATACTGGACAGATTTTGAAGAAACTTGATGTGAATGTTCTTAATCACTTTTGTTGTAACTGTCAAATATATTTGTTTAAAGTCAAAGCCAGTGGCCCAGTGGGCGTATATTACCTTGCCTGGCAAGCTATGTTTTTTTTCAACATCATCCATTCTACCTTATTCACTATAATCCCGATTTGCTCTTTACAGGAAACTGTCAGCACTGGACCATTCATGATGAGATCAACATGTAGACAATGTTATGGTCAGAAACAGGTTATTACTAATCCTTGTATAGATTGTCGAGGGAAAGGAAAAATAATTTTACGGAAAAAGGTGGTTGTTCCAGTTCCAGCAGGTAAAATTCTCATCTTTTTAGACAAAAATTTTAATTAAATGAAACACCGTTCAGATTGTGTCTACCTGACTCAAAGATTCTCTTTCTCTTTGGTGATCTTGATTCTCTAAATGAACGTTTGTCCCATTTTATTTTTCCAACTAGACAGCTGTGATCAAACAATTCCACTGTAATATAGTGTTTGATGACATCATAAATCATGAAATATATTTGTATCACAGAAGATACTGGAATCACAGACGTCTGATTGAAAATTGGAATGATATATTTCTAATAACTAAACCCATTTAATTTGGTCAATTATACAGTTTAAATCAATTTATATATAATTTTCAGGTATTGCAGATGGTGAGTCAATGAGATTGGGACTTGGTACTGGAGAACTTCATATCGTGTTTAAAGTAAGTCTTAGTTGTTTTTATTTTATAAATCCATGCTTTTTGTTATTAAGGCTGTTTATAGATCTACCATACACTGTTTATTCATGTGCAAATTTTAAGAGCTTCTACTATATAATTCACATAATATCGATGATACATGATTTCTTCTTCCTCAACAATGCATCTCATTTGAAAAAAAATATATAGAAATAAAACGTTATTTAAATTTCGTTCTTTTTAAGTCCCACAGTAAACACAGCACAAAATTAAGCCAATCTGATATGAAATAATGAGAGATATTTGAGTTATTGATAATGGTTTTGCCAATTTGTGTGTCCTTTTTCTTAAAAATAATTTATAGTATTAACTTCCAAATGTTTTCATGTGCCAAATGATCTTTACTAGTCCATGTTCTTTAATGTCTTATGATAATTTTCAGGTATCTAAAAGTCGTATATTTCGTCGAGAGGGTGCTGACATACATAGTACTGTTACTGTCAGTTTGTCACAGGCTGTTTTTGGAGGTGCAATACGTATTCCAGGAATTTATGATGATATTTTATTGAATGTAAGTTATTAGAAGGGAATTTATAAACTATTTTCTTTCAAAGATAAGAGTTGGATTCTAACATAGTAAACCTTTCCTTGTTGGATACTTAAAATCTCATCTGTTGGGAATCAGAAAAAGGATGTAGGCTATTGCTGCTGTTTTGTCAAAAGTTCCCCCATTTTGCACTGCATGGTATTTGACTAGCAAAAAAGCAACATGCCAAAAATGTTAGTTTCTTAAGGTTATAGAGTGTTGAAATTTGCTGTTTATACAGAAAATTCTCATACTCATGACTTATTTATTTTGGCTTAGGAAATTTTGAATTGCAACTCGAAGCATTTTTGAATCCCTGTCTTCAATGCAATACTACTTAAATGGAACTGCTTATTATGTTTTTTATATGTTAAAGGTTCCCAGTGGTACCCAATCCCATGATAGAGTTCGGTTACCAGGAAAAGGTATAGCTAGAGTAAATAGCTATGGAAAAGGTGACCACTATGTTCATTTTAAGATAAAAATACCCACGTAAGTAACTTTGGATTTTTATGTATTAATTTAACATACCTTTAAGCTATTATAAAGAGGTTTTCTAAATTTGTATATGTATTGAAGACACTTAAAGGGGTATGTTCACTAACTGTTACACCAAAAATTATTCTCAGAATCTGGAATATTTTGGCCAATCTAATACGCAATAGTGTTCACAACTGTCCCTCGAAATTTAAGCCTTCAAATCCTTGTGTATCTATAATTTTCAGCGTTTAAAAGTCCTTTAGTAAGACTATGCGTTATATAGAAAACACATACAGAAAATGAATGATTAAGGCAGGGGTATAAGTGAAGGAATCTAGTTCTAGTACTTTTGGAGGCTATTTAAAAATATTCAAGTCCTAAATCGACCATTGGAAATACTGAACATTCCTTTTAAAGAATTAATTTACATCATTCAAATTTTCAATCAGACCTTTTAGGTTACAGCAATTCCAATTTCACAAGTGTTTGAGCACATCACTTCTCTTGTATCACCATTTACAGGTGTGACATCATCAAACAATGCCACTCTTGAACGCAAGTTTTTGAGAGATTTGGACAAATCTTGTTGAAGTTGTTTATCCCCAATGTACCTTATGGAAAATGAAGCTTTTATGTATTTTAGCCATTGCCTTTGTTCTCTGAAACACATTTAATTGTTATCTTGAAAACAGACTGGGATGTATATAGTGAAGAAGTCAGTGGGTGTATATTGTCGCAATAGTTAGTTCACTTTGTTTCAAAATGTAGCCACTTACAGAAATAAAAAGTTAACAAATGCTTATTGAATGTTAAGGTGGATGTACATGCATCTCATATGATACAGATGTTTTTCTTATTATTTTTTCTAGGAGACTAACAAAAGAACAACAAGCCTTACTTTTAGCCTATGCTGAACTAGAAAAACACACAGATGGTACCATAAATGGTATAGCACAGACTAAAACTGGTAGGTGGTACCAGAAAGCCTGAGTGGTATTCTGGAACTTATTGACTGAACATGATTATTGCCCTTGACATATCAAAATATAGTTGCAAAAGTGATAATCTTTAATTTTGGTAAAGTTATGACAAATTTGGGTATTCTACTGTATATTGACATCTCAAGCAAGCTTGACTTTGATAAAAAAAAAATTAGATTTAAATGTTTCTCATTGTACAAATTCATTACTAAATTCAGAACTATGACCTTAAAATTAGTTCAGAAAACCTTGAGATTGTTCCCCAAAAAACCATAAACTAAATAAGCTATTAAATCTAAAGAACACCATCATCAATTATTAAAACAAAAAAGTTAATTTCACACGTAATATGCTCTGTAACGTTGCTTGTAGGCTTTAAAACCATGCCTAAACAGGGTATCTTTATCTTCCTTTCTGTTTATATTTTAGATGGAAAGGGAGATAATAAAGAGCAAACAAGGACGGAAGGTGTACCAGACAATGAAGGAATTTTGGCCAAAATTAAGCGCAGATTGTTTGGTTGATGATGGTGTATTTTTAGATATTAACAAATTTTTAATTTATATTTGATGTAAGCCTGAAAATTAATTATCAAGATGATACCTTCAGATTTTTTTCCACCTGTCTGCCACCTGTCAGTGATAAGGGTAGGAAGGGCTGACACGGAAAAAGCTGCTAGTCGTTTATACATGACAGTAAATCTTCTGTGCTACAGACTATGCCTTACTGGACAAGTGTAGATTCTAACTTAAGGGTATTGATTGGGCTAGCGTTCGAGAAAAAAAACACGAGATGGAATTTTTGCGAATTACTTATTATTTTTGGGCTCAGATTGTAGATAATTATTATTACTTTATTTGTAAACTATATAGAATGAAAAAAAAACGAGAAGAAATTAGGTATTTCGTTAGTTTTTGCTAAAAAAATAGGAAAAAGTAGCAAAATGTGTCCCGGTTGGTACAAGATTTCTCAGCCATTTTTTATTGGAAAATTACGATCTTGGTCTTGATTGAAAGCTTATTCAATAAAGATGAAACGTACAGAGAGTTTTTTCGAAAATTCTAATGAGTTTGGCCCCTGGAAAATGTTTGCCGTACCTACGTGTAAATTTTCGTATTTCCATGGTAACCACCAAAATAATAATTTTTTTTGGAAAATCGCTCTGTACGTTTCTCGGCAATGTAATTGTCTACGTTTATGCAAAGTTTGATGTAGATTGATCCATTCACATTTTTTTAAACTTGTATCAAAGGTTTGAAATGTCCAATTTTTATAACATGTTTGAAAGGGCTGTCAACTCATTAAAAAAAATCTGATTGACATGAAATCAACCTTAAACTATCGAGAAGGACCCGAAATCATCAACAAATGCACAACAAGTCTCAAGAAATCATTATTTCATATACTTATAACATTTTTTCATAACGTGAAATAGCCCAATTAACACCCTTAAGTTCAAAATATCCACCTCACTCTTCAACAACAAAGAATTGGCCATGAAGAGTTTGCATCAAAATCATCCAAAAAATACTTTACTCAGCAGTTCGTTCTTAATGTCATTACAATCTGAAGAATCAGTCCAAAATTTATTGTATCCATTTGTCATAAAAATTAGTCGACCATGTGTCAATTGAAAAGTTTAACAATTTGATATATTTCAAATCATGTGACTATCGCGTGTTGGTTGTTAAAAAAAGATATGACAAAAGTCAATTGACAAAAGATGCTTGGTACATGTGATTGAAGAAGATTGCATTAAATAAATTCATGATTTCTTGAAACATTTAATTTTTCAGGTCATAGAGTAATTGATGATGTAGATGGAATTGTAGAGAAAATACGAAACTTACTTCAACAAACTCTTATACCAAAACCCAGTGCATCTAAAGACAAAGTTACTAAAAATAGTGATGATATTCTAAAATCAACTAAGGACAGTTTGGAAAAAGATTCTGTGAAAAACGCAAATCAAAATAACAACCTGGATAAAGATAAATCAAATTCTGAACCCGATGATGAACCAGAACCTAAACAAGAACAGAAAAGTTGAATTTAAAATTCTTCTTGGGATTTGTGTCATGTGATTTCATAAAGGAATAATACCTCTCAGAATAAATAATTGGCCAAGTTTAAAAAAAAAAATTTCATGTTCATTTTTAGAGATAGTATTCCTTTTTTAAAAATCTGAATTTTCAAGTATGATTATATGTGCCAAGTTTTCTTCTCTGCATTTGATTTTTTTTAAACCATTTGGTTGTCAGTATTGTAATGGAATATGAAACAGAAATTTATTAATAAGGTCTTTCGTTTTTGGTTCTTTGAACTTCAGCTAAATTAAAATAATAAAACCAAAATTTGACGTGCTTATAAAAAAGGGCAAAAGAATTTCTCTGTGATGATGGTTATTGCAATCTTTTGGCATTAACCAATGGTGACACGTAAATAAACGTAATATTTTGGGCTATGATTTTGAATGTTGTTAGATACTTGATGAGTTTGATGAATGCGAGTGTTTTTTATATGGGTTTATGTATTCTGTGTGTTATGTGATATTATAACATATGTAGTAATGATGAGTAGAAATAATACATGTATTAGTTTTATAGAGCGTCACTGTCAGTCAAGCATTTAACACCCCTCAAATCTCCATTGAACTCTTCCAAACATGCTTACTTAACATGAGTATTAAATTTGTATCAATGTATCATTGGAAGAACTCATTTGTAAAACAAAGGTGTTTTTATTGCTTGTCAAACTATATTCAAGCATGTACTTTGTTTCATGACAGAAATAATTATGGTTCATTATGTTAAAATAATTATTATTTTAGTTTATGTAATTTTCTGGAGGTTTTGTCACTTTCCAGCCATGAACAAATACATTATAATAGAGTGAACTGAATTTTGATCTAGTAGCATCAAACAGGCTGATTTGCAAAAAATTGATAGAATTAGGCCCTTAAAGGAGAACATTCATCATTTTCTGTGAAAATCACATAATCCCTGTAAATATACCCCAAATTATAACTTTCAGGCATGGATTAATATAGATAAACATGGATTTGAAGACTCAAATTTCAATGCAGAGTTGTAGGCACCATAACTGATGATTTTGGTGTAATGTATGATTTTTCAAATGGATGGTTAATGTAATGTGTCCCTTTAAACTATCCAAAAAGTCCTCATTTGTAGTCAGTTAGACCAGGCCTGTAGTTAGGAATTTCCAAGGTGGGGTTACATTGACTAGCGAAGCAATCAAAATCAACTTTAACAGCTACAATTCAAACAGAACGTTGACTTTTAACATTGTTTATTTGTTTTCGAAGGGGGATTCATCCGAAACCCCTTAACCCCACCTGGGCCCAGTTCCTAGCCTTGTGCCTAAGATCAATTTCATGCTTAAAACCCTAAGTCGACTTGGGTCTATACAAGAATTAGTAAGAAAATATCAAGTCGAATATCGGACTTGAACTTAGTTAAATGCTAGGAACCGGACCATGGCTACGGGTGTGTAGACTATTTGAATTTTTAATGCCAAAATGATTTTGAAGGACCTCTTTTGCATAGCAATTTTATAAGATCATGGATGACAAATATTATCTACCGCAGAAAAACACTACCATTTTAAATAGATTAACAAAGTTTTTGATTATTAAGTGTGTACTTGTTAAAATATGTTATTTGTTATAATGAATTAGAATTGTTTCTTGTATTATAAATAATTTGTACGAATATTGTAAAATGTAAATATACAAGTTGAAATAGATAAAATTACAAGTATTTATAACTGATTCAAGTTTTTTATTATCAAATTCAAACTGCAGATGACTTTTTGTTGGACGCTTTATTAAGTGTCTCCATTGCAACACATGTTACAGGACAAACAAGAAAGATAAAATCAATCAACTTTATTTTACAAGGATAATAACTTCTTTGAGGATCCTTATTACCAGCTTTTTCTTGGTCAAACCTCTATGGCATTTACAGCTGGGTCAACAGAGCTTGTTTCCCAAATAATTTTTGAAAATTAAAGTTAATTTGCTTCCATCTTTATGGAATAATTTTTATTATTCAAGATTTATTATGTGTCAAATTTCCATGGGCCAAAGGCAGCTGCCTACTTTGCCTTGAAGTTAATCTGCCTCTGCAGAAGAACAACGGGCAGGCCCGTAGGAAGCAATTTCATATTGGGGGGGCAAATTTTGCAAAAACTCATTCTGAAGGGTGGTGGTACTGAATTCAATGTTGCTCCTGCATATATAAAGCAATATTGATTTTACTGGCCCTAACATACCAGTAACTTCTTGTTTTATCTTAAAAAAAAAATTTGTTTTATTGCTTCAATCATTAATGTCAAAATTATTGGGGGGGGGGGGGGGGGGGGGGGGGGGCAGATGCCCCCCTGTTCCTACGGGCCTGACGGGTTATATCACTTTTATTTGAAGTTGCATAACTTAATTGTGCTGAGTCACATTCCCTGATAATCGAGAGGAAATAGGCCTACTATGTATACTTTGTTCTGGTAATTTCGACATTGTTTAATGATAGGTACTATTTAAGACATAAGTAGCAGACTATGCATCGTAATGGAATGTTCTTCATAATGTGTAATTGTTGAAAAAGGGTTATTGTGACAGAAAAAGGCACAATCGGATTCTATAAGTCCTATATATGATAATCTGGACTACAGTGACTTCGCATGTCCACCTCTCCTCGACCTGCTAACCTGCATTACATTAGTGCTTTATCATCGTCTTCACCGGTCGTATCTTAGTAAACTGTGCAAAACTAATAATTTGATTAGTTATAATGGCATCGAAACAAGTTGCTGTCGTAAGTATGTTATTAATATGTCTTTATCTACTTTGTCAATGTATGACAATGTGATTTTATATGAAATTATTACCACTTGGACACTTGTGTATATTGTCAATGGTAGGGGAGAAAAGGGGGATTTTGGTCTTGGAAATGTGACAGTTGAAATGTATTTGAATGTATCTGACTCATATATCTACTCATCTAACTGCTATCTATTTGAGTACATTTTATGTCAGTTACCCCTTTAAAAGTATCAAAATATTTAAATTTATTTGGAGCTTAGGGATCTACTAAAATTAAAAATGGCCATATTGGGGTAAGTTTGTAAGTACCCAATAACCTGTCCTGTATCAACCCCATTGATAAATTTTCAGTTAGAGGACAAATATATTATTTGTTATAGGAGAAATAATATTTCCCGAAAATATTTTCTCCTATCTTCTCAAATTCGAGCTGTCCAAAGCATCTTTCATATGCTGTCCATAGTAGCCTATTCCTTCCTCACGCTGAGTGTGTTAAGTCTGGACATTCTACAAACAGTGTAAAATCACTCATTACAGGGTACTTATTTGCATGGATGTTGAAATAACTATTGTGTTTCAAGGTATGACATAAGGATATCCAGTGATTACAAAACATATCCAGAACTTGAATTGGTTTGAGTTATGTGAGCAAAAATTTTAAAAAGCGTTCGAATCATCCCGTTCTCCTTGATAAATTCAGTTTGATCAAGAAGATATAGAGACACAATAAGAATACTATAGAATTACTTTCAGGGGCGGATACAGGATTTGACGTTAGGGGGGGCGCAGAAAATTTTGCCTATCAAAGCGAGGGTTAGGTGGGGTTAAAATAATTCTGTTAAATTACTGTTTTATATAGTAATACTTCTTTGAATGTTAAAACAGATTGAATGCGACGACATTAGGCTAGCTTTCGTCGTCTCTTCGGATACTTATTACGTGCGGACAACCCATGCTTTGCAAACTTTAGAGGGGGGGGGGTTCACGCCCGCCACGCCCCCCGCCTAAATCCGCCCCTGACTTTCATGTAACATTGATGACATTTTTGTTAATGAACACTTTTTTAAAAATGCAGAACGGCCCTTTAAAAACTAACTGCTGGATTTTTTTAGTTAAAACTTTCTGATACTTTAAAGGGCACATGTCTCTAGATTATGGTGTATAGTCTTCACAAATTTGACCTAGAAAGAAATCAGACTGTCCCTTTAATAAATAACATCTTCACCTTTAGTGCTTATATTTGGAAATCAATTGTGAAATAATTGTTCTACATGTATTTATTTATTTACAGGTTACTGGAAGTAACAAGGGTATTGGTTTTGCTATTGTTCGATCATTGTGTAAATCATTTAAAGGGGATGTCATTTTAACAGGTTAGTTTCAGAGGATGGATCTTATAGTTACAAGTCTATCATACTGTTATAAATCCTAATAGGATATAGTATATCCGATATACCTAGTCCGAAACTAGCTGACTAATCCCAGCATTTGATAGATATTTAGACAGATATGACTGGGAGAGAGTCAGAAAAACTAGGCCACAAAAACTCGGGATTTTATTTGTTGGAAAACAACTTGCATACATGGCCTGTATGGTGTAGAGGGATAATGATGGTACTACAAAATCATCTATCTTTCCAAATATATCAAAGTTTTGATGATTCGAGGTAAATAAATACGTTTAAAACCCACGCAGCCATGGAGGTGCGGAAAATCGCAAGTTGTTGGAGTCTGACTCTCTCCCAGCCATATCCGTCCAAATAGCTATCTGAGGCTAGGGAAAGATTCAGCAAGTTTCAATGTAAAACTGGCCTTCTGATGTAAAAAAGCTTCCTGTTAAAGGGATTGTACAGTGATTTTCCAAACTTAGGTTAAAAGATTTGTAAAGTTATTTTCCAAACATTGTATGTGTATCGGGGACACTGATAGCATCAATTTACGCCATTCCAATTTCCATTTTGACGTCTGGGGTTCTTGCAATTCCGCTAAAACTAAGGCGTTTCATGATGTCACTGACAGTGATCTGCATAGATATCAATAGAAGCTTCTGGTAGACCACTGTTAGTGACATCAAAAATACAAAGTTTAGAAAATCACTTTATAATTCCTTTACGTTTCATCATTAATTTAACTTTCATAACTGTATTTATTTTATTGCCTCTTCAAGAAACAAAACATTGCTTTTGCAGCTCGAAATGAAGATCTTGGAAAGAAAGCAGTAGATGAATTGAAGAAGGATGGTTTGAAACCAGAATTCCATCAACTGGACATCTGTGACACAAATAGTATTGATCGTCTCAAGTCTCACTTACAGACTAACTATGGAGGACTTGACGTTCTAGTAAATAATGCTGGCATAGCTTTTAAGGTTTGTTTTCATGTCTGATTGTTTTTCAAAGAAACCATGTTATGTCACCATAAGATTGTGTTACCTTATTTACTTTTAATATCTGTTGGTATACTTTGGCTTGATGATGACCTGTGTAATGAAAGTTAGTGATATTTGTTTATTTTTGATAAGCTATGGTTGGTGTTTAAATAAAAATGTCAACAATTTTAGAAAATTTTGAAGTAATTAACCGCGTTTCCACTGAGAATTGTGAAGGAATAGCTTAGAGCTAGCTTTATTGCCAAACACGTTGCGTTTACACTGATTTTTTCTGGTTCCCGAACGGCTTTAGTCTCGATTATAAAGTCACACATTATAGCCAGCACGCGATCTACAAGACTTACTTTTACTCTACTAGATAATTAAGAGCGCGCGCCCCCTATTGCCGAACGAGTTAAAGCCGGCTTTTTTGTGTTTCCACTGAGTAAATGAAAGCTGGCTTTCCTGTGGCCCCCTGATAAATTGCCGAACGCGAAAAGCTTCAATTGCCGAACCGTAACGGTTCGGCAATATGTCAATGGAAACACAAAAAAGCTAGCTTAAAGCCGGCTTTTTATGTCAGTGGAAACACAGTTAATATTTGTCCATTATTTTATTTTTTTAAGATTCTATTTTCAAGCTGGTATTCCCAATCACATACAACTAAATGGAACAATTTGACACAATTTGTTTTTTTTTTTCAGCAAAGTGCAACTGATCCATTCCCAGTACAAGCAGAAGTTACAATAAAAACTAATTTTACAGCCACATTGAATGTTTGTAATTCTTTGTTCCCTCTTTTACGTCCTCATGCTCGGTGAGTTATCTTCATATAATTATTTTGATATCCAAGTTTTCAGTTGTAAAATTTGTCTTCATTTATTAGACAATCAGAAAGCTCATATTATATTGAACAATAATAATTGTTAGTTTAGCTTAAAGGAATCTTGTTTCTCAGACTAAGATATTTGTCAAAAGAATGGTGAACATGCACCTTAAAGGGATTGTAAAGTGTATCGGGGACACTGATAGCATCAATTTGCGCCATTCCAATTTGCATTCTGACATCTGTGGTCCTTGCAATTCCACTAAAACTAACAAGTTTTATGAAGTCACTGACAGTGATCTGCATAGATATCAATGGTAGCTTCAATAGTAGATCGCTGTCAGTGACGTCATAAAACGATTAAGAAAATCACTTTACAATCCCTTTAAGTAAAGACTTTGTTTGAGTTGGTGAAATCAGAATGAGAGTGTTGTAATTGATTTCTGTCTTTCAGAGTGGTTCATGTATCAAGTATGGTGTCACAGATGTCGGGAAAGAAATGTTCTGATGCCTTGAAAGCTAGATTTTTGGATCCAAATCTTAAAATCGACGAATTGAAACAAATCATGGCTGATTTTGTTCAGTTAGTATCTTCTATTTTAACTTACTATCCAACCACACTGTTTACAGAATGGTTTTTTGCAAATTTATTGTCTTAGAATGTCTTAGGAATTGTAGATTGTAACATTACAATGAAGTAATGTTACGAAAGCACAGGCACAGGCATGTGGGCATAACCTCTAGTGAGAGAGTTAGGGTTATTGAAAATGACATCAAAAATTAATAATTGGAAGTCTGAAATATTCAGTTGGAAATTCTCATTTTCACATAACATTTCTGGGAGGAAATAAAAAATATAAACAGGCTAATTTACAAAAGTTACAAATTTTCTTTGCTTTATGAAATAGATCAGCAAAAGATGATAAAGTAGAAGAAAAAGGATTTCCCAAGTCTGCCTATGGTATGTCGAAAGTGGGGGTAACAGTTATGACCTTTATACAACAAAGAGAATTAAACTCTAAAGATGATATCATTGTCAATGCTGTAAGTTAGATTTTGATTTTGATCGGAAAATATTTCAAGAAGATAGCTAATCCTAATATATTGTTGTTAAACTGTGTTATATGTTATATTTTATTTCTTCTCAATTTTGGAAGATCCAAATGATGGTATGTGCAAAATCTCGCACTATTATCAGTACATAAACTGTAATTCCACTGAACGTAAATTTGGCTTTAAGCAGGCTTTTGTGTTGTTGGGCAATAGGAGGCTTGCTGTTAGGTGCCACAGCTTAGCCCCTCGCTTCATTTGCAATAAATTCTTGAATGCTTGGTGTTTTTAACCCCCCATGAGAAATTATGGCCTGAACTTGGCACCTTATAATTTTTAGAAACGCAACTGATTGTATTGATAGTCTTGTACATCACATGTTGTAAATAATGTTCTACTTTGTGATCAAGATAGTGTCATTTGAAAACCAGTTAAACTTAAGCTTGGACAGCAATAAATTAAAGCTTACTGAAACTTGACTTTTCAGTGGAAATAGAATTATAGTTGTAGGAAATACTTACTAAATGTAGATTTAAGACTAAGATTGAGATGAAGCTCTGGGAAGTTTATTTATTTTAATGATATTCCACACTCTGTTACAGTGTTGTCCTGGCTATGTTGATACAGATATGACCAGTCACAAAGGACACAAAACTATTGATCAAGGTTTGTTTACTTTGTTGTTTTAATTATACATGATTAATTATCATTAATTTCAGTGTTGCCCTGGTTACGTTGTCACTGACATGTCGAGTCAAAAAGGCTCTAAATCAATTGACGAAGGTAGGACATAGCTAACATCTATCTTATAGTCTATTCTATACTAATAGTTCAATTTTCGAGCATTTTAGGGTGAGGTAGACACATCTGGCATGTGATAAACATGCGACTTACGTAGGACTAAGCACTCGTATCAACTTCGTAACAAGACTTGCTAGATAACCTCATACAATGTACGGTAGTTTCCATGTTGAATAAATTATTGTTCAACCAATCACAATCATTCTTCTGAATGTATCGTCATCTTTCGTGGAAAAAACAGCCAATCAAAATCACCTTGAAACAAGAGTTGTCTTTTCCTGCCCAAATACTGGGCAAGATGGCCGTCTATCATGGCCGAGTCATTATATAGTCTAGAACAATGACAAAGGTTGAGCCGAAGGAGGACTAAGGTGTGACTAACACAGGAGTGTGTAACGGTGACCAAGTAAGATATCCATGAAAACTATTAACATGTGCTGATTGTCACTGGTGTGCATCAAACAATTTGTCAACGTTTAACTAACATATAACAACAGAAGAGCATTTTGCTTAAATATATCCTAGACACTCTAGACAGCAAATATTTATCTTTACTACATGTATATCCTAGACAGCCAATATCTATATTAATTCTTAACTATATTTTTCTAGACAGCAAATACTAATCTTAACTATATTTTCTAGACTACAAATACTAATCTTAACTATATTTTCTAAGACAGCAAATACTAATCTTAACTATATTTTCTAGACAACAAATACTAATCTTAACTATATTTTCTAGACAGCAAATTTAATACTATCTTAACTATATTTTCTAGACAGCAAATACTAATCTTAACTATATTTTCTAGACAGCAAATACTAATCTTAAGATATATCCGAGACAGAAAATACCTATCTTTAGATATACCCCAGACAGCAAATACCCATCTTAAATATAGAGGTGTCCTCCCATTAGTTAGACATCTCTATAGTTAGACAGCTTAAAACAATACTTTTAACAGTTGAGTGCATACATATTATTGCTCATTGCACAATCCCTTCAATTATACCTGTACCTTAACAGTTATCTTTCATTTTCTGTTGTGTATATATGTGTTTTTTTTTTAGACTTTAATTATTAACAATTTATATTTGCGTCTTCTCCTTCACAATTTGTTATAGTGTGACAGTTTTTGGAAATTTCTGTGTGTCAGACCAGGGGCCTGTTGTCAGAAAGTTCGTAATTTTATGATATCTTATGTCTAAGATTCTCGTAACTAGGAAAAGATACGAGCGACTTATGATAATCATAACTTTACGAGATTAGCGTTGTCTGAAACAAATCGTAAATGGCTCGTAAATATTTCAATATTTACGATAATTGTCACGTGGCCATTGCGTCATGACCTTTGGAGTCGGAATAAAAAAAATGGCGCTTTTTGATTAATTTTCATCGCTTAGTACCTAATTCGCCGCCATTTTATGCAGTTTTACCTTTTCGGGGCACGAGTTTGATCAAGATAGATATTTTGTATATGTTGTGAAGTAAATCGATCGAAAAACCAGAAATATCTGGAGAGGTTTGAGGTTCAATGTTGACAGAAAAGTCGAAGCGAAGGTACGATATGTAGCCATAGAGTTATAAATAGAACAACTATATATAACTCTATATAGCCCATTAATTGGTGGTTTGGTGACTTGTCAATAAATCAATGGAAAATTACTGGCGGGGACAGGGTGGTAGTATACAATCTTAAATAGTGGTCCAGTGGTTCGTCTAAAAAAAAAACTTTTGCATAATACCTCGTCTAACTCCCTTGCAATGTATGGCATGGAGAAAATTTTGTATTAGAGCTTCTTAGATCACTTCTTAGGTATACCAAAACGTACGTCATGCTTATATTTTGGGGCATAGGGACACAACAAATTTTGCTGGAACAAATTTGCTTGAATCAATACATTGTATTTTTCTTTAAAAAAGGGCGAAAATGGCACTTATTTTTACTCATCAAGACCAATATAAAAATATAATACGGGTCCAGTCCAGATAAAATCCCCATTTTCCGTCTCTTGCCTCCGTCGGCTGTAATTATTATGACATAAAAATTGTCCGTGTCTCCGTGACAAAAAGGGCACATGTTCGCCCCCCTCGCCCCCTCGCCCCCTCGCCCCCTGCCCCCTGCCCCCATGGTTCCGGCGCCCCTGGCGATACGGTGCTTTTTTCAAGGCCGAGACCTTCACCGGCTTATAACAGCCAATGCCTGCAAACTTAAGTGAGGCAGATACCTGAAATATAGTTCAACATTGCTTGAAAACAATCTTACAACGTTAAGATTCTCATAAAGTTACGAATCTACTGACAACAGCATTGTCGTAAACTTAACCATTTATGACGACATTTACGATATCTTAGATATACGAACTTTCTGACAACAGGCCCCTGGTCTACTCTTGTTGTTGTTTTAATAATGTTACTGTGATACTTTTCATCCAACAATTAAATCTTTAATTAGGCAAATACAATTAAAATTTTTAAAGAAATTGTTTTTTTCCTGTCAACATTTACTCGTAAACGCTCTAAAAACTAGAGTTTTGATGGAATCAAATGAAATTTGGTATGTGTATACATGTTCATAAAACCAAGATCAAGTTTGAATTTGAGCTATTTTCGATCATTAGAAGCAGAGTAATTGCCCTTGCCCCAAAATCTTGAACATGCTATTACTCTCTTAGTTTTCAACCTATTTTGTTGAAACTTAAAATGGATGTTATTGAACCTAAATCAAAAGGTTTGAGAAAGTTAAATTTAAGGCTTTTTTGTTGGGCGTATATGGTTGACAATCCTTTCATGCTTGAAATAGTGTCATATAGCACACTGCAATGTGTTTTTAATGTGTAAAGCAGTCTTATTTGTTATCTAGAAATTTATACTCATGGTCTCCAAAACTTTCATTTCAGGTGCAGAAACTCCAGTTTACTTAGCTCTCTTACCACAAGGCTCAGATATTAAAGGCAAATTCTTGTCTGATAAAAAAGTTCAGGAATGGCCTTGAAACTAATCCAAAGTGGTAAATGGTCACAAGAATGCAGATGTTATTTTTTTATCAATAATGGTAATAAATTTGAACTTACTGTACTCAAAAGCTTGTATTTTCTATAAAATATATAACAATTTAAGATTGTTTGAAACAAGAATTCCCACAGTTCAGGTCAATGAAAAGCCTTGAAAGTCCTTGATAACACGAGTATAAATTTGATGTATGCAACTTCATCTTAGTGTATGTTCAATAGGTCAAATACCAACAAGAACTTTTTATTCACAGAGTTAAATAATTTAGAATGACTTTCTATCATAAATTTGATTTAAATGGGTCTTTGAAACCTCGTTGAATCTCTGCGTCCCCTGCAAGTACTAGATAAAAAAAGAATTGTCGAGTGAGACGGTGTAGCTTACTTAGTAGGTAGAATTGTCAATCGAGACAGTGTAGCTTACTAGGTACATAGTACAATAGTAGTCTGAAAGAAGATAATTAAAATGTAGTTGTGTCCCTTGCATAATATAAATGTTTCAGTATTGAAAAATATCAGATCTGTATGCATTTATTGTTGCCTAAAAAATCTTTCCCAATATTTTTCTTCCCCGCCCATCGGATAAGAAAGAAAGATGCCTGCATGGCTTATACCACTGGATTTGTCACACTTGCGTTTTTAATAGAGAGCAAATTGTCAAAGACTTTAATTTATCTAAGGGTAGTCTTTCATATAAGACAATTTATCCTGGGTCTCAATTTCATCAGGAAATGTCAGAAATTCGCGTTCAGTGAATCAAATTATCGAAATTTTCCAGAAGAGGCCCTTAGAAATGAAGGTTATTAGCAACAATAAAGATAAAATCTAATTCTAAAAATGTTCTGAGCGACATACCTCAGACCCTATTTAAACAATCTGGGAATCAGGCGGGATCCCTCAGATCTTTTACAAATAATCTTGAGCCTCAAATTCACTGGGAAATGTAAGGAATTTGTATTTCCAGGCATCTAGTTAGCCACATTTATATCTGTTGGTCCCGCAGTCCCTATACAAATTAACCTCAAATTTGCAAGGAAATGTCAGAAAGTCACGTTTCAGTCAGATTCTCTAAATTTTCTAGAGAGATTTCCATTCTTCAAATCTTCGTGATTCCAGATTTCCGATTGACATCCTCTAATGAATTTGCATTGGGGGAGGGAGGGGGGTCGAGACTGCCCCCTTGTTTTGACGTTTGCTCCCTTCCCCCCTCAGAAGATTTTGGCTGGCTATGGGCCTGACTGGGAGGAAAGTCGTCTTCAATTCTTTGAAGAGGTGGAGAGAGACGTGTTTATGTTGGATTATCTGGTCGCCTGGTGTAGACTACATTTATTTGGCATTGTAGCAACTCAACAAACTTGCGCCGCGCACCCCCTTTAATTTTGTTCTTCTTTTGTGTAGTTGCTGATATGGATGGATGGATGAGATATGAGGATCCTGAAAATTTTAGCTTCCGTTTTCCGACTACAGTGATCTTAATTTTCATTCAAATAAACATGGCGCGAACCAAGAGAGACCTTATGCAAGGAGTCCACTGGACCCGCGCCAGTTGGTGCCAGTTTGCGCCAATGCAATTTACTGTGTCGCCTAGTGTCACGAATAAGGTGCCAAGTGGTGTACACTGCCTCCCAACTGGCTCGTGGTGGCCCGTAACGGCACCAAATTTGAATGTGACGGCAAGAAAATTTCAAAATGTTTGAAATTTTCGTCGCGCACTGCATCAAATGGCGCACAGTAGCCGTCTATTGGCGCGAAAGGCGCCAACATGGTGAATTTTGGAATCAAATGGCCGTGTAATGGCGCGAACTGGCGCAAACTGGCGCAAACTGGCACAACATTTTGGAGCAAGCCGGGTGACATTTGACGACACATGCCGAGCGGACATTAATTCGGCGCCACAGCGAGCCACTACGCGCCAATCGCATAATCTTTGGCGCGAACTGGCACCAACTGGCGCTGGCAAAGTGGACTCCTAGCAAGAGAGCAGAATTATACAATGCAACCCCTGCAATGTTTAAAACATTTTATCTAGGGAATTTGTTGTACGAGAATCAACATCTAATATTTAGAGCGCTGATAAAGTTCCCGAAGTATAAATTTGGGTTTTTAAAGGGGTAGCCTATATTTGACAGATGCAATCTTACAATAAGTTAATTGATATACAAAGAGTCAATTATCAAGTTGATGTTATTCTTTTAAGGCGCAAGTTTGTTGAGTTGATCTGAAATTACCCTGTAGTACCGTAGCAAATCATAGAGCTAAATTACTAAAAACCCTTGTTGAAAAAAAATAAATCCAGAATAAACTTTTTATATTTTTTGTATGTGCCGTTAATAATCCCTTTCATTTAGTTTGTATGATTTCATGTTTAACAAAAACGAGTAAATTATGTATGAAATTTGCATTATTTGGGTTCATTGATGCCATGAAAAATAATTGTTCTATATTGGTTGTTAGAGACTACAGTCTTGATCTTCCAGTCTGTAATATCATTATACAGACCCAATGAAAAGGATGCTGAGTGATTATAGTACACCTTCAAAGGGATAACAGTAAAAACCGGCACGGTCTGCCGTTATTTATAATTACCGGCTTTTTGGCCTAATTTGACACGGATATTAGTCAAAATGTGTCTGGAAAAACGCTTCAAGTTGTGAAACACGCACAGGTATGAGTGGAATTTTTTATATTTTTGCGTTATTTGGAGAAAATAGTGAGTTTTTCCATAGACTTTTTGACTGAATCTGCTTGAACCGCCTCCTCGATGAGTCTTCAGTCTTGTAATGTTTAATATCTGTCGTAACGTCTCGAGAAGAAATTGAAACGATGGGCGCAGATAGGATTCTTCTTTACTAATATCAGCAAGCTCATCTCATATTACACGTTTGTCTAGGCGTTATTACTGTGGAATATCATTCATAATGCACAGTGAATTTATTATAATAAAACTAGAGTGACATTTAAACTGAAGTGCTGTTTAAAAGGAAGGATGGTGTAATTTGCGATGAAGGTGAAATAATTTGAAGATCGAGTGAGTACTGTCAACATTATGACCTGACCTATTTTACAATCTATTGTCTCAAAACGTAACATAGATTTTGATATTTTTACACTAAAATAAGATGAATATGGAATAGTAAAAACCGTGGCCATTGACAAAATCAAACTTACCTTTCAATATTTTGTAAGGTACTTGAAATATAATTAACTTATATATTTTAAATAGGATAGGCTTAATTCATTAAGAAATCAAATTTGCATTGGTAAGTTGATGTTGGATTCATCTGTAAAAGTTTGCTCCAAATAAAATATATTTAAATTTATTAAAACAAATGCCAATATATTGTGATCTTTTTCACCATATCTGTTTTTTTTACTGATATAATTTGAACCGATTTTTTTAAAAATCAAAGTAACTTTCTTACATGGGTGGTGATCCTGGGTTTGGGGTAGATATGTTCCCCAAAGTTTGTGACAGGTGGGGGGAGGGTGAGGGGGGAATAATATATATTTAGTAAGAATATACCTGAGCTATGTATTTTGGATTTAACAACCCTTTAATGTTTTTATTACTAAACATTTTTTCTTTTTCTAACCCAATGCTAAATTTGGCAAACTTGGCAGTTTTGTTTTGTATCCAAGAACATTATTTTTTTTTTTTGTGGATAATCTAAATCTCTACAAAATGATGATAAATTTTCAATCATATTATATTGATTGAATTTTTGATATAAAACTCACAAAATATGATCAATTCACTGCCACACTCATAACTACATTGACAAGGTGAAGCAAAATATTTTCAATTTTAAGAATTGGCAAGTTTTATAGTAAGAGCCAGTTTTCCAGATTTAATTTTTCTGACAACTTTAAGGAATTGCCCAAAATAATCAGAGGCACAGCAAGGCAAGAATAACCTAAACAATATTATACCAATGTTATGTTTTTTCTATTGCAAAACACTTGAATTGAAGTAATTATACAGGTTCTCAAGGGGTTGTTATGTTCACTAGGTGTTAAATAAACAGTCTGTATTGACTTTCACAGTTCAAATCTAAGGAGTGTGTAACCTGTCTCAGAAGGAAAGATTGAGATAACCAAGACTTGCCGTGAAATCAGGTGTTTTTGTTACAAACTTTAAAGGGGAACAATCAGCATTTATAAGGGTCGATTTGTGCCCTGAATATATGTAAATAGCCTCCAGAAGTACCAGAAAGTCTGTAAATAGCCTCCAGAAGTACCAGAAAGTCCTGAATATATGTAAATAGCCTCCAGAAGTACCAGAAAGTCCTGAATATATGTAAATAGCCTCCAAAAGTACCGTACTAGAAAGTCACAAAAATAGCATAATTCCTTCAATTTTACTTCTACCTGAACACTGATAATTGTGGATAAACAGGAATATGAAGGCTTAAATTTCGATGGAGAGTTGTGAACAATATTACAGATCAGATGATTTAAAAAAATTCCAGGTTGTGAGACTAACATTTTATTGATCAGACGAATGTTGAACATATCCCTTTAAAGCGGTAAAACAACTTCAGTTTAAAGGGATATGTTCACTAACTGTTCGACCAAAAAACTTTTGGTCTCAGAACCTGGAATTTTTTAGCTCATCTTATCTGTAATGATGTTCCAAACTCTCCCTCAAAATATAAGCCTTCAAATCCCTGTGTATCCATAAATATCAGCGTTTGCAAGTCATAAATATGACTCATACTTTAGTGTGACTTTTAGACTAATAATTATATAGAAAAGACATGTACAGAAAATGAAAGATAAATGATTAAGTACGGGTTAAATTGAAGGGATTGTGAGATTTTGCACTTTTCTAGTATTTTTCTATTCTATTTTACATACAATCAAGGCCAAAATCGACTCTCAAAAATTCTGAACATTCCCCTTTAAAATTAATGTGTCAGTAGGAAATACCATATTGACAAATTTTCTTGTGTTTTCACAATGAGTTTGAATCTGTTTTAATTACTAGGCTGTAAGTAATTTGACAATTGTTTGGTTTTCAATGAATTTTAGGAATGTTGAATTTATTTCGTTTCTCTTTTGAAGTTGAACTGTTACATTTTAAATTGGTCCTTTAGAAATAGTCTCAGTGCAATAACTTGTTGTTTTCTGGTTAAAAGGCAAAGTATAGAATTGTCTTCCCTTGGGAAAGGTCATTTAGCTTTTTTTATTCAGAAAAGAATGTTGAATTTTCACATTTGATTTTATTCTGTGACTGTATCTTATCTTGATGATTAAATAACAGTTAAAAGAATTCTTTGATCTTGGATCCATTACAAATTTTAAAGGGGACCAGTCTTCATTTTTATTGGTTGATTTGGGTCTTGAATATACTTAAGTATCCTTCAGAAGCACTAGAAATATACGAAAATTTCCTTCAAATATATCTTAAATTAGACATTTCTCCTTCTATTTCTATAGATGACTTTTCTATATATTGCACAGTATTGCTAATGTGTAGTAGGGCATTATAACTTTCAACTGCTAATAATTATGGATGCAAATGGATTTGAAGACTCAATGGTGAGTTGTGATAACCAGTACTAAATTGCTGAGCTAAAAAAGTCCCCGTTTCTGAGACTTGGAAAAATCGACCCACGAAAATGAAGCCTGTGCCCCTTTAATGCTTGGCTGCTTAAAATCTTATTACCTAATTTCAAACATGGAAACACTTTATTTGTTACATGCTTCTCACTGTTATCTTTTGTGAGAAATTTTCAAATTGTTATCTATTCTATTTTAATTGAAATTTTAAATGAACTTAAGGCAATCTTGATAAGGTTGAAAGTTCAGCCATTCCTATTTCAAGAATTTAGAGAATGTAAGTATATTCTACCTCATGACTCTTGGGACCCACTTAGTTATAAGATCATTTTTTTCATAGTCAGAATATTTGTAAGTACACAAAGTAAAATTTGAAAATTTGACCCTTGAAATGCATTCTACAATATCTACTTAGATATGATGTGGTTATTTCGAAGATAAATCCATGCTGTTATTTCATAAATTTAAGCATCTTGCATATTTGTTCATGTTTGCATTATTTTGCCTTTATGTGCAGATGTCAGTGTCTTGAATTTTCAATCTGCTGTTCCAGCAATTCTACAAAGTGTTTGATGACATCACACCCCCTAAAACCCTTTACAACCCCTTTAACATGACAACTTCTCTTTGTGACAATTTCCACAAGAGTAAGAGTAAGTAAAACTGTAGTAATTTTTAACCCTTAAAGGGATATGTTCACTATTGTGTGATATATTCAAGACCAAAATCAACCTTCGAAAATGCTGAACATTCTCCTTTAAGGCTTAAGATATGTGAGCCCTTCGATTTTATCATAAGTAGCCCCTACTCAATATGTAAGGAGTTGCATGATCTTTGATTGATAAATAAATGTTGATAACATTATCTACAAACCTCCACAATCCACTTATCTATTTGGGTGTCATTCGGAAATTTTAACATCCTCAGGCAGTTTGATTCTAATCTGTAGAGTGAGGGTTTTACTGGAAATGTTTTTTGAATCTAAGGTAAAAGGAACATACATGGATAATGTGACAAAAGTGTAAACTCAGGGTTTTTCATTTTGAAATTGAACCACAGATGGGTTGACCAAGGTTCATATGGGCTGCTTAGCTCCCACTTGGGCCCAGATCTAGTCTTAAGCAATGAATAAAAACTCATTTTAAAGCAATGATGCCAATCAGCAATCGGTTTGAAAATGAAAAACCTGGTATTTTAAAGCTGCAATACAATTGACAATTTTGGCAACATTATACCCCCATACATTTCAGAGTTCATTTGATAAAACCTTTAACATAGACCTAAACTGAAATTCTACCTCCAAAGGTCATTTTGGATCATTAAGATCATGATTTCAAGGGAAATTACTATACAACATTACACAACGTATATTTGGTACATGTTGCAACTCTGACATTACTCAAAATTTATGTGTTTACTTCATATAAAATTACTTAAATTAAAACACACAAACATAGTCAACAACCCTTTTAATAAAATTTTGACTTAATAAGTACAATTTTTAATAAGGCTATGATATTTCAACTAAGCCTTCAAATCACATTTAGAGCCATTTCTAAACCCTTATATGTGATAGGAAAGATTAGTTGAATTATTATAGCTTTATTAAAATAAGACTTTCACTTAAGGTAAAATGTAATTAAAAATGTTTGTTTATTGGTTTCATATGGGGTTTTTCCATGTAAGTGTTGTATTGTGTTTATCTTAGAATGAACACAAATACATGAATATAACCGTTTAATTTTATAAATAAAAAAAAACTGTTATAATCGTTGAAAAGAACTTTCAAAATTTTATAGGCATTTTATGGATCTGTCGAATTCTATTTATATTCTTATGACACCCCTGGTGAATATTTAGCACTTTTTGGTCAAGTTTGAGAATTTAGATTTTATGCTCATTTTAAGAGGGAGTATCTCTTTAAACTAAACAAATACTAAAACTATAAGGAACCTAGTCAAGGAGTTAGATCTGGTTTACACCAGGAGTGCAGTTATTAGTGTGCTGTATCTATTAATGGGGCACCTACATCATCCGCAAAATAAATCATACCTTTCAGAAACAGAAAGTTGTTATCTAATAGTGTTCACAGCTCACAGTAAAATTTAAACCTTGAAATCCACGTGCATTTTTAAATATCAACTCATATTTCAGTGAGACTATGACTTATCTAGAAAACACATATTATCTAAAAAAAAATGGTGCGATTCCTAGTTTGATCTCTACGTTTGAGGTATATTTGAAGGGATTAAGTAATTTTGTTTCAGTTTAAGTACTTCTGAAGACTATTTACATATAATCAAAACCTAAATTAACTCCTGAAAATAAAGATTGATCCTCTTTATATAAGTACATATTATTCTACTTTCTTCTCTTCTCTTCCTATATATATATCTAAACAATTTCTGCTGACAGATCTCAATCAACTGTTTATTAAAAAAAATGGTGTACATCATCTTTAATCTAGAAATTTACCCATCCTCTACATTCTCATATCATTATCTCTATAGTTCACATTCAATTAGTCATAAAGGAATGCTAGAGTTATCAATATTATAAAAATGTTTGTTAAAGTGATACTACGTCTTAGAATGAACAAAAAAATTTAGTTCTCAAACTTGGTCAATCAGAGTATATATTCATCAACGGTGTCCAAAGTATACAAACAGAATGCAAAAAAAACATGAAACTATGTAAATTTCCATATATTAACAGGTTATAATTGATAAACGCCTTAAATAGGATTAAGACATTTATCAATTATTGTATTTAAACATAATTTTCTAGATTTATCAGATTATTTAGGTAATCTGTTGTATAGTTATGCAACCAGGCAAGTCCCTTGATGAATATATACTCCTATTGACCAAATTTGAAAATTTAGATTTTTTGTTCATTCTAAGAGGTTGTATTTCTACATGACAGGTGTAATTATGGTGACTAATGACTATAGTGTACACCACTGTGACATAATGACAAATAGCCAGGTCAGGTCAACAAATATTTTGATGATGATGCAAGTAGGCCTACTAGTCATTGCCTATTATTGTAGAAAATGTCAAGTCTTGACCTCAGAATATTGTGAATTAATTTTCTAAGAAGTCGATGAATTTGAATCTAATGATCTTTCATTCTTAGTTCTGTTAGCCTAGCAATAAATGAGCATAAGCTCATATGCACAACAGCAGACAACAATCCAATTTGCTACCAACTGAGCTATTACACTGCGAAAAAAGACAATGTTCCAATTCTGATGCCATGGCGAGTAATTTTGAGAGTTGGCCCAGTGTCAGCTTTCACCCCCTACCACCATCCAACTCTCAAGTATTATATTGCAAAAATCTCAAATTTTAGGAATTGATGACAACTGAATACTTTTTGCACTACCAACATCATTTCAATTTACCCAATCATTCCATTGAAGACCTTCTTGTTATGCCTATTGAAAAAGTACCTGTATCTACATTAATCAAACCAAAAACCAAGTGATTACAAAGGGAGAGTTTCTGGATAGACCAACTACAAACAGTTATACCTAACGGCCTAAATATCCAGCATGACAACCAAATCATACCTTTTGTTGCAACCTACAATACTACAGCCAAGAATGCCTCTGTCATTGTCAAACAATTTTATAATGAACTGCAAGGTGAATTCCCTAACGTCTATACTAAACGTTTAGTCACTGCATATAAAAGAAATAAAAACTTTAGTAATATACTGGTTCATGGTAAATTAGAACCCCTTTCATCAACTCCCTGAAACAATTGCTTTGGAATTTGAGTTATATATATCATTTTACTTGTGAATCTTCTTAGAAGTAATATATCCTTGAATATTATTCAGTAGAAAGTATTGTATTAAAATTGGATTAGTTTCCATGTTAAAATTGATTGTCTCTACTTGTGACCTAGGCCAGTGCATCTTTAGGAGATTCTCTCCTATAACACCTATAACCAACACTAATAAATATTTTTTCAGGGTGCATTTTCTTTTGCCCAATATTGGAACATAAATTTTATATGATCTTTCTGCTCAGGTCAGACATTCACAATAGCTATGGAGGCCATTCAGCATCCAGGGGTCATGGAACTATCCTGAAGGATGGTGGGCACGTGGTTCAAAAAATCAAAGAGACCTCACCTCCATACTAAAACTACTCGGATTTAAGCCACTCAATTTTCAGATTCAGGATATTATCCTATGAATATGAAAAAAATATTTCGCTGACAGAAAAATAAAAATCTTAAATCTGTTTTTGTTTTCCGACACTACCCCAAATCCATTTCAATATTTAAAAGTAGTTTTCCTGAATTGATTTGCGCACCTTCCCTTCCCAAGCTACTTACAAAATCAAACTGGAGAGGTACTGGAAATGGGATTAAGAAATAAAACAGCCAGACATGACTGGCTAATACATTCAAGCCACCAACTCTTTTGTAAAGAAAGTGAATTTAGTAGTAGGCTAATAATAGTCAACGAACCATACCCAATATTTACATTCCTTCTCATATATCATTCTCATCCCTGTCATTCATGTTATACAGTTACTGAATAAGACAACCAAATGTCTCAAGAATTTCTTTGGTGTTTAACCTCTTAAAGGGAGTCGTTCAGCATTTTCAAGGGTAGATTTGGGCCTAAAATATATGTAATATATTACATCTGATGACGACACGTGTATATTGTGTTGAAACGTTATGTGCCAAACTTTATTAAAGAAGTGTGTTATATTCCATAATAATGTCTTGTGTTTTGATTATGTAATATAGCCTGTAAAAGTACTGGAAATGCACAAAAATTGCATAATCCCTTCAATTATATTCCTACATTTATCTTTCATTTTCTGTATATGTGTCTTCTATATAAGACTATTTTTGACTTTCAAACACTTATAATTATGGCTACTCAGGGATTTGAAGGCTTAAATTTTGAGGGAGAGTTAGGATCTGAGACTAAGGTTTGATTGGTCGAATTAATAGTGAACATATCCCTTTAAAAGAAATTTTAGAAATATGAATAAGATCACTGAGAAGAGGAGTGGCAAGAAATTGTATCCTGAGCAATTATAATATATCCGAAAGAACAATGATGATGTTATGCCAGACGGACCTGCCCCACTAAAATGTGAAATCATGGGTTTATTTACTTTTAAGTCATAAAGACAAAATTTAAGCTGAATGAAGTAAAGCTGAACAAATCATAAAATGTTCAATATTCACAAGTTAATGTGAAGAAATTAAGAAATAGATAGCCATTGTTGTGTTAAATCTCAACCAGGTGTTACCAAGGTGAAGTCATGCCTATTGGTCATTTTAGAATTGATTATTCATGACCCTGTCCAAGCTTATAAAGACAATAGTCAAATAAAATAAATTGATTAGATTGTTATTTGGATGAATGCCTTAAACAGATATAGTCATTTCTCAGAAAAACCTGACAGAAGAAAACAACAGGTTTCCTGATCACTTTTTAAAAACCGAAATCTGAAAGGAGGTTTGTAATTTATAATATAATTTGTAGAATTAAAGGGATTGTAGAGTGTATTCTAAACTTTGTATGTGTATCGGGGACACTGATCAATTTGTGCCATTCAAATTTCCATTTTGATGTCTGTGGTTCTTGCAATCTCACTAAAACTAACGCGTTTTATGACGTCACTGACCATCTGCATAGATAGTTTTAGTGGAATTGCAAGAACCACAGACGTCGGAATGTAAATTGGAATGGTACAAATTGATGCTATCAGTGTCCCCGATACACATACAAAATTTAGAAAATTGCTTTACAATCCCTTTAATTATATAAAAAAAAGGCACAAAAATTGTAACTTGTGTTATATAAGTTTATTTATTACTCATACACAATGGTCAACATTTGAAAGGCAAACACTACTTTCTATCAAACTGTCCTGCTGAAGATTTTTATCTGAAACGTGTCTGCAGCATCAAATGAGCTTTAGAAGATTTCACTGTCAAACTTTTATTTCAATATTAGTAATATGAAATCGTTTTTTAAAAGTTGGTATGAAAGATTTTACCATAGACTGATAAGGTATATTAGGGTACTTGTCAGTTTTATTAATAACACAAAATCTCGATATTGAAAATTTATTGTTATTGCCTATCAATTTTAATGATTCAAATTAGTAGTTTCCTTATGGCTAAAATTTGATTAAATGTGTAAGCCTATTGTCAAGGTTTTTATTGGGTTTTTTGTTTGTATGGAGCGATCCTGTAATTTATTTTCTGTAATTTGGATTGTTTAGTTTTCTTGTTTGTTTGTGTAATACTTCACTTTGTAATAGACCATTTCAGGTGGGGCTGGTCATATTGTTTTCTCAAAGTTGAACTTCTAAACTCGCACTATCAAGATTTAATTGGACTTGGCAATAAGGGTTATTTCAGTTCTTCAATGGTGGATTTTGAATTATGGATTATGTGTTACTTTTCTCCATGTGATATTTTCACCTAATCTGAAACTCTTGCAGTATTTTTTTTGATAATTTGCAGCAAACCCAAAAAATTATCTTTTGTTAAACTGGGCTTTTCATATACGGTACACAAAGATTCAAAGAAAATTTAAGTTCTTATTTTTGTTTTATAGAAAAATTAGGAGTTTCAGCTGAATACCTGTGGTATTCTGTTCATCCAATAAGGTGAAAACATTGGTTAAATTTGAGTTGAGAAACATAGTTTGGCAGATTTGGTAATCTGATTTGACAATGTCATATAAAAGTTAATAAGTTTAAGATACCTCTTTTGATTTTATGATTTTCATTCATTTACTTTCAGGTATGGAAAGTATAAGTGAATAATGCTATTTGTTATGTTAAATTTGAAAGGTAAGTTAGGTTACTGTTATTTTTTATGTTAATTAATTTAATACTCATTCTTTGATCAACAAGAATAAATCAAACTTTTAAACAACATATTTAGAGAAAACTGTCTAGAGACACCATATCTAGAGAAAACTATCTAGAGAAAACTGTCAAGAGACAACATATCTAAAGAAAACTGTCAAGAGACAACATATCTAGAGAAAACTCTCAAAAGGCAAAAAAGACTAGCTTTTAGAATGATCTATTGCTATATGCATATATGGTGACTTTGACTGGTACATTTGATACCAGAAACTATAGCCGTGTTTACACTACCTTAAAAATTGGCTCGCTTGCCCGCCTGACAGGTACCGTTTACACAGTGCTGTTTTCACCGGGCCAGAATGGTGAGACATCAAGTACACACCGCCTGCGCATGCCACAAACAAAGTGATGATTTTGAAGTCGTAGTTAATATTTTGCCACATTCAAACCTCAAACGATTCTTTAAATGCTTTAATTTTGTTTTCGAGATACACAATAATAAAAGTTCATGATTGCATGCCTACTTAACCTACCATGCTATTGCAAACGAGGTAGTTTATTACGACAATAGTTTCTGCGAATGAAGTCACATGGTCAATGTCATCATCGCGCATGCGCATAACTCCCCAGGTAAGTGGGATCGGCCCAGTGGCGCGTTTACACTGCACAAATATTTGCCGAGCCGGGCTCGGTCCGGGTCGAGCTCACCTATACTTGCCGGGCTCGGCCCACTTGAAATTAGAACCGGGCCGAGCTCACTCAACCCGTTTACACTACCACATTTTTTGCCGAGCCGGGCTCGGTCCGGACTCGGCCTGGATAATTATTGGCTGTGTAAACGCGACTTATGTGTAATTTTT
The DNA here is from genome assembly GCA_029955415.1 of Lottia scabra. Classification (NCBI taxonomy): domain Eukaryota; kingdom Metazoa; phylum Mollusca; class Gastropoda; family Lottiidae; genus Lottia; species Lottia scabra. Next base: position 123,778 of record JARJEI010000035.1, read on the forward strand.
ATCTGTTTCAATTTGTTATTTTATAAGCCTCTACTTATCATGTGTGTGTGTGTGTTATTACATTGTTGACTTCCTAGTAATTATCCTTGATACAATTTAAATGAGTATATAGATGCCACCCTATTACATCATCCATATATTATGTGTTTTTTATAGTGTCATTTGAATAATTATGGTATGAATAATAGACTTCCTTGTGTTTTTTGTGTTTATCAGCTATTATATTTAAACAATGTTTTATTTCACAGATTTATTCCCTTCTTTCCTACACTGGATTGAGCAAAATTTTCGTGTAAATATTTAAGCAAGAAGTATTGAGGTTGGGCCTTATAAAGGATCATTATTTTTAGTTGAAACTTTTTAAATATTTTTCTTAGATATATACCGTATATTTTACCATGAAAACTACCCGTCAAACAAGGGGTGCGCATTATACACAGTGACTTAAAAAAAATTTTTTTTTTAAACACCATTTAGTTTTCTAACAGACGGGTTCTAAAAATATTAAAGGGCACATGTTTCTAAATTTTTGTCAAAAGTTATATAGGCTACTCTTAAATAGGGACTTTGATGTCAATATTTTGAAATGCAGATTATCAGGCATACAAGGCATACTTACTGAACTCCAAAATTTCTTCCAAGTGTCCATTGCTGACAAGGAACCTTTTTTGGGTCAAATTTTAAAATATCAAGTACCAGTACATATCAACAAAATATTATGGAAAAAAAAAAATTTTGGCAGTGACACACAAAGGTAATCTGTGGGAAGTACCAAAAGGGATACAAAATTATTATAAGCAGTTTATAGAAAAGATGAAATAGATGAGGATTTACTTATAACTAGGAACACAAAATATCGCCTAAAAACTCGCAAACAATTCCATAGGAGAATCTATTTAATGATCAATTTACTTGGTTTATGACAAGATCTGTTTCTGCTAAAAATGAAAGTAGTCAATAAAGGTACAAATATGGTCTGTTACATCATCAATAAATGTGTTTTATGTCATCGATAATGGTGTGAAACTTTTTACCCTTTGGTTATCAAATTTGTTACATAAGATTGATATTTCAAACAGTTATTGGCAATCAGAACAATTTTATCTTGTTTTGTTCGTAGCTGAAATGAGATTATATTTAGTTTCTATGGCAACAGGAAACATTAAATGACTTTTTTTTATTAAATGCACAGTTTTAGATTGCATGGGAAATAAATGATGTTCCAAGTTAAGAAATTTATACCATCATTCATTTTGTTTTAAATTTAATTTTTTTACATCAGATATTCATGGTATAATCGAATATTTTTTAAATTGCAACATTGGTAATGAATCCTCTACTGGTTGAAGACTTCAATTTTCAGTTAAAATTTGAAATGAAGTCAAAATGAAAAAAAAAAGTCTGTTGTGCATATATTTATTAATTCAATTTCATTGATAATTAGAGATAAAGTAAATGTATTTTTATGCACACTAACTAGATTTTATATAAAATTAAATGAAATGGAGTTTTACTTCCTACTTCCCCCATTTTAACCAGTTGTTGAAATTAGCTTATTTTTTGTATAATGACTTGATTTTATAAATGAAACAGAGTTTTATGTCCTATTTGATCGCATGTATGTAGGCTATGCATAAACCAGTTTTATTGTAAACTAGGAAATAGTACAAACGAGTTTTTGAGTGTTTTATGCTTTTCTTAATGAATAAAAAATAGCTGTTGCTAAAGTTTGACCAATTTGAATAAATTTTATTTAAGGCACTCTGACTTATTTGAAGTTTAGATTTTTTTACTTAATCAGAAGAAATGTGTTTCATTAACTGAAAGTTTTGATTAAAAAAGTATCAATTTTTTAATGCTAAAACGTAAAAGGTTTACTTAATAGTTTTAGAATTTGCTATTTTTTAGTTTATAAGGCTTAAGTTACAGTGAAATAAATGCCAAATTGTAGAAAATATGTCTTATCAGTAAGCACAATATTATCCCTTGTATAACAAAAAAAATGGTCAAATAAATAAATATAACTAAATTTCAATTTTCATAAATAAAACCTTTTTAGTATAATAGTCAAATTTTTTTTTGTTCAGTAAAAAAAAATAACTATTTTGCCCAAAGTGATGATTTTTTTTTTTGGTTACATGTCTGACAATATTGATTGTAGTAGGTTGCCTTCTAAATTAATTGATTATATGACATCCTTTGTCATTCTCTTGTAATATATTTGACAAAGTCATTAATATTAACTGACATGAAATATTAATAACATATTATTCTCTTAGTTTGATGAGATAGGTATATTAAAGGGCCATTCTGCGTTTTCAAAAAAGTTTCCATTATAAAAACCAGCGCAAATATTACCTGAAAGTATTTCTAAAGTATGCTCATTATATCTATGCATCTTCTTGATCAAACTGAATTTGTTTTTTAAAGGGTTAATTACTAACAGGGAGTACTTATTGTTAATTAAGCAATTTGACCTAGTTTGGGTGTTTGCCCTTTAAATGGCTCAATATTTCTGGCTGAAACCTTATAAATACACAAGATTTCTCTACAATTCGGCGTTTATTTTACTCAAATCCTTTCAGTAGTTTCCTATCAGCGTCCAAAAAACATAACATACGGTAAGGTTTTTAAAAAATTTCGCATGTTTTTAGCGTTTAAAAATTAACGGCTGGATTTTTTTAGTTAAAACTGTCAGATACATTAAAGGGCACATAGTTACAGATTTTGGTGTAAAGTTTTCACAAATTTGAGCAAAAAAAATTTTTGACCCAAAAAAAATTCAGACTGTCCCTTTAATATCAAATATTAATCATATCAGGTGAAAATAGAATTACTATATATACTTTGCTGATTAATGTAAAAGGAAATGATATGAAAAGAAACGTTATGTCCTACTGATATCTGTCTGTTAGTAATGGTGGAGACGGAACACCATGCAGTGTGCAATAAGAACAATTATTTTTATGTTTCTACTTGTCAATAATTTCATTTTTGTCATGTACAATTTGTATCATTTCAATGCTAGGTATACCTCTTAGAATAAACATGAAATTTAAATGACCAAACTTGGCCAAGAAGAGTACTCCTCTGTGAACTTTTCTGGTGTTGTAATACCAGTTGTATAATTAAAAAAAAAATATATATAATACTGTAAGTAATACGTGTACCGGGTATTTCAAAAAAGTCTTCTGATGAATATATGCTCTAGCTATATATAGACCAAATTCAAGATTTTAGAATTTAGATTCATTTTTAGAGGTAGGTTGTGAAATTATTTAGAGTTAGTGTGAGGATCAGTTTACGGTAGTAAATATCTAGTAAGTTAGTCATCCAACCACTGTCAATCGTAAATCACTGAAATAATGAATAATCCTGAATAGAAACATGATATCTATGTCAGTATATAGGTTTCTACCTATTATTATTTCTTAAGGTATAAAATTTCTCTATTTGGATGAACAGGCCAAACATGAGGTCAATTTTATGTCAAATTACACTTTAATTATCATTTTTGAACATAAAATCTAGTCACAACCTCTTTAAACAAAGTCTAGAGTATTATATTGGAGGTTGTTTATTGCTCGCATTGTAGAAATTCATTTATCTAGAAATACTATTTAATTAGAATTATCCTGTTGTTATTTTTTTTATAGAAATTTTAGGGCAATGTTTCGTCAAATTTTGGTCTATTGTTTTCATTGATTTAAGCAAGAAAGAAAACCTCTGGGTTGGTGTTGGAAAACTGATGGTTTTAAGTGAACTTAAAAATACTGAGTTATTATAAGGCCCAACACCAAAAAAAAACTAGTTTTAACTGCTCACATAACTATTAGCACTCATTTTTAATCAACATTTTTTTTAAGCATATTTTGGTGTATCAGGCAGATACAAATTTATATTTATAAAATTTTGAATACTGTTCCTTTAAGTTTTCAGATTTATGTTCTTCCTGAAATAGATATTTTAGACCACGAATTGTTTTAATTTAACACTTGACCAGGAAACCAGGAAATTTTAACACAATTTAACTATATTTAACAATAAAAACAATGATTCATAGTATTTTTTCTTCCTCTTTTTTTGGCTTTTTTTTTTAAATAGTCTTTCATTTAACAAAATAATATCAAAATATAATTATGTTAAAACAATCTTGAGAAATATCTTGGAATTAAAGTATAATTTGATCCTAAATCTTCAAGAATGAAATCATATTATTTTTTACCTCATTTTTTTTCTAATGTTAAAAGAGGCACATCCACCATCAATATGTTTTTCCTTATTTAAAAACAAGAATTCTTAGTTAAGCAAATCAGTTTAATTGTTCAGAGCTCACTGTCTTAATTTAAGCCTTCAAATCAATCTGCATCCTTGGGTTCAAAATTCAAGCGTCCTTCTGATCTATTCACCATTAGACTACACAAATTGTGTTTATCAAAATTTCTTGACCATGATTTTTTATTTTTTTTGTCCCATTACATACTTTATTAAATAAATTTATATATTGTTTTAATATCAATGAAAATGTTTACTGTTCATTTCAGGTATTTGCTCAAAGATGACAATGATAATAAAGCTGTATTGAAATCAAATTATATTGTTTATATAGGTAAGTAAACATAATGTTTAGACACTTTTATATTATCATGGAAGTATCCAGTCTCATTAAAGTAAGACAGCTTCATAAGTTTCTTTTTTTAGCCACTACATTAGGGTCTAACCATGTACTTCTTACATTTCTGGCAAATTGAACTCTGACCTAACATTAATGACCTCTGTTTTAACAAAGCAGATCTCAATGACGTCATATAAAACAGCCAATTAAACTGGAAAGTATCTATATGAGATTTGTTGATTGTTGTAATAGTCTTGTCCAACAAGTTTATGTTCAGAATAGACTTTATTTAAGTAATTTTCTATGAATTGTGAGCTAAATTTTCTTGATTAACAGTTAGTTAGACTAATAGAAATTGTGAGTAGTAGTCTAGAATAACAAAATTATGAGGAACTATAACAAGCTGTTTGATTAAAAATATTTTCCTGAATTATGATTTATCTGAAGTATACATCTTTCATTTCGGACACTCTTCGTAAATGTTCGAGACTTAAACTTTATAGACAAACATCTGGCCCGATTAATAGGCAAGAACAGACAACTCTTGATTGACTGGTTTGAATGCAGGAGCAGACAACTCTGTCTGAAGAATGATTTTGCTTTCATTATGGCATTTACCCTATAATATAGGTCATTCCATCTCAAATTTCAACATTGTTGTAAGTAAATGAAGAAGCTTGATTAAGTAGTTCTCTATCGTCAATATTGATACACATTTACATAGTTGATTTCATACCTGTGTATCCATGTAACTTTATATCAATCAGAGAACTGATTTCTTGTGATCGATCAGTAATTCAATAGCTCTATTGAGAACATTATTTGGTGATTGTGAGACATTGTGTACCATAAACAGATTGATTGTATATAATACTCATATGTAATTAAGGATTACAGTGTTGTCAGCTAAATTTTTAGCCACTTCTCATTGGATGAATAAGCGTTTTTGGTTCTCAAAATAGTTGTAGGAAGCAGCCGTGGCTTAGCTTAGAAGCCTGCTTGTAGATTGTCCGGAGATCAATTCCAGGATGAATCGAGATAATAGATGTACCTCCATGTTTCCCCTGTTATTGATGCCGGTCAGAGGGGTTCACAGAGGGGACAATAAACAGAGGCCTGGTGTGTTATAGGCTGTGCATGTTGAAGATTCCCAACAATTGGATATGGAATATGAGTAGACTAATGCCGTTGTCCTAGGGAAACTGTTGAAACATCAAATTGAATCTTGTGATAAGTATGTCACTCACACCACATAGCACCTGCATTTTTTTCATAACACAGTAATAGACAACTGAGCAACACAAATTGTAGAGGATAATTTAGCTTTGGAAAATCTGGTTTGACTAATATCAGAATATTTTTACAATATTACAATAGATATACAATGATAATACTGGTAATATAACTTGGTTTGACATGGTCATTAATCATTGATATAACCGTTAATGACTATTTATTATCAACATATTTCAATAATAATCAGAGGATGGTTTGGTATTTCACACTTCATAATTATTTGTTTCAGGTCATTTAAAATAGATATCTTATGATTCCTTTGTCCTCATGGGCTGAATGTCAACCAAGAGTGTTTTTATTTCGTAAAATAGGCCTGTTAGAATGAAAGCAAAGACTTTTAAATATTTTCATGTGTATTATAGCATCCATTTCACTTAATCCATTTTCTTCTTTGTCAACTATACATCACTATAGACCATGTCTGTTTATTTGGGGTTTAATTCTGATCTGTCTCACATTAGAACTATTATCAGAGTAAGGCTGACCGTTTATTCAAACTGAAATATAGCTCTGCACATTTATGGCATTGTTTACAGAGAGATTCTGTCCCAACAGCTCTGCTGTACCAGTTTGAATCATTTACACTCTGTTAATATAAATGAAAAAAAAACAAAATGTAGAAACCTCATTTAGATGATCATCAAGTTTTGATATAATTTGACTGACAAAAAATATGCTTGTTTGTAAGAAGAATTCAATTGAAATTTGAGGGGTGTTAACTCAAATTAAAATTAATGTTTGGCTGTGAAATGAATTTTACATTTTACTCTTCTGCACTAGTTAGGCTTATAAGGATTGGTAAATATCATGCAGTGTGCAATGAGGGATATTTTGCTTAGACAGGGGCGTTTGCCTATTTTATTCCAAATCCTAACTGTCAAGGGATCTTTGATTTACACAGCCTGTAGCATAGGGGCCTAGATTTATTTCCCATTAAGGGACGCAATGGTTCCAATAAGGTCATCTGAACTGCATCACTGCCAGGGGGAAAATAACTGGAACATTCTTAAAAATTCAGTAAGATGATTAGCTGTGAGAAAGTGTTAAAGATACCAAGATGTAAACAAATGTTAGACAATTGGGTATTTTATAGGATATGAAAATAGAAAACATGAGTTGTAAATCAATACTAATTAGATTACACTGTCTATCTGAGTGTGAAGTTTGTCTTTTTTTTTCTTACTCTTCAGTATCCTAACTCAATTTAGATACGTTAAAAACAATATGAGACGTCTTATCTCGATTTGATTGGGTAAGATTTCAACACTGTGGTCAACATATCATGATAACAAAATAGAGAAATGTTGACTAAGCTGAAATTAGTAGGTTGCAGACGTCAATTTGTTTTCTGCAGTCCTGTTGTTAAAAGAATAACTTAATGTGAGATAGATTCAAGGTTATTGACGCAGCAAGAGAATATTTTCAACAATTGAACATAAATCTGCGCAGATTTTTCTTTGCAATGTTTCAAATTTGATTAACAATAATGTTGATATAGAATTCTGGAAGTACCAAAGCATCCATATATTTTCAATCGACTGTCCTTCCATTTCTATTATATAGATGTATAATAGACGAATATTGTGATAGAATTTAATCAAACCTAGTATTTGTGAGATGGGTAATATCTCCCAGAAGGGAATAAATTTGATGTTAGTAAACAGTTCATGATCCGTTTGTAATCCAACTCAGAACACGCTATTGATCAGTGTGGGGAACGATTTCTGGAGATATTTTACAGGGGGTACAGGTTATTTTAGTCATTTCGTACATACAGTGAGTGATAGGTTGATGACGAGACTTTTTCTGTAATCATTTGTCAACCTAAAGTCCAAGTCCATCTATTATAATTAAATTAAACTATTTTACATCAAAGTTGCATTGCAAAGATTTGTTTCCCATGATGCAATGATGTATTTGTGATTGCACATAACTGAAACAAAACAGCAAATTATTAATTGTAACTTAGATTTTAATTGAATTGCTAAATTCTAAGTGTATAGTTATTGAAACACCAAAAACATAGAATCAACTTTGATATCTCTAAATTTTGTGGGAGGTTCTATAGCACTGTCGATTTGAGCATCTTTCTTTTCAAATATAACATCATACAAGCAATGATCATGATTGGGGTGTGTATTTATTATGCTGGGAGAAAGGATTTGCATGGGAACTTAAGTTTTTTTTTCCTTGTAAAATATAGATGTATCTTTCCTTTTATTTACTTGCTAAATGCGGCCTGTTGAATATCAAGAATATCTCTTGACAAGTATTGCCTGATCTTTGGAAATCTATGAAATATCAAGTCAATTCTGTGGAAAGTTTCACTTGAACTCTTCAGTTACGATTGATTAAAGATAGGAAATCACACTATGACTGGAGCAGTGATGGTAATTACTGATAATCTAGGACCAATATCGGTGATTTAACAATAACATACGAGGCTTGACGAGTCGTTATTCTCTACAGATTGATTAAGTACTATTCATATTGGTGTGAACACATTTCCTGACTATTGATCAGCGTGGAAGGTCAAAGATTCCTTAGGAATTTTGTCTGGAGGAGGTTTTCAAAGAACAGAATCAAATCGTTTATGATTGGTTGATCTTATTGACCTTCATAGGTTCTGATTGGTCAATCTTTTACCACAATTGTTTAAAATTACTGAGTTTTTATGTGTTTATAATTGGTCGATTTGAATATGCATACATTCGGATTTATTTGTACATTCATTATTGCTTTTGAATGTAATAAAGACTACAGTTTTAAAAACATTTTAATAATGAAAGGAACAAGGCTTATTATGCTCATTCATATCGATCTGGAACTTTTTTTGATTTTTTCAAGCTATAAAAATATAACCAAAAATAGTTACAATATATGATTAAAATAACTAAACTTGTCATATTTTTTATATGGATTTATTGTTTTAGGTTATTTGGAGCACAGATGAATAGAGAGATTGAGTATTTACGTCACTTACATTGATGGTGTTTGTAGGTTTTAATTTCAGTTGGCATGTGAAATTCTGGTGACATTGAATAAGTCAACTTTCCTCATAATTCAAGTCAACCCAACTGTAAATGGGTACTGATAATCTGGGAAAGAGGAATGCAATGAGGGTCTGCAAAAGATCAGCTGGTAGAAAGGATTCTTGTGAACCTAAGTTGTTATCATTCTTAGAAAAAAGTATTTCTTTTCTTTTGTGACTTTGTGCTGACATCTCATTTAGTATGGCATCACTGTGTTTATTGATTGTACAATAAATAATTGTAACCTGCTCTGTTGGTATTGATTATATAATTTGGTGTGTGCCAGGACACTAATTCTATAATTAGTATTTAGTTTTATCTGAACATAGATTTTTCTCCTTTAATAACACTTTAAACATGGATTTTTCCTGCAATAAATTAGGGATTAAATTCTTCTGATGAAACCTGTAATTAAATGTCTTGGGTTTATAAATGATTATGTATTTAGATGAAGGTTCTGTACTTATTGACAAGTTCAATATATGAGCATCACCTGCAGTGGCGTTTCTAGGAATCTTTAGGTGGGGCCAAATAACTGTTAGGGGGTTCTGGGGGGGGGGGGGTGAGTAACAGCACCAGTATCTGTATGTAACATTATACAAAATTTTGAAGTAGGGGGCCAAGACTGGGCCAGCTTAAATCCCCCTCCCCCTTCCCCTGGAGAAACACCACTGATCCCTGTTATTAAAGGATATAACCTGGAGATCTCTGTACAAATAAAAGTTCTATCCAGTCTAGGCAAATAGTCTCTATGAAAGTTATGCTAGCGCTCTGCAACTGTATTGAATGGAAGCCATAAATTGCCAAACTATGAAAATATTGTCACTTGATCACTTGATACTATTACTTTGTAAACATAACCAATGAAAAACAGAAAAACTGAAAAACTGCTAAGAAAGTTAAATTAAAATTATTTCTAAAAAGAAATCTGACGTCAGGGCTCTATGATCATTGTTGACTGTTGACGATTTCTGTCGAGGGAAAATAACTTTAAAATAAAAATTTTATATTGATTTTATTTTTCTGGAAGCATCAAAATTTCAATTTTTATCACTCTTGGAAGAAATTACATTTCTTAAAATAACTATTAGAAATAGAAAAAAAATTTGATTATGAATAATGGATACTATTTTATTCATCCGCTTGACTTGAATGAGATTTTTTGCATGATCATGATTTCTGAAATTGATGAGGTTTAAAAAGTGGTTATGAATACTGAATATGATTGAATTTCAAGAATGAAAAACTGACCTCCTACTACAAAATTATTGGAATTTCATTCAAATCTATATGTCATGTGAATTGTTGTCAAATAAGATATCTATAAATCAGATTATTTTAAAGTGTAGGGTTGTTATTTTCAAGGTCTATTAAACAAGGGATTAAACATTTAAATAGCCATCAAAAGTACTGGAACTGCATGAAAATCATATAGTCCCTTCAAATTTACCTCTTACTAAAAATTTGTCTTTCCATTTGTATATAATATGTATTTTCTATAGAAGGCATTATCTCGCTAAAATGTTTAGTGATATATTTTTCACTTGCAAACTGTGCATATTGACAAAATGTGAATTTACCAGTAGTTGAGCTAAGTGGATATAGAGTTCACAACTCATCATTATTAACTGTGTTTCCACTGACAAATTGCCGAACCGTTACAGTTTGGCAATTGAAACTTTTTGCGTTCGGCAATCTATGTCTTATGTAGAAAACACATATTATTATTAGGCCTTCCCAATTAATTTTGTTTAGGTCCAAACGCATTTTATGAAAAACATATATGGGCCAATGTAGAGCTTAGCTAGCATAGTGAGCGTTTGAGTGGAAGGGGTCACTCTTGAGGGCCCAATATCAAGGGCGTCGTGGGCCGACATTTAAGAAGGCCTGATATAGAATTATAGTTAAAGGCATACTTGAAGGAATTATGGGATATACGTGTAGTTCTAGTACTTCTGAAGGCCATAAAAAATATTCAAGATATAATTCAACAACCAAAAAAGTTGAATGTACCTCTTTAAGTCTTCTTAGTATCTAAATGATAAGAATATAGCCACACCTTTATTGATCTGATGATATTATCAGAATTTCTATTTGTGTCCTAGAGAATTACTATATTAATTTGTTTGTGATAACAGTAAGGGTAATCTTTGCCATAATTAGCTCTTTTCATAAAATACGATCGCATTCTGGAAATGTCAGAGCCAAATTAGATCTGGACTAAAATAACTTTCAAAGAAAAATGTCATCAATTTTAGAACACATTGATAGATAAATGTTATTTTTTGTTTTTATCAATTAAAGGGGAAAATTTTTCGAAGGTTGATTTAGGTCTGGAATGAATGCATAATGTTTTCAAAAGTACTACGAACTGATCAAAAATAATCCCTTCAAAATTCCTATTTTCTATATTAGGCATAGTCGTGTGGTAGTAGGGCGTTTCACACCCAGATAATTCCCGTCCCGCCAATTCCTATCAGGACATTTCGCACCAGGATGATTTGCATCAGGACAACTTCCACCCGAGGCATTTCACACCCTGGCACTTTACACCCAGGTCGATTCACATCCAGGAAAACTGCCACCCGGAAATTTCACACCCGGGTAATTCGCACCCAGGTAATTCGCACCCATGACAATTTCTATCCATAAGAATCGCATTCCTGTCTCCTACGCAACAATCTACAAGGGGTCCATTCCAATAAAATTCGTAAGTACATGTGTACAAAATCATGAGTAGTTGCCATGGTAGACTATGGTATCTATGGAAGTATCTATGAAATTTCCAGGTGGTAGTTTTCCTGGATGGTAATCGTCCTGGGTGTGAAGTGCTAGGGTGTGAAATGTCTCGGGTGGAAGTTGTCCTGATGCAAATCATCCTGGTGCGAAATGTCCTGATATGAATTGGTCGGGCGGGAATTGTCTGGGCGGGAATTATCTGGGTGTGAAATGTCCGCGCACGGTCTTGCAAATATAAGAGTCATATTTTCTGATTTTAAGCGCTAATAATTATGGATACACATGGATTTGAAAGCTCAAATTTTTGGGGAAAGGTGTGAGCAATAATTATGGTAAGCTTAGCTAAAATAAATCAAATTTCTGGGACTAAGATATGATTTTTTGGTCAAATGGTGAATGTTTGCTTTTAAAGGAAGATTTTATTTTAATTTGTCATTAATTGATGGAATTTTAGAAGTAGATTTCAACTGGTTTTCTTAAGTCTTCCCGATAACTTAAAAATGTCCAGAAATTGTCTGCGACAGTCATCGAAAACATGCTATACCTATACCTCAGTTTGTGTCCCCGGAAATTGTTTAAATGTACCTAGTCTGGAATATGTCCCCCAAGTCGAAAACCCAAGAATTAAAGCTGGTTACTTACATGGACAAAAAAGCCCAAATTTGTCCATCACCTTACAAGCTGTATTTGGACAAATTTGATGCTATGTAAAATATTTTCCAGCATGCACACCATATTTGGTGCTAAACATATTTATAGAATATTTTCTCAAACCAAAATGTTTAGTGCTACATAAAAGAAAATGTTATGTAAAATATTTCAAAATTCATTATGTTTTGTTGATTTGATAAACTTTGGTAATTTTGCTAGAAAAAAAAAGACCCAAAGTCGAACTTTGCCTTGCAGACAACTACATAGCAAAGTATTTTATTTAGATGATTATACAAAAGTAAAATTTTCAAATGATAACTAAGATTTTCATTTTAGTTATACAGTACATAGAAGAGTTTTCTGAAAATGATATTTGTTTTCAGTTTGTATGGAGAATAAAGAATATAATTATGGTCTTTATAACACGTATTTATTTTAGTCTTTACAAAATGTCTACTTCTCGCTGCTGGACTATCAATCATCACGTTTTTTAAGGATTGTAATTATTGCTATAGACATTGTTTCTCCATATTTTATTTAATTTGAGATTCAATGAAATTTAACAGACATAAAAATTCTTACTTTTTTCTATAATAACAATTTGTTGTGTAAAATATTTCATACAAATTGCCAAATTTAAAATATAAAAATATTTTTTGGTCCAATGTTGATAATAAGCAGCTCTGTTTGTCCTGCAATGAAGTATTTTTTTTAGAAAAATACAAGAGTTTGAAAGGAGAGCTATATTCAAATACTTAAACTATGGTCAATCCAGTCACATCATCGGTTTGAATGAGGGACCTGTAGGGGTTAAGGTTCTCAGCATGAAGAGCCAAGACACACCTCTGATGATTGGGAATGAGAGAATTCTCCTCCAGGAAAAATTTTGTATAATATGAATGATTTACTGCATTTAGGCCAAAATAAAAAATCTTTAAGACATTTCTTAGGAATAAAGTATTTGTATGTATTCTTGTTGTTAAATCAGAAAAGCTCCTCTCAGTTAGTTTAAAATATGGTTTTGGCTATATTTATATAAGCAAAATCTGAACAAAAATTTGATCAGTTAATGACAATATTATACAAAACAAAGACTCTTTAATGACACAAACTGTGTAGGGACCTACAAATAATGGTGAGTGCGGGCTTTCTTAACATACCAATCAAATGTACCAGCAACCACAATCCTTGTCGCATTTGTTAGACAAATCTTTTAAAATTATTTTTGCACAGTTAAGCACCTCCCTCTCATTTCTTTTTATGCAGCCACATGAATATGTGGAGGGTATCTTGTTGTCACCACATCTCCTGGTCTTTCAAAGATTCAGGTTTGGTTGTGCAAATAAATTCATATCCTATTTGATTGTACAACCGTGCATTGATTAAAAAAATGGCTTCTTGCGTTTTATGCAAAAAGGCAATTTTTGACGCCAATTTGAATGTCAAATTGTACCCCTGCCATATTGGATTTTCTATCTTAATTATTCTGACATAATTAAATTCCTTGACCCCAAAAACCCTATGAAGGACATATTACACGGCATGAATGAAGAATCCTTCGATTTATGGCGGCCATCTTAGATTTGGGATTTTCGATTAGACTGGCTCTTACTTATTTGGATTCCTTGACCAAGAAAACCTTGTAATTGTAAAGGACAGTTAACAAGACACGTATAAGTAGAATCCATTAATTTTTGGGGAATAAATAGATTTTTAATCGCCATTTTGAAATGGCTGATGGCACCCCTAGGGCAATTTTCGAATTCGTTCAAAATTCATATATAAACTTCATACATGAAGTCTCATAAAATATCAAACTTCTGCAGTTCGGCCAAATAAAAGATTTTCTGTGACACCGTAATGGTCATACAATGTAACAGGTGTTTGTAGTGGGAAATAGTAATTTTGTCAGATTAATAGAAAAAAAATTAACATACGGTAATAAAACCAACACATGTTTTTAATCATTATTATATTTAGTTGTTGTTGCGTAAATTTGATCCTTAAGTGCAACTTTTTCTTGACTTCTTAGCAATAGGCCTAATGATAAGTTTCATATGACTTGGTGCGGACAAGCAGGAAATATTGATTTTTATAAGGTGAAACAATACTATATACTCTGTTATTGATATTAAAAATAGCGATGGCTATCGTAATACGCCCACTTTTATAATGGCAGCCAATTCGTCAGGGAGGTTGAAAGAGTTGTCAGTAAATGAAAGAGTCTGAGAATGACATTTTCTCTTTTTACAGAAGTTTTGCTTACAACTATTTTCTTAATGTTAATAAACTTAAAGGGATTGTAAAGAGGTTTTCTAGCCTTTTTATGTTCATTCATTGGGTGCCTGTGGTTCCTGTTATTCCAGAAAGAAAAACAGGAAGTGACGTCACAATCTTGGAAAAAATCGGACTTATATGATATCGCTGTAACAACATTTATCTAATAACGTCATATCGTTGTAACAACATGTATTTATAATGCCCTGTACCTGATCATCAAGTCCGATTTTTTCCAAGATTGTGACATCACTTCCTGTTTTTCTTTCTGGAATAACAGGAACCACGGGCACCCAATGAATATTTTGTATGTACGAAATAGATGTTGGAAGTGTCCTTCGTCCACATAAAAAGGCTAGAAAACCTCTTTACAATCCCTTTAAAGATGTCGTCCATTAATGTGTGGGCGTATAAAAAGTTGACAGGTGTGAACCACACAAACACATTCTATACCATACTGTTCAATAGATTAAATGACCCAGGAGAATATCAATATGGTATACTGACACCAAACACCATTGTAATTGTTGTGGATGTTATGGAAGACCTTCCAGAGCCAACTGACTGATTAACATTCGCTACACCAGAGCTTATATACCCAATGATCTTGAACACTGCATGTGTAATTCTAACATCTTTTCTCAAGAAAATTTTACTCTCTCGCCTTACCAAAATCAAGCCAGATTTCTTAAGAAAAGGGGGAGATTCCCCTTTCTTCTTCTGCTGTGGAGCTTATTCAAAAATGCGGCAACATACCTAGGCAATTATTTCATACCTAAAAAGATTATTTTTCCATACATAATTTCTTTTATTTTCTATTTATAGGTTATTCCACCAAAATTGAAGGCCAACAAGATCACATCATCCAGTCATAAATTAAGTCAATTAGCTCAGATCATCCAGTTTAATCAGGAAAAGGGAACTGTCAAGATCAAACAAACCAATCATGTGGTACCATTTCTTTCTAAACCCATCGTCCCATATGGTTCAGAAAATGAAACATGTATTAACTGTGTCCTGTCTGATACCTTATATTCTTTTCGCCTTTTATTTAACTGGTAATCTCTACTGGAACGAACATCCCATTGATGACCCTGTGAAAGAATATGGAATTCTGGGAACTGTTGCATTGTACATGATAAGATTTGTGATAATGCTCCCACTTCCTATGTCTGTTTGTAATGTCATTGGAATTTCCTATTTCAATACTCATCCACAAAAACCAGTGCTGCGTACTTCCCTTATGTTTGGACCATTTCTGTGTTTTCGTGTAGTTACTAGAGGCACATATCCAGAATTAGTGAAGAAAAATGTGCAACGAAACATTGAAACATGCTTTAAATTAGGCCTAGCCAATTTTGTGTTCGAAGTAGCCACAGATCGCCATATTGGCATGAGAAAATCCTCTCAAGTTCGTGAAATTGTTGTTCCAGATAAATACAAAACTAAAAATGGTACGTTGTACAAGGCACGTGCTCTTCAGTATTGTTTAGAAGAAGAGGTAAATATCTTGAGTGATAATGATTGGATAATACATTTAGATGAGGAAACCTTGGTAACAGAAAATAGTCTAATTGGAATTATTAATTTTATAAATGATGGACAATATGAATTTGGACAAGGTGTCATTACCTATGCTAATGAAGAAATTGTCAATTGGATTACCACCCTTGCCGATTTTATACGTGTTGGCATGGATTATGGTGTGCAACGTTTTTCTCTTGGATTACTGCATCGTCCCCTTTTCAGCTGGAAGGGATCATTCAATGTTTCTAATGCAGGTGCTGAGCGCCATGTAACATTTGATTTTGGAAAAGAAGGTAGTATTGCAGAAGATTGTTATTTTGCAATGGTGGCATGGAAAGAAGGTTATAGATTTGGTTGGGTGGAGGGAGATATGTGGGAAAAAAGTACCTTTACCATACTAGATTACATTAAACAACGTAAACGCTGGTTCCAAGGAATTAACCTAGTTCTACAAAGTAAACGTATTCCTGCTAAGTTTAAATGTGGAATAGGGCTACTGATGTTAAGTTGGCTTTTGATGCCTATAACTCCTTTTTTCTGCTTTTTATTAATTAATTTTCATCTTCCGAATTCATTTACATTAGCTTTTCTAACTTCCTTTATGGCTGGCACCATGCTCTTTTTGTTTTTCTTTGGAATGCTCAAATCTTATCCACTCCGTGGTCGCAAACTATTAGGTCTATTTTTAGTGCTGGTGTTATTATTTGTTCCACACTTAACAGTTGTATTAGAAACAATTCCAGTGATCTGGGGTTTGTTGACAACTCAAAAAGATTTTCATGTTGTTAGTAAAGAAGTGAAACCATCTCAAGGGATTCATATTGTTTGATGTTCACAAAATTTAGTGGTTTTAATAAATTTTCAAATTTTTACTAGGATTTAACCAAGGTTATACTAAATTATGTCAGAATTGTTAATCATAATGCTTGTTTTTGGATATTGAAGGCTTTAAGATATGCTAAATTTTTCCTCTTAAAATTTGTATTCTATACATGATTTACAAAATGTCGTGTGATTTGAAAATTTATCTTTTTTATTGGAATGCTCCATTCACCTTTTGGGTTTTTTTTTCTTGGAATTACCTACGATATTGACTTTGTGAATATTAAATTCTGTAATGATTTACAAAATTGTCATGTTCAAATTAAATTTAGTAATTTTATAAATAGTATTTTCTTTGGAATTTTTATGAACAGAATAATTCTTGATCTTTTGAGCGTTTTTGCCAATGACAGTTTTACCAATTGATTTACTATAATGATTTTAAAATTATATTTTTATTTGTTTATGAAATCATTATTGTTATCTATAAAAACAGCTTTTATTAAGATTTAATATAGTTTGTTTAATAATATCAGCTATTTTTGTTTTTCATAGATAATATTGTATCTTAAGCTATAAGATCTTTTATTTACCTTTGTCATGAAAATATCTCAACTTATTTGTTTTGCTTTTTTAGCTCTTAAATTTGTTAAAAAGTTAAATTACACATTGATGTAATCAGGTTTTCGAGTGTTAAATATGGGTTTAACTCAAACGTTAGTTTTATGCATATGGGTGCTGGTAATTATCTTCTAAAATATGAGGATATCCGAAAAAGATTTTGTTTTGTTTTTGATGTTCAAGCATATTGAATTTTTAAATGAATGTAGATTATCTACAGGATCCAAGATGGAGAATCATGTTTGACTTTTTGAGGTGCTCTACCAAGAATTGGAGGAGCATTCTATGAAAAAAGAAAGACTTCGATGATTTTTAATAGTTTTAGTACAAGCTTTACTTATTATTATTATTATTGTTTATGTATAGAAATGTATGTATGAAAGAGGTTCAAAAGAGGTTGTCTTAGTCTTGTATGTGTATTAGAAATCTGAGCACATCTAGGAATGATTCAAAACTTAAACAGGATCAGTCTATATAAGTATGAGGTAGGATAAGTAGTAATTATCACTATATAAAACAAATTTATACTGTGTTCACTACTACTAATCCAACCTTAAAATAAAGTGAACTTCTCTTGTTAATGTGTTGTTTCATACAACAGATTGATTGGTAGGTTTTGTACGTTTGGGTATACTTTGAATGGAACAGATTCAGTTCCGTAGCATTTGTCCAGAATTGGAACATACAGAACCAGTTTTGTACTCTCCAATTGAGGGCTACCGTATTCTCACAAGTGTCTTTGCTGGACTATATTAGTATACCATTTGGCTGGAATTTGTTTTTCCTAAAATTATTTAAAACAAAGCAGGCAATTGAGATGATGCATGTTCTTAAAGGCTGAAAAACTTCTTTTGAATCTTTTTCCAGAAATGGTGCTTGTTAAAGGGTATTTCATTGACGGTTGTTAAAACTTGGGATCAGTTGGATAAACTAACTGAATTTCATATCAATCTGAGAAATGCCAACTTTATCAAAGCATTGTTTTTGTTGTTTATTTAAGACCTCTATAGCATTATATTTCATGTGTTATTAACTTTTTAAGTCATGTTTTACAGCATTATTTTTTAATTTATCGTAAGAGTCATATCACTGGTCTGGTACCATGTTTCACAAAGACTATTCATATTTTATTGGATATACATTGATAATCTGGAAATACTCTCTTACAATCAATTTACTTGATCACTATACATGTAGTTTCATATGAGGCAACAATTTTTATCCAAATCAACACTTTCAAGTAATTCATATTGCCCCGCTGTGTGACTATTCTCAACTCTAACCTTGAAAACTTCCAATCATATTAGAAGCTATTAATTGGCAGGCTTGTAAATAATGTAACTAACGTTAATAATATTTTACCTCAGTTTTCGATAAGAAATAAACCACCCACCAGACAACATATAGAGAAATACATAATGCTCTTCAAACTTAATTGTTTTCTTATATTGTACACTCAGTGATGTTATAATTTGCTACAATCAAATGTTTTATGCTTTATTTTGCAAAAATACTAGAATAATATATTGTTATTTTTAAGTATGGCTAAATACTCATAATGAAATATATTTCATTGTTAGTCCCACCAGAATAGTATAATTAATCATTTGTTTAAGTTATGGGTCTTCCCTTTATCTTGCCGGTTTTCTTCCAAAACTCAAAATTTTTAATCTTCCCTTGCCCTTCCATTAATTTAAATACTCAAATTCATTTCTACAGACAAAAATTTGAAATACTGTAACATTTCTCTTAAGGTATGATGCTCAGAAAGGTATTTTTTAGATCTATATGCCTGACATTGGCTTGTTTTACATACTTTGTTTCTGTGAAACAACATGAACTCCAATAGTCTAGATCATTCAGCTCCTCAAAAAACATTAAGTTCCTCAGACTAGATCATTCAGTCTTTTATCTAAATTAAAAGCCTCTTTTTGTTGACTGAGCCGGGTCGAGCTGAATTTTTACCTTGACTTGTGCTTTCATAATCTTAATTATATTTTGTAAATACAACCATGAACAGCTTATTTTTGTTTGTTAAAATATATATATTTTCTCACAGTTTAAGATTATTATGTTTCATTTATTTTGCCTCTTAAAATAGAAGTTTATCTTAAAACGAAGTACATTTCCTTACATGGTTTTTGTCTTCCATGATGTTTCATTTTATGGAAACAATTTCAAACGTAAAAGGGTAGAGATAGGAAAAGTTATGTTTTAAATTCAGCATTATTTGATTGGTCAACATGGGAACATTGTTACTCAATCTGTAAGAAACAGAATTGTTTCAATGCAGCCTACAGTACATTTTTTTTTAATTGTTGAAACTTAAAGGGTTTTCTAAACGTTGTATGTGTATCGGGGACACTGATAGCATCAATTTGCGCCATTCAAATTTCCATCTGACGTCTGTGGTTCTTGTAATTCCACTTGTACTAACGCGTTTTATATCATCCCCACTGATTGATATCTATTCAACGCAGTCATAAAGTATAAGTGGAATTACAAGAACCACAGACATCGGATTGGAAATTGGAATGGTGCAAATTGATGCTTTCAGTGTCCCCGCTACACATAAAAAGTTTAGAAAATCTCTTACAATCCCTTAATTAGTCAGTTTTTTTTTCTTTTGAACAGTAATCCAGATAATCGAAATTGAGCTTTTCTTAATATTAATAACTTCTATTTTGTCAAAAAATAACAGCTAAGGCTTGTGATTTATGTCATAGGGACTTACAGACTTACTTACTTTAGTAATTCCTAAGTTTTTATTTTTTTTATGTTATATATTTACATTAAAACATCATATCTTCATTATTAATAAAGCTATGTTTTCATTATTTATTATCAATTGTGTTGTTATTTTTAAATTAAAAGGGGTTTTCTGAACCGTTTATATGTATCAGTGATACTGATATCGTGGATTTTTCCTATTTACAACTTTTCAACCCAGTTTCCCCTTGTCAGTGATGCAGATTGGAGGGGCTGATATGGAAAAAGCGTCTAGCCATTCGGATGGGACAATAAACCAAGGTCCTTTGTGCTACAGGTTGTGCAGTCGAAAGATTCCTTGAAAGTGGAAATTGAAAAAGTAGGTCAATGCTGCTAGCCTGGAAAAAATTTCTCTCATTCTACACTGCATAGCATTTCCCATCCTAAATTAGCCCATACAGGAGTAAAAGCAGGACGTAACACTCCATTTTATTTTGCGATAGGGTGATAGTGATTTCATATACACTATGTATTTCTAAAATAACAGGAAGCACAGACATCTAACAGAAAATTAGAATGATGTAAATAGAAATGGCCAAAGATACATATTAATATTCAATCCATGGTCCATATGCAGAAGATATGTAATTAAGATATCACATGCAAGAAAACATTTAGACCGAGTTCGTGGCCAACTTCGTGGCCAACTTCGTGCAAAATTCAATATTTCATATTCGTGTGTCCATCTGGTGTCAAATTGGGACAGTGTGACAGCAGAATTAATCTTTTATATGCAAGGCTCATTTCAAGGAGACAAGGAAAAGTTATAGATTTAAACAAGCACATCTCATTACATAATAATTAAAGGGAGAAAACTCTGATTAAGACACAAACTTTATTGATCTGGAATAGGTTGTAAAGGATAATTGATTTCAATACTATGTATTTCTGAACCTGATGGATCATGAGACACTCCAGGAACTGGTATAATACTAAATTGTGGAATGATAATTTCCTGAATATCTGCCACCATACTCACATTCAACTGTTCCTGTTTATGGTGGTTCTTTAGATGAGATGACAGACTACTTTTAAAGGTGAAAGATTTCTCACAAAATTGACAGGCGTAGTCCTTAACATCTCTGTGCAGACGCTGATGTTGTTGCAAGACGTATCCTAATTTAAATGTCTTATGACAAATTTTGCATTCAAAAGGACGCTCATGTGAATGCTGCACTTGTCTATGTTTGTTGTAAGTATGCAATGTTTTGAATAATTTGTTGCAATCATCACATTTGAAATCACGTTTCTTGTCATGAGTCTTCTTGTGTTTTGCTAAATAACCTTTAGTAGCAAAACTGCTGTTGCAAAGATCACATGCAAAATTTTTCTCTTCAGAATGAATTTTTGAATGGACATTTAAAATGCCTTGAGCACGGAACTTTTTACCACAAACTTCACATACATATTTCAACTCAGCAGTATGGAGTCTTGTATGTGCCTTGATATCATATTTAGAATAAAAGGTCTTAGAACAAAATTCACAGTTGAAAGATTTCACTCCCGAATGCTTTGCTACATGAATCTTGAGTTCTTGTCCACGGCGATAGCTTGCACCACAAATATGACAGATAAATGGTTTCTCTCCAGTGTGAGATCGAATATGAGATGCTAACGTATTTTTTAAGGCAAAAGATTTGCTACATATGTCACAAGAAAATGGCTTTTTTCCAGAATGAAAGTACATGTGTTGTCTCAGCACTGGTTCAGATTTGAAAGATTTTTCACAGAGTGTACATGCGTATGGCCTCTCAGATAAATGAACTGGTAGATGATACGTCAAATTGCGGAAATATTTACCACATTGCTCACAGTTTCCTCCCTTTTTAGGAGAGTCCTCATCCTTCTTGTGAAAAGTTGACTTGTTTCTCCTTGACCTTCTTTTCAAGGAAATTTCTGGTGTTTTGGGTCTTCTTTTGTCTCTTGAGACACCTGCTTCATCTTGAACTTCTGTTATTTTATCTGTTTGGGTATTTTGGTTTTCATTTAATTCTGATTTCATATTTTGTGATGAATATTCTGACGTTATGGGTGATTCTGAAGATTCATAATTGACAGTCTCAAATCTATCACCATCATCAGTCAATTGATCATCTTCCATTTGATCCTCTGCTTCTGTAGATTGCTGAACTGTTCTTGATAGATGCTCTAAAGAAAAATGTGTGCTTTCCTTTTTGAAATTTTCCAGAATTTCAGCAGTGAGCTTCACATCCAAATCTTCAGCTACATTCATTTCATTTTGTAGTAGGTTTGTTATTTGGGCAACAGAAACTGGAATTTCTTTCTGAATAATATCTTCAGCAATTTGTATATCCAAAATTTCAACAGTGCTCAGCCAATCAGGTTGTCCAGCAAGTATGCATGATTTAACATCAATTGGTATTTTAAGAGTTGATGTCACAGTCACTAAATTAAAATCCCTGTTAACGCTTGAACTCATGTCATTATTTTTGATGAAATATTTTAAGCCTTCAGTATAAGAATGCAAAGGATGAGTAGAATCAAGTTCCATTATAACTTTCTTGTTGAGATATCAACTGTTCTATACTGTCTACAACATTTACTGAAAATAAGAAAACAACATCATTTAATTACATGTTCTTTAGTTATTTTAACAACAAGACAACTACCGGTAATAATTTTTTGATTCTTGAAAGCTTTTTAACATTCTAAGTGAGACATTACCAAATATAAAATTATCATCTTTGACAGATGGTGTAGGCGCATATTACAAAACTGTAAGTATTACAAAAAGCGGTTGATTTTATTACAAAAGTAGTGAGCTATTACTAACTGGTCGTTATTACAAAAGTGGTTCCTACAGATGGACTGCCCAAAGATCTAATTAACTAATACAACTACATACAAAAAATATACAACATACAATATTACAATATTTCTTACAATAATTAACTATTATTACAATATTGGATTCATGTGTGATTGTGCAGTAATTTCTGCATACAACAGCTGATATTTTTGATATTTCAGAATTCTTATCTGATTTTCCTAGATTTTTACAAGATTCGATCGACTCGATCAATTTACAGCAAACGCGTTTACGGGAAAAATTTGGTTAATCTTATTCAGTAAATTTTCACATTTACAACATCGATTTTTCGATGAATCGATTTACTAAATCAACAAACTTGCCTAAAAGTAATTTTTCTTATTATTGTATACTTATTTAATTTGTTCATGATTCCAGTTGATTTTAATGCTGACACAGTTTTCAATGGATATAAACAATAACACAGATTATGTTTTTGGCTTAAATTATGATTGTTTTGAATATAGAATAACATGATTCACAATTCTAAGTGAATATCTGACGAGTATTACCAGGGTCCTTAGCATCTCGTATTATCGGTCAACACTTGTTCTGGACACGTCTGTACCGCATGCATTTATGAAAACGAATCAATTTGGCTTACGCCATCTTTCTCATCGATCAATTCCCATAACTTCAAAGCGGATTGAATATCGTAAAAACGCCTCTGAAATTCAATAAAAACTTTAGTGAAATGTGCCATTTCAGGAAATGTTCTGTTCTGGACATCAAACGAGAAGTGGGCAACTTTGGTATTGAATTTTGAAAAATAAATCATTAAAAAAACTATATTCCTTTAAAATTTGATATCATAGTTGACATTCTATTTTGGTCGAAAGTGTTTTCCATAATGATTTCCTTCTTGAGCAGCCATCACCGCCATACTTGCAAGAAAACGTAAAGAAACTGAAGAGGGTTTTTAACAAAAACAGGTAACCAACTCGTTGAACACACCCAAATCTTTCTTTGTCAGCTTTCACAGATCTAATCAGGTGGGTCTTTAAACATACCTTGATAGGGGGGATCGATAGTATTGCTAAAATTGGTAGATTTTGTTAATTTTCGTTGCCAACTAAAAGTCGGTCAGTGCTTGCCATAAACTTGGAAACTATAAAAGTAGGATTGAATGTGGAATCTAAACTCTCGTGGGTGTAGTTGTGATTTATTTTCTCCTTCGCTAGTTTGGATGTTATATTTGATCCGTAATTCTTTAACGTAATTCTTTAGACGCTGTATGGGGAGGAAATGGTGTCGCTGTAATTTGTAAATGTCAAGAATCCATTCGAAATTTAGAAAGCACTAAATAAATAGGCTAGTAACGCCAGCCTATTAAAAAGTAATATGAAAAGCATTATTACAATGCTGGCTCCAACCTTGGTCCTTGGCATGTACATTTGGGAGAATCCAACCGAAAACTTTGAAGTTGAACTAGGCATTTATTCAATAAATTTATTGTTGATTATGCATGAAAATTTAAAAAATGCTATGGAAGATGGTTACATGCCACATTGGCAAATTTTTAGCAAGCTGTTGTTATTCTATTAAATTTTTTATTTCATTGGAATTTATTGTCTGTGCAAGTTAAAAAGTTTTTTGAATTTTTGTCATCATTTTTTTCAGAACTGGAATAGGCTCCTGGAAGCCTCAAATTAGTATTGTTAGTCTTAGAATGTCTTTTCTTTGATGAAAATATAAATAGGAACACTATTTATGTCCTCAAAATTTGTTTTTACACAGGACAATTTTCAGTCAATATTAGTTACGGTACCTTTTTGTGTTGAAATTTCTAAGAGAGAAATGTATTTCCATTTGATGTCAACATACAAAAATTATATTTTTTATCAAAGCAAAGACAACCTAAAGCTACGTTCTCACTATAGATTTTTGTCTATAGACTTTTGTCTATAGATTTTTGACTGACGACTTATAATCTGAAGGTCGTTCTCACTGTAGATTAAAGTCTATAGACAATTAGTAGCCATGGATGACCTTGAGGAAGAGACACTTTTTAATTTCAATTTAATTTTAATTTTCAATTTCTCGGTCTTTTTCGAAACACTGATTTCGAAAAGCAAATCACTGTTGTCATCTTTGCTGTTTATGGGCGCCGCCATCTTTTTAGAAATGTCAAATGATCTCAAGAGCCAATCAGAGCTGACTGTTCTTTCGACATTCAGACAAAATTGAAGTCAAAATCAAACATGTTTGAAGTAATCGACAAATATCGCATTAGACAAAAGTCTATAGATTTAAGTGTTCTCACTTTAGATTTTTGTCTGTTTGCAGTCAACTTAAAAAATCTATAGACAAAAATCTATAGTGTGAACCTAGCTTTAGACTAACAGTAGCATTGTCAGGCTGGTATTCCAATTCTCATAAAAATAAACTTTTCAACTTGCACAGACAGTAGCTCTATGGTTGATATATAACTTCTGTCACACTAATAATTTATTTGGAAGTAGACGATATTCATTGTTAATATAACCTGACAATAATATTTAAGAATATGTTTTATATTTTCAGATAGTTATCATAGGATGGAAACAGTAGTAAATGGATTAAAGACTTTCCTGAAGGGGAGGAGCTATAATTCTGACTTGAATCAACAGAAGTTCTTTAATGTAAAGCTGTCAGCAAGAATAAAAATACCATGTGACATTCTGACTCGTATGATAGAATCCGATGACTGGCTGCAAGAAATGCAATTTTTGGATGTGAGTTTTCAGGAAGAAGGGATGGAAACAGACTTACCTGCCACAAATGTACTATCTAAATTAAATGTTGCTTTCAAACAATCTGATGGTTCCCAAAGGTGCATGGAATTTCAAAATGGTACCCAAAGTAAAAATATTATAATTAAGAGAAGTGTTGAGGATTTTTTAGCCTCTGAAGAAGTTCAACAATCTGTGGATGAAAATAGTCTTGAAGTTTTGTCTAGAGATGCTCAATCAGACCCCAAATTATCATTCAATAAGGAATTACCCGAGGATCAAATCAGTAAAATCCCAGAAACTGGAATTTATGTTGATATGGATACAGTTAAAGAGGAATGTGAATTGGAAACTAATATTAATATGCATACAGATAAGCTTAACTCTTTAATTTCAGAATCTTATGAAAATGCTAAAATTGATGCCAAGGACAGCAGCAATGATACTTCAGTGAATGATGCCAGCAATGATATTTCACTGAATTCTGCCAAGGACAACAATGATACTTCACCGAATGATGTCAAGGACAGCAGCAATGATACTTTATTGGATGAAGATGATGTAGATTCTTACTCCAGCATCAATGAGAATGGAGTCAAAGATGTCGAAAGTGACGAATCCTGGAATCCCGATGGCAAAAATGGAACTAAAATGATAAGAAAAAAGGCAAAATCTCCAAGAGGAAAAAGAAAGACAGTTCCAAAACCTGATTCAGAGACAAAAATAAAAAAGAAAAGAATGCGTGAAAGAACTTCCATTGAAAAGTGTGAAGAATTGGAAAATTTAAATTTGAAGAGCAAAAAAAGAAGATCAAGCAGGAAGAAGAGTAAAGTACCAGACAAAGAAGATTCTGAATTTGAAGAACAAGATCAAAATTCTGAAACTAAAAAAGCTACTGTCAAAAATAAGAGATGGAATCATAAGGTATCTTGCGAATATTGTAACCAACAATTTGATCAAATCAGAGCTTTTAATATTCATGTGGATACTCACAAAAATATTTTGGAAACTCAAAATTCTGCAGACGTGAAAGAAGATTCAGTGATGAGGTTGAATGCCACTGAAATTGAAATCTTGGAGGCAGAAATGGAGGATGAAAAGGAATACAATAAGGATAATCAGAGTGAGGTACTTGAAATTAAACTATCTGAGGAAAGTGGGTTAAAGGTTAATCAAGAAGAGATTTGTGGTGTTGAAGAGCTTAAGAACTCTGAAATCCTTAAGAAACAAGATGTTTCTGAAACAAGCAATAGCAAGACTGAAAGCAATTTCATTGTTAATTGCAGTGCACCAAAATCAAACGTATCCCAAAAAGATGTGAAAAAAGATTATGATGTATTAAGTTGTTGTTATTGTGAGAAAAAGTTTGGAACTATTGCCCCGTATAACAAACATATCAAAAGCCATTCATTCGAGCGTCCATTTGTTTGCGATCAATGTCAAGGATCTTACAAAACCAAAGAACATCTTAAAATACATAAATTTAATGTACATCACAAGAAACGGTTTTCTTGTGAATCTTGTGATAGATCATATAAATATAAGATATCTTTAGAAAGACATTTCACATCAAATCATAAACTAGTGAAGCCTCATATCTGTCATATATGTGGTAAGGATTACTACTCCAAATCTAGTTTAATAGACCATATATCAAGACACTCTAAGGAGAAACCCTTTAAATGTGATGTATGCAATCAACATTACCATTCAAAAAAGTTATTGTCCCAGCATACATTACTTCATTTTGCCTTGTTGAAACATCAATGTGATCAATGTGGAAAATCATTCAAGAATAATGGAAAATTAACAAGACATCTTGAACAACATGCATCACAGCGAAACTATGTGTGTGAAATTTGTCAAATGGCTTTTACTCTTAAACGATATTACGTTCGACATAAGGTTACACATGACCCTCTAAGAACAGTTTATAAATGTGATGCATGCTTTAAGCAATTTGCCAATAAAACAAACTTAACTCGTCACAAATTGACATTTCACAGTGATGCTAAACCATTCCAATGTGATGTGTGCAACAAAGCATTCAAGTTGAAAAGTCTTCTTGACCAACATGCTAGGGTGCACAAAGAGGAAAAGGACTATATTTGTAAATTTTGTAAGAAGAAATTTTCATTTAACAGTAGTCTGCATTCTCATGTTAAAAATCACCATAAAGACGAAGTTATTACAGAATCAAAAACTCCAGAGGCAAACTTTAAATGTAAAATTTGTGAGAATCTGTTTTACTCCAAGTCAGCTTTGACTTCCCATTATAAATTTCATCAAGCTTGATGGACAAATTCATTTTGCAGCAGCTTAGCCTATTAGAAATTAAATTCATTTTGAAGTTTTGTAACAGCTTGATTACAGTATTGTCTTAGTAAGCTTAAATTTGTTCAACTTATTTCAGAAAATGTAAAATGTTCATTAAATTGCATTTACTGTAAAATCATATGGAAATATTTGTTTAAAAGAATTGTAAAAATTACTTTTAAAAGGTTGGCTAAAAAGTGTCAAGCTCACCTAAATTATAATTGCAGATCTAGATAACCACATTTAGTGTAACCGTAACCATTTCAACCATCAGAATATAATAGCATAGATTGTCACCCTGAATGAGACCTTCAAGCAAACCCAGGGTCAAAATTCGTCCAGAAAATTAGAAAGTTTATTGTCAAATCCTGGTCAGCTATTTTTTTTATCCAGCAGGCCAAAAACTTTCTGACCAACCCTAGTACAATTCCTTATATGTCTTAATTGATTTAAATGTTAATCTGAATAATTTTGATTATGGCAAAACATGAGCCTGTATTATGATGAATTTAATATTAATGTTGAATATTAATTGATTTAGAGACTTGTTATTTTAAGGATATTCATTAAATCAACAATAGAATATCTTGATATGATTTTTTAAGTGAAATGACCCAATAATGAAAAGTCATGGTGTTTTTTTCTCAAATCTAAACCAATCTGATGTGAACAATGGATAAGTCTGTTCATAACTAACCTTTGAACAGATTTCAACTTCAATGGAGCCATGTTGAAAAATTGAGCCCTTGTGTTAATTTTTTTCCACTAATTTGTATTGAGAAGCACATCGAAATGCTTGTTTGGTTTATTCGTATTTGCCCCATCTTTGCTCAAGCTTTGACAATTTCCTGATATTGACCTATGTGGCTTGGAATAGTTCTGAGTTTCACCAATGTATGTGTCTGTAAAACTTAACAACATACCAGGTACCCAATGAGAGAAAAAGGGCGTAGTAGTGGGACTGGTCACAAACTCACAAGGTGCCCATGGACTGTGAACATGATAAAAAGAACTTCTGGATATGGCCAAATGATAAAAGGCACTTTTGGGAATGGCCATATGATAAAAGGCAACATTTAAAAGAACACATTATAAGACATATTTTCAAAAATTTTAATAGAAAGATGGCAATAAAATAGAACATTGCATACAAAATTATAAAGATCCTATATATGAAAAAAAAACAAACATTTAGTAAACATTTATAATCATATCTAAGCTAAATACACAATCAACTTATTGCACAATTTGATTAGATCTATTTTTAAATAAAAATTGTTTTGAATGTAAATTATGTTAAATTAGACCAAGAAAGGGCTTTAGATTACCTAACCAGGGCTTACCCTGTATTCGCGTAGCTGATGGGGAATATAGTCATCACTTATTGAGACTTCCCTTTAGGTTATAAAATTTTACTTATGGAGGTAGGGCTACTGTTATGATCAGCCCTTCAACGTTGATGACCTCACTGGCTCTACTGTGCTTCAGTATCATCTTCAACATTTATGGTTGTACCTACACCGGAACATCCTGTCCCTCAATTAGTGAATTTGATTGAAGGAGACTAAGCTTGATTATATCTTGAAATTGCGCAGCCAATTTGGTTACGTTGAAATATTCTTCTTCCTAGAGGTTTTTTCTCTAAAAACTTGCAAAAAATGGTTGTTATGAAGCTGACCTCATAACATAAAAGAAAATTGCCCGTTTTTAGTTTTTAGAGGGATTGGACAGGATGTTCCGGTCTAGGTTGTACCTAACAACCTAACCTATCATGTAATAAAAGCACTGTAAGAAAATTGTGAATGGTCCGGGTTTTCTGATACAATGATAGTCTACAAATGTCCAAATAGCTCTCACGAGTAAGTCAGAGAGTCAGTTAATTCAAAATAAATAACAAAATTTAATTTGTATAATGCACAGGATATATAGGTGGAATAGTAATAAGATTAGAGGGTTGAGATATATTATTAGATTCAACAGCTATAGGTGGATAAACATAAGACTGACTTGTCACTGTCTTGCCACATGTTAGTTTGTGAGTCTGTAGACTTTTATTATAAGTAAATGCTTTATTACAGACATCACAAACAAATGGTTTCTCACCATTATGTGTTCTCATATGAACCGTCATGTTATATTTTTGACGAGATTGTTTGCCACAAATCTGACAAGTGTAAGGCATCTCTCCTTTATGGATACGTTGATGTCTGCGTAAATGCTGATGACATGAAAACAATCTTTCACATTGTGTACATTTATATGGTTTTATACCTGCATGTGTTAACAAATGATCTTTCAGTGATCGAACACGTGGAAAACGCTTGCCACATTCATCACATTGGAACTTCTTTTCTTTTGTATGAACAATAATGTGATTGTTTAGTTCAGATCTTGTTCTAAATGAGTAATCACATTGATCACATGAATGCGGTTTTTGGTCTGAATGTGTAAGTTGATGTACTCTCAAGGTGCTCATTTGTGCATAAGATGTCCCACACAATTCACAAACATATGGTTTCTCACCAGTATGTGTTCTTATATGACCAATTAGAGTGCTTGAACTTTTAAAACTAACACCACAATGATCACATTTATAACTTCTCTCAGGTAAATGTCCCTTCTCATGCTGAATCAAATCTTTTTGGCAGGAAAGAACAATGTGGCATACTGAACACCCAAACGAACCATCATTCGGATGTCCAGATGAATGTTCATTTAATTCCTCCTCAGTCCGAAACCTACGTAAACACAATTCACATTGATGCTCTAATTTAGCATGAACACTTATTTTGTGGGCTTTTAGGGATTTCTGGAAATGGAAGGATTTCTTGCAAATATCACAGCTATGAGCTTGCTTATAATTTTTGTGCATATTATTTATATGATTGCTAAGATCAGAGAGTCTTCCATAAGTTTTATGACAAACTGGACAGATGTTTGTTTCTGGAATATTATGATCATGTTCTTGAATATGTCGCGTTAGGCTTCCTTTAAAGCAAAATCGTTTTGAGCATAAATTACATTTGTGAGGACGCTCATCAACAACATTTGGCTTACTTTTCTTGGTAGAAGTCTCAACTTTTTCTGAATTGTGCTTTAAATCTGAATCATTTGTTTCATCTTCAGAACCTTCTTCTAAAGATCCAAAAGTAATATTGACATCACTAGTTCCAGAGTCATGATCATTGTCTGAAGCGTCTTTGAAATTTTGGGGAATAGAATCTTCTCTGACATGATTTTTAGTAATCGGTTTTCTTTTTTGATGCCGTGTTCTTAAAGTACTTCTTGTAACTCGTAGGTCATTCTTCACAGTCTTCAAATTTCTCAAAGAACCTTTTTGGATTTTACTTTTCTTTGTATTGGTTTTTGTGACTTTAGATTTTGATTTGGTATTGTCATTTTCTGACAGTGAAATGTCCAGGGTGTCCGATTGTTTTTCAATTTCAGATATAGACTCAGATTTAATACCATCGTTTGAAGGATTATGTTTTATCAGTACTGATAGTGACTGGCATAAATTAACTATTTCTCCATTAGTCTTTCTACAATCTCCAGATATTGTGTTACACACTTGAACAATCAGATTGCATAAAGGATTTTCTTTATCTATCTGATCCAGGAGAACAAAAATACGTTCAAATGAATCACTTTGGCGAGAATAATGAAAATCACATTTATCTGTTATTTGTTTAAGACAATATTCTATTGTAAAATATGGAGGTATGTCTGATATATTTTCATACTGTTTTATTCCTTGATATGGTATGTAGATGCTAAAAGCACCATTTTCTGTTGATTCAGTAGCTGAAACCTCCATTTGTCTTGTACATCATATAAATCTAGAACATTTAACTCAAAGTCTGCAGAGGCTCTTTATTTTCTACATCTAAAGATAAAAAAAAGTTCATAAAAATATCTTTAACAGGTAATATCAGGTAATATGCATTCCTATGCAATTGTAGGTTATGTCATATTCTGGGTTAGTATTACTGCTGTGAATACATTTTAAAGGAAATTTAATTTACCCTCTCGATAAAACAAGCATGTTACTGGTACTTTTAGTAATCATCTTTTTAAACAGCCAACGTGAGCAGATAATTCCCTTTTAGTTGGTTTACATAGGATAGGGCCAATGGCATATGCCAATGTTGTAGCTTACACCAAACTGATCTTATGGAAATTGGAAAATAATCAAGTGGCCTTAACACAGCAATAACCTATTACTGAGGGATTTCCCATAATGCTAATGCCATATATTTCCAGTTATAAAGCTTTGGGTTCATGGTCTAAGGAATGTCAAGAGGTTTCTAAATTGTGTATGCATATCGGAGGACACTTAAAGCATGAACTTGCATGATTCTAATTTTACATATATATGCGAATGGAATCATCACTTGTAAACCAGTCTCGATTGGTTATTAATGCCTAGTCCTACACTCATAAGGGACTTAGGCAGCCCCCCCATCCCACCCACAACACCTATCATTTGCCTTGGTCTAATCTGTTGAATTTATCAACCAATTTTTTGTTCAATTTCAAAATGATGTATGGTTCCAAAAAAGCAACAGGAATTATTAATTGTCTAACTTATACTAAGTATAATTCCTTGAACCACAGACGTCTAATTGAAAATTGGAACAGTGCAAATTGATGCTATTATTTTTTTCCCAATTCACATATAAAATTTAGCAAACCTCTTTACTACAATCGTTTAAAAATAATTATGTTTCTTTTATTCGGCTGTAAAAAGACGAAATGAAACCAACCTTGGATTTTGTCCTACTCTTTGACATTCAGTCATTCAGTGCTACACAAATTTGCATTTGAAATAGGAAATATGGAATTCTACTCTTTCACTCATACATGCCATAGAGAGATCTACCTTCGTGTATGGGATACAATTTTTATAAAAGAATTCTTCAAAGTACAGGAGGCCAGTGTTCATGATTCCAGAATGTAAATAGACCTACGAGCTGTTTCCGGTTTGGACATTCGTCAATGTAATGACTAACATTTTGATTCTCATGAACTTGATAGTCTGTCATCTTGCCCGGTAAATGGACAATGGCACAAAACTCGTGTTCGAATAATGATTTTTATTGGCTGAACAATAATTTATTCAATATGGTAATATGTGTATGACAGAAGAGTAATCTAGCACGCTAGCCGAAGTTTATACGACGAGTGGTAATTATTCATTTCTACCCTCATAGAACTATTATACCAGTATTACAGGTAGGCTTTATGAAAGAGCTTATACAATCTCTGCTAATGGCTAATGAGGCAAATTGGTTAAAAGACAAGAGAACTGAACATTACATTTTACATGTATTTGTATAGATCAAGATGATGATACTGATTGACCTGTATTTTGTAGGATATCTTATCCTGAACAAACAAACAGGCCTATCTATAGGAGAATTTTCCATGACGTAACGTCATAATCTATTTTTAGAGTGGGGAAGACTGGCCGTCAACTGACGGCCATTTTATACATCACAGTCAATGAGTCAATGACGTTATCTTCTCTTCGGAACAGAATCTGATGCTGAAAGGATGAATTACCCATTTCTTTTCGCAAATTACCAAATAAACAAACATTAGTGTATATTTTGGTTGGATTTTAGTCATGTTTGAAGCAAAATGAGTGTGTCGTGTCGGTTCGTACAAAACGATACGCGGCACCGCATTATTATCTTGTTCTCGATAAATGGTTACAAGGGGCCTATACACACATATAAATAGGCCCTAAATATTTTATACATTGGTACTACGGTAGTCTATTCTTCTAAAAAAACAATTTCATAAATTTCTAAGATAAAAAAGAGTTCGATTGAATTTCAACGGAGAGTAAAAACTCGGCATGACACGTAAATTCACTAATTTCGGGTTGGCGAAATATTGCGCTTGTCTATATTATCCTATCGATATCAAGCCGCGAATTTGATTCAATACCTACATTTTCTTGTCCCTATATTTAAATAAATGAATGAATAAATAATTTGTTGCTTAAGCAATATACCAGGTGAGCAATAAGAGTCCTACCGGTTACCTTGACTGTCAAGGATAACCAATAATATTTGTCAGTTTTCTAGTTTTTCTGGAATTTTTAAATCTATACTATCAAACTGAATTTGCAAATTTTTAAATATTGATAGTTAAGACCTAGCACGACAAAATAGTTTTTTTAGGTGATCGGTTTGAAATTTTTGTCTTTATTAATGCCTCTGTAGCTTGATTCCAGCTAAACAAATTAAATAATACAACTTCTCCGATTTTTGTCCAGTTGTCTAAAAGAGTTGCAGGATACTGGTAGTGGAGGAAGTAACATTGATCCCGATGACATATTTAGATAAATAATTCCCCATGGAAATCGAATATCAGAGTAGGCTAATGCCGCAGGCTGTCCTGGCAATAGGCCTAATTTTATAATATTTATACCTAGTTATAAATAAGTTGATGCCAAAGTAAAGATGATCCGTATCAATTTTGAGGGTGAATTATATTGATTTGTTACATTTAACTATAGGGGCGAGTAAAGTTCCGAATACACCGAGGTAAGGTGCCCAGTTCGATCCGGGATTTCGCGATACGGAAGAAAATAGACAGAGCGAATATACGCAGAGTACGGGTTTCGATATGATGCGTACACGATTCGTTTTTCTTCTATTTTCTTATGTGTCGGAAATCTGGGAACGGACACCTTACCTGATCTTTTTATTCGCATCTTTAATATTTCTGGAAATATAATAGCGTCTTTGGTGAAATTGTTAATAATTAGTCAAATTAACTTTATTAACTATCTTTTTATAAACCCAATCCATTTATTTGGTCTCAACCCGAAATAATTTTCACGCACGCATAATAATTAATAATATAAGATTTTTGATATTTTTAGGCGAGATGTGCTTATCTCTAAAGAGGACCCATAGAACTCGTTCTAAGACCCATAAATAAACTGTAAAAAAATAATTTTCCGAACAAAAAATAGTACCGATTTTGATATCGTAGTAGTAGGCCTAAGAAAAGAACCATTATTGACTGTACATAGCCAGTGTAGACTAACATATTTCGAGTCTATTTAACATGCTTTTTCCTTCTTAATTTTTTTTTTTTTTTTTTTTGAGTGATGAATGTCTGACTCAACGTTTAATCATAAGTTTAAAAAAAAAATTGTTTTTTATGGCTTTTCACCCCCAAAAATACGAAAGAAAACATGTTTCTTCTGTGACGCCATATAAATAACGTTAGACTGGCCGCGAAGTTGACGGCCAGCTGCGCGCGCATCATCAACAAATGACGTCAAAAGGGAATCCCGTAAATTCTCCTATAGGCTATTTCCTCGAAAACTTGGTTGATATACTTCTTTGAAATAAGTTGTGAAGAAGCCCACTCACCTTAGACAATTTATAACTCACTATATTCTAAGACCGAGACTTCAAATCCATATATAGGCTATGTATCCATGATATCGCTGTTTGAAAGTATGATGACTTGTATATATTAATGATACTATGCCTTAGTTGTATAAATATAAAACACAAATGCAGCAATTGAAAAATATATGTCAGTTGTAGAGTAGGCCTACTTTTGAAGGATATTGGATGAAAGTAAGAAGCCTACTTGACTCCTGTGTATGAAGAAAACTTAAAACTTGGATTGTGTCTGCCTGAAGAAGACTTGGCTCTTGTATGAAAAAAACTTCGTCCAAGTATGAATATAAAATGATAGAAAAAAATAAACCTTGGCAGTGATAAAAGTAGGAACTACTATCATAATAGATTTTTATATTTTTTCATTTCAGATGGCGGTGGATATAGATTACAGTAAGTTACCCTGTGTGGTGTGGGTAAACATCATGAAATATTTGTCATTAAATGATCGCTACCAACTCTCATTAACAAATAGATATCTTTACGAGTATTTCAACCATCCATCATTATGGAGTAAAGCTTATATAAAAATGATTGGAGGATACACAAATTTTCACATCTGCTCAACTCTAATGTCTGACAAGTGTGTCAAACTGATACAAACTTTTGGTCATCTTTTTCAAAATCTTCACATACAAATTGATGGCCATTTAGGACAAATGGAAGAGCAACATAAAATTTTACTGCAAAGCTTAGCTAAGAATTGTCGTCTGCAAGTTCTCACTTTAGAAGTTGGGTTAATGATATCAAGATTCCACTTGGAAGGAAATGTGCCTGAAATAGAAGATTTGGCATCCATATTGCTACTTGTTCAGAATGCAACACGTTTGAAGGAATTAAATATAGTATCTTGGCCCATGTATCCTGTCTTATTACAAAATCCTTCCAACAACATTTTTCAAGTGATGAAAAACAATGACAGAATGAAAAATTTGGAATCTTTAAATCTCTTTTGGATGAAAGAATGTTCGTGGTCTGAAAGACATCCGATTCTTCCATCTGCTAAGTTCACTGAAAAGATTGTTAATAATTTCAAAAATTTGAAACGTTTGTCTCTGCGATCACCTATGTTGAGTGAGGAACTGTTCATAGAATTGATCTCACCTGGTCGAACAAAACTAGAAGTTCTACAAATTTTCATCACATACTCAGCACACCATGAACAGTATCAAATGCCACATATATCTGGAGAATCTTGGGATGCGTTAAAATCAGTTCACCCAACTGTGGAGGTAGACTGTACGATTATGTCACGGATTGGGGAAGATGTGTTAGGGGTCCTGTTAACACCAGAAATTCCTTTAAAATCACTTACCATATTAAAACATTCGAAATGTGATGCAGAGATCCTTATACCCATAGCTGATAAATTTCATAATACTTTAAAATCATTTATCTGTCAGTGTGATTCAAGTGGCGTTGATGAATCTTTAGTTCAGCTTGTTGCTACATGTTCTTTACTCACAGAACTAGTTTTTTATGGAGAAATCTATGTCACAACTTTAATGAAATTAGCAGAATTTCGTAGGAAAGCTTGGCAAAAATTTGTTTTTGTTGAAAAAAGTATCAAAACTGAATTTGATGAGGAGGATGATGATGATGTTGTTTTAAAACAAGACTCTCATGGCTCTTATCAATTAAAAGCTCTACATAGATTTCACAGAGAAGATGAAGAAAGGGGAACTAAAATAGACAATTTAAGAAAATGGATATCCGAGGTGATTGGTTTTCCTTGGAAACCCTTGGCAAATGTTGATGTGGAGGCCTAATATAATCCCTTCCAAAAAAGTTCAAAAATAGTTTTAGATTATCACCGTCTTCATGGCTTTGCAAAACATCAAATCTTCAGTACTATCTGATAAGAGGTCTATCTGTTAGTGAATTTTTTTATAAATTTTATATCATTGTTAAGAGTTTTATATTTTCTTTAAAAAGTTATTTATTATATAATATTAAAAATTCAAAAGCATCACATTGAAAATCATTTTTATAAGCCCTCATCTCTCTATGTGGACGTATATTGTCGGCACATCCGTCCGTCCATCCTCCAACATTTGCTTCTATAAACGCTCTAAAAACTAGATTTTTTTGATGGAATCAAATGAAATTCGGTATGTGTATACATATTCAGAAAACAAAGATCAGGTTCGAATTTGAGCTATTTTTGACCGTTAGAAGCAGAGTTATTGCCCTTGTTTAGTTTACTTCTGATTAAATTTAAGGCTTTTAGAACCTGAAATCATAAAGCTTTGAAAATGGCATTTTCCTTACAATAGAATGTTGTGGTGGGCGTATATGGCTGTGGTCCACTAACTTACTTAAATATAAGAAGACTCAATAATTACTTGAAGTACTCTCAACAGCAAGATAAGGTGGCCAAAGTTCAAATTCATCATACAAAATGTAAATGATTAAAATCTAAATAATTTATGTAAAAAATATATCTTTACAAATATTACAGTTTTAAATTATTAATAAAAGATGGATTTCTATAAATAGATCTGTGAAATTGTGAAAAAATGAGTACATTAAAGAAAGACAAACATTAGGTTACAACAATTTTACTTTTCAAGTTTTACTACATAAGAATGTTTCTTGTATCATAAAAGTTCAGCAATTTGATTGGATATTTTACTTCATGCTAATACCCTTTGATGACAGCCAAATTGTTTAAGTCTTTCTATTCAGGGCTATGATTGACTGTTTTAGCTAATGTACAATCCAATCAAATCGCTGCATTTCCAAACTAGCATGATACAAAAAAAGTACCTTATGATGTCAAAGAATTAAGAAACAGTTTGGTATAGCTCAACATCGTGAAAAAGTGGCAGATTATGCCCTCGTCTTCAGAAAACTTGAAGCAATAATACTTATAAACATTGAAATAGTTAAATAACTGAAACGGGTGAGTCAAGGGATGTAACTACAAAATCAACAACATATCCTGTTAATACTTATAAAAAAATTTCTAGAAGTCTGTAAAGCAAAACAAAATTGGGAATTTTTAATACTAGATAGTAAAAACCCCTTCACATATCTGCCACAGTTTTATATTACATGATGATGTGACATGATGATATTGCAATGATTTTGAGCACTTTAAATAAATACAGACAGGTGTCCTAATATTATTCTATACTGTTGATATCAAACACAGGTCTTACTGTAACCTGAAAATAAACTTATAAAAATCATACTATTCACGACAAATTTAATGTTCTTTAACATAATGTTTAGGACAAATCAGGCTATTTCAAGTATGATTATTTTCAGTACACTGTTAAAACATGCAATGTGTTTTGATAATTGCAGTGTTGAGATTGGCAATATTGATTATGGATATCACAATATTTATCATCAAAATAGCATGATATAGATTAGTCCGAAACTTGCTGCCTCTATTCCCAGCCTACCATACAGGCCATGTATACGAGTCCATCAAAGTTTTTCTATTTAAGAAAAAAACATACCATATGGAAAAAATCTCAATATCATTTCAGTTGTAGTATTCATTTTTAAAACCTTCACTGCCTGTAAAAACAAGCAGAATTTCTATAAAAGACACAGGATTAAAAATAAGCTAAACACTATTTTCCAATCAACTGGTTCAAAACATGTCATGCAAGCATATCTTAGCATGGATGACCAAAGTCAGTTTTGAGAAGATAAAAATTTCTTACCTCAGCATGTTCAATTTCTTGAAAATCAGTTTCATTAACACTTAATATCTGAAAATAAAATAAATATTCATAAATTAACCTGAATATGGCGAATGCCATGCAGTGTGCAATGAGGAAAATTTTGCTAGGACAGCGGCATTAGCCGGCTCTTATTTACGATTTTCAACTGTCGAAGGATCTTTAACATACACAGCCAATAGCACACAGGAACTGGGTTTATTGTCTCATCCGAATGACTAGATGCCTTTTCCAAGTCAGCCCCTCCGACCTGCATCACTGACAGGGGGAAACCGGGTTGAAAAATTCGAAGGTATCATCTCAACCCATGCCGGGATACACTTACCTCAAAACAAAACTGTTAAAAGACATCTGTTATGTAAAAATCAAAGAACAAATTGTCACAAACAGTTCTACTTGGCATGTTAAAATACCTGACAATATGTGATTCATTACCTGATCAGCTTCTTTAACACCTAATCTATCTGCTTCACTACCTGGCATTACCTGTCATAAAGAATATTATAGTTGATCAATAGGAGAATGAAACTGAACTTCACTTTTAATGAATAAATATAAAGTGTGTATCTTTATTTAAAGGGATATGTTCAACATCCGTTCGACTACTAAAATTTTAGTCTCAGAATCTGAAATTTTTTAGCTAATCTAATCTGTTAATAATGTTTCAAATCCATGTGTATCAACAATTATCAATGTCTGACAGTAAAAAATATTACTCATATTTTATTGAGACTACAGCCTATATAGAAAACACATATACATAAAATGCTGAAAATTCCTCTTTTAAAAGAGAGAATATATTTAAAAGCTAAGTAAAAATTGTCCATGATGTCAACATACAAATATGTGCCAGAAACTTTCGTCTGAAGCTATCTTCATAAATTTGAACAGCTAATACATATAGAAGTCTTCAAATTTCATTTACAAGTGGCCTACCTTTGATACATAAATTCCACAAAAATGTTCTTTACCACCTCTAATATTGAAACCTAACTGCAAAATATAACAAATTCATTTATACGATTGGTTTATACACTTGATCTTCTGAAATGGTACATCAAAATACAAATTCAAATGAGACATGCAATTCTGGAAAGCATTAGCAGGGGTATCAAAAATTGAAGTTTTGTGATAGTGATGTGGTAAACGCTTCCATAGAGACAGAGACTTGACTAAAAATTGGAATGGTGCAAAATTGATACTCTCAGTTTCCCAGACACACAAAAAAGTTTAAAACTAAGATAATTTGGAACAATACCTGGAACAAATGACTGAAAGTAATCCACCTTGATCAACTAACCTGTGCTACTTTTCTTGTCGGATAATAGTTTATCCTTATTGTATTGTATATTGTAAGCACTGCTTATAGGAACCAAATTGTACGTAAGGAAACATACTTACAGGTTCTGTTAAATGAGTCCTCACCATAGTGACACGTCTTGGTAAGAAATCTTTAACATTACCAATATAGTCTGGATGATCAAGTCTCTACAATTTTATTATAAATTTCAA
This sequence comes from Lottia scabra, assembly GCA_029955415.1. Lineage (NCBI taxonomy): Eukaryota > Metazoa > Mollusca > Gastropoda > Lottiidae > Lottia > Lottia scabra. Next base: position 164,627 of record JARJEI010000035.1, read on the forward strand.
AATAATGTAATAATTTGCAACAAGCATTATTATAATATGAATATAATTTTAATGGTAAATTAAATGGTCATAGCTATAAAGTTCTACACTACACTCATGCAGGCAATATTGACTGTAACTGTAAAATCTTGACCAATCTGATCTTTCAATGTTAAGATAGTGGACCACGGCCATATACGCCTAACGAAAAAGTCGAAGATGGAAAAAATTTAATCAGGAGAAAACTAAACTTTCTCAAACATTTCGATTTCGGTCCAATAACATCCATTTTAAGTTTCATCAAAATCGGTTGAAAACTAAGAGAGAAATAGCATATTTAAGATTTGGGGCAAGGGCAATAACTCTGCTTGTAACGATCGAAAATAGCTCAAATTCGAACTTGATCTTCGTTTTCTGAATATATATACACATATCAAATTTCATTTGATTCCATCAAAAACTCTAGTTTTTAGAGCGTTTACAAGCAAATGTTGATGGACGGACCGACGGATTTGGGGCAAGGGCAATAACTCTGCTTCTAACGATCGAAAATAGCTCAAATTTGAACTTGATCTTCGTTTTATGAATATGTATACACTTATCAAATTTCATTTGATTCCGTCAAAAACTCTAGTTTTTAGAGCGTTTACGAGCAAATGTTGACGGACAGACCGATGGACGGACGGACCGACGGACCGACCGACGGACCGACGGACGGACAGGGGTGACTACAATATACGTCCTCATAGAGAGATGAGGGCGTATAAAAATGAAATGGATATTAATGTACTTCTTAGACACCATGCAGTGAGGTACATTTTGCCAGGAAAAAAAACTTAAGACAAATCTTTATCCATTTCAAACTATAAAAGGATCACGAAATGAAATGGGTGTTTAATGTCTCACTTTCTGCAACGATTGGGCTCATGACGATCTTGAATTTAAGTACACATGCAGTCTGTAGCACACTAAGCACAGGGGTCCTCATTTTATTGTCCCATCCAAACAACTGGGCATCACTGACAAGATGATTAAAGCTGATTTTAAAAATACTTTGTGTCTAACTAAAGGACAGGTGCAGAAAAAACAGGACGTAAAACTCCATTTCATTTAGTAAGCTTATTTATCAAATTGAGGCTCCAAGACATTCTTTGAATGCAAGAAAATAGTTTGAATAGTAAGACTTTCAGTAGAAATAAAAAATGAAATGATGTAGGCGGAATAGGCCTATCTCATGAGGATTAACATCACCATGCGATGCAGTGTGTAATAGGGGAAATTTTACCATGGTCTAGTATAAGCTACTGAAAGTAGACACTTTTGTAAATTATGATGACAATAATTCAATAATCCATTCAATCAATAATCAAGTTAATCATCAATACATCATCGCGTTGCAATAATTTGGATCTAATACCCCTTTCGCACTGCAAAAGTTATCTGGATCGGATCCAGTTCTATCCGAATAACTTCCATTTGCTTTCGCACTGGCAAATAAACTTATAACCAGAAGTTATCCAGATAGAAAAATCCACCTCCAGAGGTGGCAGTGCGAAAGCAAACAAGAAGTCAAAATAGCGTCTCCTCTTCACGGGGACGATATAATGGAAATATTGAAAATCACAAGAAAAGGATGAATTAAGGTACACGAATTGTTTAGGAAAATAATGCATATCCATCGTAAGATGAAACCGAAACTGATATTGATAATATATTTATATGTTACATTGTTAAACAAGGAATAACCGGGGTGAGAATCATGTGATAATGTTTTGTTTTGTCACATTTTACTAAAAATAAAAAAGTTAAAGCGGCGATCCAGATAGGATTGCAGTGCGAAAGCAAACCGAACCGAATCGAATCGAACTGAATCGGATTTTTCTATTCGGTTATAACCGAATTCAATAATCCAGTTGTGCAGTGCGAAAGAGGTATAATTTGTTGTGGTCTGAAGCCTAGGCTGACAACACCTAAAATTCTAAAAACCATCACTATCGTTTGGTTTTTAACACTACTACAGCATATTTTACCTGACTTGGGGGTACATAAGGTGGTGGTGGTTCATAGGGTGGAAGGACCATGTTTTTGGTTACATTTTCAATAAAACTCATTGCAAAATATAAGAAAATTGTTACAAACTCTCAATTTGTTTACAATTGCTCTAAGGGGGAGCTACTCGAAATTTTATTACTCGCGACAGACACTTTTACCCAAGATTCCTGCGCGCTGTCAATTCTACTTCCTTTTACAATTAATCGCCGAAAATGGCTGTGGGCAAGGACAAGAGAGTCCAAAAAGGAAGCCGTAAAGGAGGCAAAAAGAAGGCGTATGTTAATAGAAGATTCTTTATTAATGAAATAAATCATTTATCTTCTAGTATATATTCCCTGAAAGCGTGATGCCCTACTAAATTTGAGATTTTTAACCGATTGGCCAAAGATGTCGAGGCCTGTCACGTAAACACAAGCATGGTGTTGTTTATAATATATTGCCTGTCTGGTAATGAATTATTTTCAAATTTTATCACATGTCTGTAGTTTGAAGTACAAAGACCTTGGTTGTTTTGGGTAATAATTAAATTTGAGTTCAACCCGAACACAAAATATTGATGAACTGGTAAAGATAGTCAAATATCAATCAATGTTTATCATGCATCGCTAATATATTTCAGAGCCGATCCCTTCTCAAAGAAAGAATGGTACGATGTCAAAGCTCCATCTATGTTTGCTGTCCGAAAAATTGGTGTCACTCCAGTCACCAGAAGCTCTGGAACAAGTATGTAATGACATGTACCGTAATGAATTATTTTTAAGATGCATATATATGATGGCTATAGACCAGTTGTTTTTTTCAATTGCAATTTCTTTCATAGCTTGGATTGAAGTCTAGCAATTAAACAGGAGGGCCAGGGTGCATTCCATGTAAAACCTACGCCGAAGGTGCGCCGAGCCCGGAGCCAACACGCCGAGTCAGAACACAGTTCCACGCCGGAGATCTTCGAGTCTTCGTGCATGGAATGCACCCTGGCAGGAGGGACATGCATTATCTACTTATTGCTGCCTGCTGGTATCGCTTAGGTAATGGGACTAACGGGAAACATGAATTTTTGTAATTTCATTTGGCTAAATGCTTAAGCTGGTCAGAATATATGTAGGCCTAATATGACAGTTCTGAATTTGGGATTAATTAAATTCCTATGTAATTGAGGAAAATAAAGCAAGTGGAGAGATTTGCACCTGCTTCCTAGTTCACCATAATCATTTAATGGTTTTCAGAATTGGCTGCTGACAGTTTAAAGGGTCGTATGTTCAAAGTATCCCTTGCTGATCTCCAGAATGATGAAGTTACATTCAGAAAATTCAGATTATTGGCTGAAGATGTCCAAGGAAAAAATCTATTAACAACTTTCCAAGGGATGGAGCTCACAAGAGATAAACTTTGTTCAGTTGTCAAGAAATGGCAGGTATAGCAATATTTTCAGCCTTTTCATGCTTTAAATCATGTATACTAAGTTTAATGATGATATTCCAGTTCTGCTACTGAAAATAGCATGAAAGACATTATACCAATCACTGAAAACTTAGTATGCATGCAATTTCTCATGTCATTCTTATCTATGTGATGGTTCTTTAAATATACTATAAACTTCAAATGATTTAAAATGAAGAAATTTCTTATGCCAATTAAACCACCGTTACTTCATTGATCACATTTCATCAATAGCAATCACAATTTGGTCAATAAGAATTCTGGCAAGTAGTTATTGACCCAATTCAATTAATTTTGAATTATAAATCTTATATTGGTTTTTATACAGATACTCGTATATCACCTTTGTCTACCAGATTAAAAAATTTAAGATAAACATTTTATTCCAGACTATGATTGATTCAAGAGTTGATGTCAAAACAACTGATGGCTATCATCTTCGTGTATTCTGTATTGGCTTCACTAAGAAACGACCCAATCAAGTCAAGAAAACTTGCTATGCCCAGAGACAACATGTAAGTAAAATGGGGACTTGATTTATGAAGAATTACTCGATATGGTTGGCAGATATATTCTAGGTCAAGCACAATTTTATTTGTAGTTTTTTATGGTAATTGTCTTCTGCTAGTCTGTGATGCATACCTATGATTTTCATTTCATGAGATAATTATTTTGGTTAAAAAATTGTGTAGGTTTTTAAAATCCGAAAGAAGATGGAAGACATTATGAGAAAAGAAATCACAGCTATTGATATGAGAGAGGTTATTAATAAATTGTAAGTGATCTATATGAATATGATATACAAGGGCATAGAAGCCTGTGTTGATAATTATCAAATTTCTCACTTTCCCCTTGTCAAAAGAGAGGTTAATGCTGCTGTCCTGGCACAATACATAATTTCTCCTACATGGTATTGCTGGTGTTTAAGCCTAATCCTACAGTTATGTAGGTGTAAGATTACATTTGTCTGACTAGTGGAAGCTTACCCTGAAACTAAACTTGTTCAGGGAAGAATCCTGTAGTAAGAGGTTGCAAGCATTGTTGACTGCTAAATTTAAGAATTCTTTCTAAAATAGTTATTTTGATGAATTTGAAATTCCCTCAACCCAATGCCAACAGTATGATTGGGATACATGTTGATCTTACTTTACCACATCTTTAGTGTTGTCTGACAATGTAAATGACTTTGTTGGAACTGATTGGAATGAATTTCTTATATTTCAGAATTCCTGATTCAATTGGTAAGGATATAGAGAAGGCTTGTCAAGGTATCTTCCCTATTCATGAAGTGTATATCAGAAAAGTGAAGATCCTCAAGAAACCAAAATTAGATTGTAAGTATACTGTTGAATTTATTAAAGGGATTCTAAGAATGTACTTTTAAAAAAAAAAAATGTAAATCATTAACACAGATAGCACAATTTGCACATCACCAATTTTCTGTCAGATGTCTTTAGTTCAAGTTGAACTAAGTGTATGACTTAACACTGCGAAATATGCTTCTATCAAAGAATACAATACCACTGTGAGTTACATCATCATCAAAGACTGGATTATGTCTCACGGGAAAAGATTTTTTTTAGGCTGCCAGATTTTTATATTATTTGAATTTGTTGAATGTATCTGAACAATCATTTCAAGTTCTAAATTATCTTGACCAACCTACAGTCTGTCAATATATTCTTAATGTTATATTGTATGTTAATATTTCAGTTGCTAAATTATTGGAAATGCATGGTGAAAGTAATGCACCAACTACAGTTGCTGCTCCCATTGCAGAAGAAAGTGGTGAGAAAGTTGAACGTCCTGATGGATATGAACCACCAGTGGCTGATGCTGTCTAAATAAATAAAAAAAATACTGAAATCAAAGCTTTTTATTTCTAAATGCTCACTTCAAAATGTGGAGCATATATTGTTACCTGTGTGTGAGGAAATTTAATGAGCAGCATTACTCAAAAAACACTTTTGTTAACCAACCAGATTAGAAGCAACAGTCTGCTCCCATATTAAGTGGCTTGACATTGCATGATTTCTTGGAGAGAAAATTGTTCATTTTGGAAGGAAGGTGGGGTGAGGGGGGCCTAAGAAACAAAGTCCACAAAGATATGCCACTTTTGAACTAGATTGGATGTTGCAATACAGAGCAAACGATACCTAGATTGCCAGAATCTGTGGCCTGGGTAGCAGAGCACTTTCATTGCCACCGACTTTCTGAGAACGCCATTTTGCGGTTTGCCTCTACAAAACTAGGTGAAACCCGTCACCCGTCATTCCTTAAAAAAAACTTTTCCGTTTTTTTTTCCCTGAAAAAGACATGCTAAATTGTTATTTGGTACGAAAATGATACATAAGTTATGGGGTGTGCTATTTCACACTTTTTATGCATGCTCTTCTATGATAAAACAAACCATATTTAAATCAATAAAATTTCCCTTTATTTTAAAATTCATAACAATTATAAAAATATACATCTTCACAAGACCAGTACATTACAATATATTAATATATTGTATTTTATAATAATATATTCTACATTAAAAAATACCCTTTATTATTAATATCAAATAATTGAACCATATCAAATAATCAAAATAAGCAATGTATATCGGAAAGAAGTAATTTAAGTTATTTGATATATTTATTTTCTTGGCTATGCAAAAGTATCACGAATAGTTCAGAAAAACTGAAACTAATGCCCTCTTTTTCATGCTTTCATAACATGCTAATGTTCACATGGATTTTCTAGATCCACTTAAAATTTTCTGATATTTTCCTCACTAAATTAACGTCTTGCTATTCAACACGCAAGCCTATTTTTTGGTAAATTGTAAGACCGCCTATTGGCACTAACAACTATTTGATATAGATAGTATGAATCAAAATTAAGGTTGTCCTAAATCAGCATAAACAACAGGACTGGTTCATCTAATACAAGTGGTTGCCTAGCAATATACGCCCACTTACACTACATAAATTGTCAATATATCAAGGAATGTTACTATTTTAATTTTTGTTGGATGGGTGTTCAGATTTGAATTCATCCAATATCTTGTTAATATAAAGCATCTAATTTCATAACTAATAAAACTCCGTAAATATTTGTTGAATCGATCCGGAATACAAACTTGTCCAAGATTTTATGGATATTATCCTACACACAAAAGTTTATTAAATTCCTACCACAACTGTGGTTTCTATCATGTTCACAAGTCATTTTTAACAAATTTTAAGTGTAAAACTCCGTAAATATTTGTTGAATCGATCCGGAATTCGAACTTGTCCAAGATCTTATGGATATAATCCTACACACAAAATTTTATTCAAATCAAACCAAAACTGTGGTCTCTATTGCGTTCACAAGCCATTTTCAACACATTTTGGGTGTAAAACTCCGTGAATTTTTGTCAAATCGAACCCAAATTCGAACTTGTCCGAGATCTTATGAATATAATCCTACATACAAATTTTTTATTCAAATCCAACCAAAACTGTGGGCTCGATCACGTTCACAAGCCATTTTAAACGTATTTTTGGTGTAAAACTCCATGAATTTTTGTCGAATCGAACCCAAATTCGAACTTGTCCGAGATCTTTAGAATATAATCCTACACATAAAATTGTATTCAAATTCAAGCAAAACTGTGATCTCTATTGCGTTCACAAGCCATTTTTAACGTATTTTGGGTGTAAAACTCCATGATTTTTTGTCGAATCGAACCCAAATTCGAACTTGTCTGAGATCTTTAGAATATAATCCTACACATAAAATTGTATTCAAATTCAAGCAAAACTTGGATCTCTATTGCGTTCACAAGCCATTTTTAACACATTTTGGGTGTAAAACTCCGTGAACTTTTGTCGAATTGAACTCAAATTCGAACTTGTCCGAGATCTTATGAATATACTCCTACATACAAAATTTTATTCAAATCCAACCAAAACTGTGGTCTCTATCGCATTCACAAGCCATTTTTAACATATTTTGGGTGTAAAACTCCGTGAATTTTAGTCGAATCAAACCCAAATTCGAACTTGTCCGAGATCTTATGAATATTATCCTACATACAAAATTTCATTCAAATCCAACCAAAACTGTGGTCTCTATTGCGTTCACAAGCCATTTTTAACATATTTTGGGTGTAAAACTCCGTGAATTTTAGTCGAATCAAACCCAAATTCGAACTTGTCCGAGATCTTATGAATATAATCCTACATACAAAATTTCATTCAAATCCAACCAAAACTGTGGTCTCTATTGCGTTCACAAGCCAATTGTGGACAGACGGACCGACGGACCGACGGACGGACGGACGGACGGACGGACAGGGGCGACGGCAATATACGACCACATTTCAATGTGGGCGTATAAAAATCATTCCCATAAATACAAACATGTATGGATTCTTGGATTAAAGTTTTATGCCTCACTCTGAAAATAGAAATTTTTTCAGTTAAAGGGATTGTAAAGAGTACATGTATTTCTAAACTTTGTATGTGTATCCGGGACACTGATAGCATCAATTTGCGCCATTCCAATTTCCATGCCGAAGTCTGTGGTTCTTGCAATTCCACTCAAACTAACGCCTTTTATAACATCACTGTATCATGAATTTTCCCTCATCTTTAGGGCTGGTATAGAATGGTATTGGACCAATTGCTTTTCCTGGTGATTACCATCACTGACTATGAATTATCATATCTCCTACATATTTTCCATAAGTTTCCTATCACATTGTCACATATTGAAACCTCTTTAACAGATCCCCAATTCCATAAATACATCGTTTTTTGATGTAAACAAGCAAAGTTTTAAGACAGCCATTGATGACAGATAGAGAGATAATTTATGAATGTAACTTCAAGGGAGGTAACTGGTGAACACAAAATACAACTTTCTAAATAGGTCAAAGTTTCAATGTCCGATTCTAATGTAAACAAATGTACCGGTAGTAGATTAATGAATTGATTATTAATTGATCACTTGTAACATGTAATTAAGGGATTATCAGATAATTAGATTAGTATTTATGTCCTTCTATTACCCTACACTGATTGATGGCATGGTATCTTATCAGTGAGTTGTCATCAAATATGGCATTCTGACTAGCATGGAAAAACACGTAGTGGGTAGCCTATACTTGATGTCCGATTGACCCTTGACCCAGGCGGACATTTGAATGGGTCAGACGGACATGTCCGGAATATAGAGCCAAATCAACAGCCCTGGTATTGGTACTCACATTATCAACTTGCTGTGTTAAATGTGTATTTATATCTCCAGATTTGATATCTAATAAGGCATCATTTAATGATAAATATAAACATTCACCATGTTTCTCTGTAAAACCAGTCTTACAAAATGTCTGGTATACTGGCTCTAAAATATCAAAAAATACCACAACCTGCATTATTAACATGGGAAACATAATTTGTTGCAGTATGAATTGAGAGTAGTCACTATCTGTTAGATCAATAATACCTTTGTCTCAGAAACAGGACTTTTTTTAAACAGATCATTAGATTTATTTTAAATGAAAATAAGAAAATCTTACCTGAAACATTTGTAATTAATACTTTAATACCTAATGATTCAAATTCATGTATTACCTACAATTAAAAATCAAACAGTTTTTATCTCTTCAATGATTATAACCTCCAGATTGATATTGAACACACTGGCTATAACAGAATGGTTGTTTATGTTAAAAACTTATATGGTGTGTTGGTATGTGTTCTGGAAGAATAGGCATGACCTATCTCATAAGCAACACCCATCAGCCAAATAATGGAGGTAAAATGCAATATATCTTTATACATAATATGTTTTTACCCATAAAAAAAACTTTAGTTGAAAGGCAACCAAATGAATTGAAAGGAAATGGAGTTATACGTCCAGCTTTTCTGCACTAGTATAGGCTAATATGGACAGGCAAATGCCATAGTGTGCAATGAGGAAAATTTTGGTGGGACAGCTGCATTAACCTTCTCTTATTTTCAATTTCAACTGTCGAAGAATCTTTCATGTGGAAAGCCTGTAGCACACTGGGCCTCTGTTTAATTATTGTCCCATCTAAACGACAAAACACTTTTTCCATGTCAGCAACTCCGACCTTTATCACTGGCAGGGTAAAACAGGGTTGAAATATCTGAAGGTATCCTTGAACCCCGGACCTTCAGGTTAGCGAGCAAACTTCTAACTCATTGAACCACTGTGGGCCCCAAAGCCAAACAAGCAGACATGCTTCACCCATTTATACACCATGAGCTAATAATGAAATCTAAATAGAAGTTGAACTTACTAATTGGATTGCACTTGTTCCCATAATATCAACAAAACTAACAGTGGTTATATCTAAAATAATATATTTTGGTAGAGATGATTCATTTTGGATTTCTAACATGACATTTTTTCCATCGTCTGGTTTTAATTCTATAGTTTCTCTACCTATCATACTGTCACCATTTTCTACCTGAAAATAGACAGGGACATTCATTTTATTATTACAAAATAAAATTGCAAAGATCCTTTCTTAACTAGCAATTTTTAACTGGAGCAGCTCTTATATGCACATTGATAAAAAAAGACAAATTGGATTTTTAAATCAACATTTCTGTCTATTATTTGGCTAAAGCAGACAAACTTTTTTCTTTTCATTTACTAACAGTAGAGGGATATATATATATATTTACAGTCTGTAGCACATGGGACCTTGGTATAATGTCTCAACTGTCCCACTCAACGCTTCTTCCATGTTATAACTTGTGCCCTGCATTCAATCATAGCAAAATCTATACTTACATTGTTGGCGGCAATAACTGTGTTATTGGCTTTATTTTTTAACTTCTTTTGTTCTTGTATAGGATTAATATTGGAATATTTGAAAACTTTTTGGACAAAAATATCAGAATTAGCAAAACATATTGGCTTATTGATATGTAATATTTTGATATCAGATGACAGTTGAACCTGTAATAAAAATAGAATTTTGGTGAGCTGGATTTACTCTAATACTGTTGAAGATATTTTCAATTTACAAAGTTCGTTCATGAAAAAATGTCAATGGTTTCCATGCTTCATGTTAGAAAAATTGTACTATCAGTGGAAAGTTTTTTAAGTCTGCAGTAAGCATTTTTTTATGTTTTCTAAGTATAATATTATGAGACACTGCTTTTCCAACAAAAAGAAAATATTAATTTCTGGAAAATACTTTGAATTTTCTATATCTCTATCTTCCCTTCCCTGCAGTTTAAGTGATTCCATTGAATCAATTATATTATCTAATACTAAAAAATATTGAATACATACACAATGATAATGAGAACCTGCTCTAGTTTGTTGAGTTCCATCTATAATACCTTTCAATGTAACAGGTGACCTACAAAAAGAAACACGTTTAGAATTACTGCACACTTTGAATATTCCTTTATCTTGCCTCTTTAACTTACTACTGTGTAATGATTATAAGAAGTAAACTTACTGCTGTGATAGGAAACTAATATGTAAACTTACTGCTGTGTAATAATAAGTAAACTTACTACTGTGTAATGATAAGTTAACTTACTACTGTGTAATGATAATAATAAGTAAACTTACTGCTGTGTAATGATCATAATAATAAGTAAACTTACTGTTGTGTAATAATAATAAGTAAACTTACTTCTGTGTAATGATAATAAGTAAACTTACTTCTGTGTAATGATAATAATAAGTAAACTTACTGCTGTGTAATGATAATAATAAGTAAACTTACTTTTGTGTAATGATAATAATAAGTAAACTTACAGTTGTGTAATGATAATAATAAGTAAACTTACTGCTGTGTTATAATAATAAGTAAACTTACTGTTGTGTAATGATAATAATAAGTAAACTTACTGTTGTGTAATGATAATAATAGGTAAACTTACTGCTGTGTAATGATAATAAGTAAACTTACTGTTGTGTAATGATAATAATAAGTAAACTTACTGCTGTATCATGATAATAATAAGTAAACTTACTTTTGTGTAATGATAATAATAAGTAAACTTACTGCTGTGTAATGATAATAATAAGTAAACTCACAGTTGTGTAATGATAATAATAAGTTAACTTACTGCTGTGATAGGATAATAAGTAAACTTACTGTTGTGTAATGATAATAATAAGTAAACTTACTGTTGTGTAATGATAATAATAAATAAACTTACTGCTGTGTAATGATAATAATAAGTAAACTTACTGCTGTGTAATGATAATAATAAGTAAACTTACTGCTGTGTAATGATAATAATAAGTAAACTTACTGCTGTGTAATGATAATAATAAGTAAACTTACTGCTGTGTAATGATAATAATAAGTAAACTTACTACTGTGAAATGATAATAATAAGTCAACTTACTGTTGTGTAATGATAATAATAAGTATAAAAGAGACAGCTATTCCAGCTAAAAGACCTGGTATAACATCAACAAATACAGCTACTAAGAATGTTACAACCCACACTGTCTACAAGATAAATAATATCTGTAAATTTTAAGACAAAAGAGTTGGCAACTGTTTACTTTTTTCCATTTCTTTCAATCCTTTTCATGGCTACCTTGGGTAGTTGATCTATAACTTACAGATAAATATTTTGGTCAATTGACCTTTATTCATTAGATTCTTTTTATTTCTACTGATTTAAATGTGAATTTTTGTCTCCTATATTTTGGGCTACTTCCTAACACAGAAGACTAAAATTACTTACAAAATCTGTTTTTGATTGACGCCTTAGTGGATTTAGTTGTGTTAATTTCCAAAACATTCCACGTAGATTCACACAAATAATTGCTGCTAATACACACTGAAATATGGAAATAAAAACATATATTCAGTTATAAGCTCCTGCTTTTTTTAAGTACTAACAACGTTTCCAAGAATAGAAGCAATTTAGGTTTGTGTTGACACCTTAGGTTTGTCTCTACACAAGTATTTCAAAGATTTCTTTTTCAAGGACTATATTCTGAAATCTATGAATATCTAATTGAACTATTTCAAGTAGGACAGCAAACAATTTTTTTTATGCTTCAGATGGGTGTTGAACTGTTCAGAGAGAAAACATTTGCTGATGTCCAAACTTTGCAAAGATAGCAAAAGATATGTGTTATTTTGCTTTTGTGAATATATTCAACACCACATGGCGCGCCCTGAACAGTTTCACTCTCCTATCTGAATAGTATGTCAGTATCAGAAGAAATGAGAATGCTTGATAAAAAGATGTTACTTACTAATGGTAGATGAAAGAAATATGGGGCTAAAACAACAATAACTAATAATACAATAGAACAGGCAACTAATGACTGGAACTGAAAATAGAAATAAAAAGATAGCTTGCCAGGCAAGGTAATATACGCCCACTGGAAGCTTTGTTTGAAAAAGAACATTTGGCAGAAAGAAAAAAAAAGAAAGAAACATCTATATTTTACAAGGATAACAACTTAGGTTCCGTGCGGATCCTTTCTCCCAGCTGGTCCTTGGCCAAACCTCTTGGCATTGATCTTTCCCGGATTATCCGTACCCATTTACAGTTGGGTGGACTGGAATTATGAGTGAAGATGACTTATTCAAGGTCATCAGACTTTCACACCCTAGTCAGGGACCGAACTCACAAACATAACGACCACCATTTCCTCGTATCCTAGCAAATGACGTCATGTTTGTAAAGAACGACACGCTAACCACTGTGCTATAGAACCTCACAGCAACCATCAAATATTCAACCTGTAGTCATAGGCCTACATTTCGTTCAGAACTTAAATTAAGTGTCGTCAAAACTTTTTTTCTCGATTTCATCAAGGGTTAAGCATTCATCAAGTTTAGTCAAAATCCTTCTCTGTTTATGAGCAAAAAGCTAAAACCTATTTTGAACAAGAAGGGCAATAAGTCATAGGGTTTATCGTGTGAAAAAAATAAACTATTTCAATAGGTTTCATTAAAATCTAATCGAAAAAAAGAATTGTGCTTTCTACAGTATTTACCTAAAAATCAAACATGTTTTGAAGAACAAGGGCACTAATTCATGTGAAATATTTTTTGATTCTTTTGATTTTCAATAGGGTTCATCCTTGGGTGATAATAAACAATTTCAGTAAGTTTTGTCAAAATCCGTAAAGAATTGTGACTTGTAGAGTGTTAACAAGCTAAAAATCAAACGTGTTTTAAAGAACAAGGGCAATAATTCATGTGAAATATTGTTTGATTCTTTTGATTTTCAATAGGGTTCATCCTTGGGTGATAATAAACAATTTCAGTAAGTTTTGTCAAAATCCGTAAAGAATTGTGACTTGTAGAGTGTTAACAAGCTAAAAATCAAACGCGTTTTAAAGAACAAGGGCAATAATTCATGTGAAATATTTTTTGATTCTTTTGATTTTCAATAGGGTTCATCCTTGGGTGATAATAAACAATTTCAGTAAGTTTTGTCAAAATCCGTAAAGAATTGTGACTTGTAGAGTGTTAACAAGCTAAAAATCAAACGCGTTTTAAAGATCAAGGGCAATAATTCATATCAAATATTTTTCGATTGTTTTGATTTTCAATAGGGTTCATCCTTGGGTGATAATAAACAATTTCAGTAAGTTTCGTCAAAATCCGTAAAGAATTGTGACTTGTAGAGTGTTAACAAGCTAACAATCGAACGCGATTTAAAGAACAAGGGCAATAATTCATATTAAATATTTTTCGATTCTTTTGATTTTCAATAGGGTTCATCCTTGGTTGATAATAAACAATTTCAGACAGTTTCATCAAAATCTGTAAAGAATTGTGACTTGTAGAGTGTTAACAAGCTAAAAATCGAACGCGTTTTAAAGAACAAGGGCAATAATTCATATCAAATATTTTTCGATTCTTTTCATTTTCAATAGGGTTCATCCTTGGGTGATAATAAACAATTTCAGTAAGTTTCGTCAAAATCCGTAAAGAATTGTGACTTGTAGAGTTTTAACACTCTAACAATCGAACGCGATTTAAAGAACAAGGGCAATAATTCATATTAAATATTTTTCGATTCTTTTGATTTTCAATAGGGTTCATCCTTGGTTGATAATAAACAATTTCAGAAAGTTTCATCAAAATCTGTAAAGAATTGTGACTTGTAGAGTGTTAACAAGCTAAAAATCGAACGCGTTTTAAAGAACAAGGGCAATAATTCATATCAAATATTTTTCGATTCTTTTCATTTTCAATAGGGTTCATCCTTGGGTGATAATAAACAATTTCAGTAAGTTTCGTCAAAATCCGTAAAGAATTGTGACTTGTAGAGTGTTAACAAGCTAAAAATCGAACGTGTATTAAAGAACAAGGGCAATAATTCATATCTAATATTTTTCGATTCTTTTGATTTTAAATAGGGTTCATCCTTGGGTGATAATAAACAATTTCAGCAAGTTTTGTCAAAATCCGTAAAGAATTGTGACTTGTAGAGTGTTAACAAGCTAAAAATCGAAAGCGTTTTAAAGAACAAGGGAAATAATTCATATCAAATATTTTTCGATTCTTTTAATTTTCAATAGGGTTCATCCTTGGGTGATAATAAACAATTTCAGGGTGACGGCAATATACGCTCCACATTTCATGTGGGCGTATAAAAATGCAGTATTAACAGAATTTTGAAGATCGAATTCTTTCCGAAAAAGAAAATAAGTTAAATGTCCAATTTCATAAAGATGGCAACCCCCTTCCCTGACTGTCTTCTTTCAGAAATATGATATAATTTGCTCTGCAAGTTTTCAATTTGAAAGTATTGCTTTAAAGATACAAGGTACAGTCTAAAACAGTCTTATTACAGAAGAGATTTGTGCTCCTACTTCCAATTCCCACCATATATCATTGCTATAACAAAATGTATACCTGAGTTTTTGCACCAGCTGCATTTACAACTATACTTCTAGAAACAGATGCTGCCGTTATATAACCAGAAAATAACGAACATACAACATTGGCAGCACCACAAGCAAACATTTCCTACAAATAGAACATTTGTATTATTGACTTATCATTACATATTACAAATTTCAAAGAAAATTTGTCATGAAACTCATTTTAATAACAAGATAAAGTTGCTTATCCAGCTGATAATTTCAATTTAGTCAAGAAAATTCCATGACTGCCTGAATAAAACAACAGTACCAACACATGTTTTCTCTAGTCCAAACTATGTAATATTTGTACCATGAAAATAAGAAGAAATGGATCATGGGATGTCTATGTCACAGCTACGCAACTCTTTGAATTTCAGACATAATCAAACATTTTAGTGTAAAAATTATAATTAAGACTTATTTGTCAAGTCTTACCTGATCAGGGTCGATTTCATATTTATGCATCAAACCAAATGTTTTAGCTAGCGCTACTGTCTGGGCGTAAGAGACTACAGCTATTAATATACCATCACCTAGGTAGTCGGTAGCCAATGATAGACTTGGAACTTTTGGAACTGGGATACTGAAATTATAAGCAGCCATCACCAATTAGAATAATAATAATCTAATGTTGTCTAAAACATATTTCTGATATAAAATCAGTATTAGATCTGCATGTTTGGATACAGGTCAACTTTCTGGTATCAAAAGTGTCTGTTCAGTAGCTGGGTTGCATTTTTCATCCATTTTCTTTGACTGGTAACCCTTATTTCCTAACAAGCTATATTTAAAAAGATTTTACAGGTAGAAGGGAGAGTCCAGAAATATATAATATATAGAGGGATTATTCATTTCTCATCTTACCCTTTAGGTATGGATTTCACTATTTTAACATCATACTGTTCATTTAAACCAATATAATAAGATGCCAATGTTCCAAAAATTACCTAAAATTGTAACAAAAACTGAGTGAAAATACAAATTACGGACAATTTAGTACATTTCTAGGTAACAAATTAATAAAGTTGGGACTAAAGTACTATGTAAATAAGTAATAGTAAAAAAAAAGGTAATATCAGTAACACAGTGTAGTTTGCAATGAGAGACATTTTGCCAGCAATAACCTACTCCATTTTCAAATGTTGAGGGTTTGAAAGACACTATTTCCATGGGACAACAACTAGCAATACATACCATAATAAGTTCTATAGGAATAGGAATCTTCATTTTCTTTTTAAAGCGATCATTAATCTGAGCTTTTACCAAGTAAATAATAATTATACATAGTATCCATGTTATTAGTGTGGCTATATTAGCTTCTGTTATATGAGCACAAACAGTATACCACGTCTAGAAAATAATAATACAAATCAATTTTACCATATAACAACAGAATTTACAACAAGGAAAAATCACTCACATTAGATATTTATCAATTTTTCTGACTTTCAATAGGGTTCATTCTTGAGTTTTTTGTTTTTTTTTATCAAATTAATCTGTGCATTCTGGATGGTTTCCGCGAAGGATGAACAGAGAGAACCATAAAATTGTAACCTTACAAAATGATAATACACAGCTTTTTTAAGATATATAAAAATCATTAAAAAAAACTGTTGTCTCCCTCAGTTCCTTTGTTTAAGAACAATCATACCTTTGGTAATTTAAACAAGCCAGTCTCCCTCTCTAACTTTAATCCCAGACCATTTTTTAGTTGACTAGTAAACACATGTATAGAAACACCTACAGTAAAACTTGTTATTAAGGAGTTTGACATAAAACATGTCACAAAACCCAATCCTAACTTAGATAATAATATCTGAAAAATAAATAAGTTAAGGTATGGCAAAGATAATTGAAACATAAAAACTAATATATACATGACAACAAAGTCCATATATGGCAATATGAACATCAACTACCCACCTCAGTAAGCCAATAGCTTTGGTAATTGAATATTGTCATCTTTCGAAGAAATTTTTGAAAACTGTTTTAAATACAAAAATGTGTTGTGCAGAAAACAATTCCAACCACAAATCACTTAGCAGATGAAAAACAAATTCCATTCCTGCAACATACACATGATTTCTGTTGGATGTAGGGTGTAGTAAAAACTGCCATCCTGGGGGGATGTATTTTTTTCTGGAACAGCCCTCACTACCTCCTGAGCAGTCCCCAAAGCCCAATGATTGTAAAAGTAAATAAACGTACAGTGATCATACCAACTATAAACGTGACTGAACACGCTACTTCAATACGTTTAGATTGTATTTCTGATATACTATCACTATCTATATCAGTTATATTGTTAAAGGTAGAATTTATCAGAGAATAGACAACAGAATTCTCAGACTTGGTATCAGCATCATATAAATCTAATATATCAGCCATCATTAAACTTAATACTGCTATACAACCTGTAATAGAAACATATGACATAGTTATGGTGCCAGAGTGTTACTGGAATGCTACTGCTTAAAATAGACATAAAATCAAAATGATTAAACTTGGAACATAAGAGTACCAGGTATTTATTATCAAATTAGGGCTTTAGATAACATTACTTTGGGCGAATCATGAATTTGTATATTATAGCTGGAAGAGCTTGGGTTATAAAACTTTATTTATGGGGGCGGATTACTTTAATGACAAGGGCTTTAAATTTGTTGGCATCCTTGTGCTTAAGTAATATATCTACTCTGAAATTCAATAAATCTATAAAACTAAGTATTTGTTGAAATGAAACAGATAATCTAAATAAGAAGAGATGCTAAGACTTACCCATAGAAATTTGATGACAGGTTCCAAGAAAAAAGTAAGTTAATGGTGCAAACAATGAAATATAAAGACCAACTATTGGAGGTAATGTGGACAATGCTCCAAAAGCCATTCCTGAAATCAAAAATTCATTAATCAATATCTGTCACTGGACTAAAAACTTAAATCAATCATATAACTGCTAAATTGTGTAGGCCATAGGCTTATGTTATCAGACACTATCATGCAAAAGTTTTATTTTCCTTTGTTGAAATTCACATTTAAGTGTCAAATTTAACATTTTTTTACCTTGTGGAATCATCATAGCACCAGCAGTAGATCCAGCTATCAAATCAGGTACCAAGTTAGATCTTTTATAATTCCGTAACATAGTAATAAAAGGGAGGTTACTCAAGAATATTTTTTTAGCACTGGTTCTCTCCTTTTTCCTTCTAACCCATGTTTTAAATCTTGTACACAATGACAGTTTCTCTAGATCTTTTTTATACTCATTTTCAAATTCCACAAGTTTTCTATGTGGTCTTTCCATTTTGGTTTTCTTTTCATTGGTTTTTGATTGGTTGCTTTTCTGAAAAGATAAAAAAAAAATCATTGAATTATTGGAATTACATGAAAAAGACTAATAATGAATGAAAAGGAATTCTATATCTTATTGCCATGCTTTTTAACACTATAGTTAAAAAAATTCTCAGCATTCCAAGATAGACAAAGTTTTGACATCCTATGCTATGACACCCCTAATTGTGGGCAAAATCCTGTAAACAGTACAAGTAGCTGTAAAGCCAAGCATATTTACACAAATATATCCCTTTAAAGGAATACAACCTCTAAGAATGAAGAAAAAATTGAATTTTTCAAACTTGGTGATTAAGAGTATTTATTCATCAGGGGACTTACTTGGTGGCATAACTATACAACAGATAACAGATTACCTAAATAATCTTATAAATCCAGAAAACTATGTATATATCGGACCCTGAAAATATGAAAGTCATCGAATAAAAATTGTAAAATTACTGCCTCGAACAAAATAGCATGTAAAAAAATTCAATATCAGAGCAAACTACACATTTCAACCTGTGTCTATTGTGCATTTTCCACATCGACCATCAATATCATTCATTTTCCATCCTGAAATGCTCTCACCGATCTCATCTTAAGATATTTTCTCCCAAATAGCAACCTTCCTGCCTTTCAGTTCCTGTTCATCCAGTTTGTTCCACTGTTGATGGTAATGACTCCGGGCAATATGGGATTCTCTTTAACAGGTGTACTGCACTTGGGTTAGAGGGACACACTGATTAACCAGGAACTAAAAAGCAGGATGGTCGCTACTCGAGTGGTACCTTTAGATGAGATCCGTGAAAGTTTATCAGGATGGGAAATGTTTGATATTGGTGGTTGATGTGGTGAAGGCACAATGAACACAAATTCAAATTTGCTCTGATATTGAATTTTTTTACATGCTATTTTGTTCGAGGCAGTACTTGTACAATTTTTGTTCGATGACTTTCATATTTTCAGGGTCTGCCAAGGACATGTTGAAGTAAATCTGTGATAATTTTAAAAGAGATCGGCTCATCAGCAGCTGAGATACTTTTCGTTAAAGTTGGGGAAGTTTTTTTTGTGACACCCGATATATAATACGGTAATTGAAAAACGCTTAATCAAATTTTAAGCCTTTTTCACTTATAAGCTGTAATTGTATTGAAAATTACATAGTTTTATGGGTTTTTTTTATTCTGTTTGTATACTTTGGGACATCGTTGATGAATATATATATTATTATTGTGCGAGAACTTTATTTTTTTTGTTCATTCTAAGACAAAATATCGCTTTAACATTCGTACAACTGAAAATATATAGATCTCTTGTTAAAATTAATTTAAAGGGGAACAGTCAGCATTTTTGATATTTTTAGGGTCTTAAACATAAATATTCTTCACATGTACAGTTAGTTACACAGGGATTTCAAGGTTTAATTTTCAAAAATTCATGTTTCTGACGCTATGGCATGAGTGTTGGAATGGATCGTAAACATATCGATTTTAAAGTTGAATTATATAATATAAGCTGATCTATACATATCATTCTGACATTTTTATAAATTTGTGGATCAAGTTGTTAAAAAATTATTGTAATATTGTTAATTCATTGAAACTCTGTCAAATATAAATGCCAAGTTTGAACTATATGGACCTGAGATATAAGAGCAAATATCTATCACTAAAAAAAATGCATGTCTCTTTACCTCTGTTCTCAAATTTCAACATATGTATATGTCCAAATCACTGTAGTTTTGATCAGTTTCCTAACATATAGACTTTTTTTTAGCATTTATCACTTTTAAACAATATGTACATATCAATATAACAGGTGGTATCAAAATCTAGAATGTCCAATAAAATTGTGTCAAGTCAAATATCTGAGAAATATAAGATTTTATTATAAATATTGATCTGTAATGTATATACAACTTTAACAGCCTGGCTAAATAAAACAATCTTGTCATATATCAATATATTAACATATGTTAATAGGCAACAGTATAAAACTATAGTAAATTTTTAGTAACTAATATTCATATTCACCAACAATAGAACTTGGAATTTATAATTGAATTCTTTGCACTTATGAAGTGGAATATCTATGTACATGATGACTTCCTTTTGGTACATGTGTGATCATGTGATAACTTTGGTATATTTTGAGTAATAAGTTTTTTTTAGCCTTTAATACATCTTGATGAACATCTATTTATCTTGTCTTATATTTTTATAACCATTTAATCTTTACATTCATTAAAGTCCAGAAAACTACCATTGATTAGACATGTCTTTTCATTGTGAACGAAACTTATTTGGTCTCTGTCATTTAGTTATCAGTGCATAACACTCCTGCAATGTGTTATTACGATTATAACTTATCAGTACATAACACTCCTGCAATGCGTTATTACAGCTAGGGCTTAAGATTATGTGCTATTATATACAGCAAATTCTGCGCTCAAATAAATATATGATAGAACTTAAACACAGTAAAGCCTTAAATGCCACCAATTTTGAAGGCCTGATTATAACAATAGTACAACACAACTCTATAAATAAAATAACATAACCCCTTGTTGAGAGGTTTATGATTTGTGTAAGATGGTGATGAGAACATAGTCTGATAAAAGCACTGGCCTAGGTCACAAAGATGACTTTTCTCAAGATCTACCCTAAAACCAAAAGACAAAATATACCTACATTACACTCAGAATTATCTTCACTTTCATTATCAGAAGGATTCATATTCATGGCTGACTCCACAAAGACATGATCATTTTTACATTTCTCATCTAAATAACCTTGTTTTAAACACACATCATTATCTTTATTTTCTGGTTGATTTCCCCTTTCATAGTTCAGTTCAGTTATTGATTTTTCAATCTTTTCAACCTCAATTACAATATTTAAATCACTATTTAGATTCTCATTGGATAAATTATCTGTGTGTTTCACATCATTATCATTTTGTTCTGGATCATATCCTAAATTATCCACACCACCATTTTCATGAGAATCATTTTTAGCCATTTTCAAAGAACAACAATTTTCAATTTACTATCATGTATTTCATACAAATGAAATAGGCACAAGGAAGAGGAATTGCGTAACAATTCATAAAACTTCTCTAAATTAATCATGAGTGAAATATTTCTTAAAAGATTAAAAGTCATTCTGAGGATTCAAGAGCTGTATTGCTTAAAGGGAAGGTCCTAAAAAGGTTAAAAAAAATTCTTCTTAAATTAATGAAAATTATAGACTAAAATCTGAAGAACTGTAACTAATTATCAAAAAACAAAAATTGATTAAAAATATCTGGCTTTAAATAATTGTTTAATAACTTTACATATATATGTGCTATGTTTATGGTGTGTGTTGGAAAATAAATGTACGCCATACGGTAAGCTTACGCAATTAAGAAAAAATAAATACATAAATTGTACAGAATATGTCCTTATTCGGCAAGTTTCATATAAAAATAACAAAATTTCAATACCAGATGCCAAAACTATTTTTATCTCAGAATATCAATAAGCACACTCCGTTTCTGTTTTGGCTCTTAAAAAAAAACAGGCTGGTCAAGAAGATACAGAGACATAAGAATTAAATAGCATATTCTAAAAATCTTTTCACGTATTATTGTCAATATTTTTGTCCATGAAAAAAAGCAGACATTTGCTTTAATCTTATTGCATCATACATTCGACCATGAAATTAACTAACAGTATTCTACACCATGATGTTTTTAACATATCAGTCTAAACTTCTTAACAATTTATCATATTAATTCCTTGGCATGTCTGACCTTGAGAAAATGGGTAAGTCATGAGTCATGACGTTAATTTTTAAAACAAGCTTTTATTTTTCTACAGGTAATTGGACATTTCTCTATTCAGTGTATTTTCTCTTACATTGCCTTCTTACTTATGTTGTTAAATAGAACATTAAACATAATTTTTTTCATCATTTTTTTAAGTATAATGTTATACATAAGAAGCTGGAGCTTACTAAAAATAAAATCGGTGACACTGATACATTGTCTGTAGTTCCAGAAACCTTACAGTAAGATGTGCTTGACTTCTCAAATCACAAAATGTACTATAGGTGTCTCTAAATATTTCTAAACAATCACTTTAATTTAAATCAGAATATTTCTTATGAAGCCTCCGCACCTGAATGTCTTAATGTTTGTTACATGTATTTATGAATATTACTGTTGAAGAAACTGAAGTAAATTATTTTGAAGGGTTTTTAGATCAAAATAAGATTCGCTGCTAAATTGTCTCATACCTATTATGATGCCATCAACAAGGTCATATCGCTTAAGGAAATTGTGAACCACATACTGAGCATCACATAATGTAGAAAGTTTAGAATATGGATAAATATATTTTAACAACAACTTGATTTGTCAAGTATTAGACAGATAGATTAGATTTTGTCTCTTTTCAGTTTTTTAACCGATTTCCCCAATTTATTTTTGCCCCTTTCCTATCCTACCCCTGTCCCCTTTCACCATCTAATCTGATATCACCCCCAATTTTCTTATTTCCCCCTTCCCATTTTGCCCCTTTCCAATTTAAGGATTTTCATTGTCAACCAAATCATGGAAAAGGGGAACCTAGTCTAAAACTCTTAGTTTGATATCTAAACAAGCATAACTTCTGTTATGGCCATATGTAGGAAACAAAAGGTGAAATTAAGGGCGAATTAATAAGGGGTAAAATGGGAAAGCACAATAGGTAAAGAGCGAAATGGGAAGGGGGCAGTATAGAAAAGGGGTAGTATAGGAAGGGGCAAAATAGAGGCATTGTGAGGGTTGAAATGGGATGGGGGATGGGGGCGGGGGAAGATGGAAGGGGCAATAATATGAAAGGAGGCAAATAGAAAAAGAAATAGAGGGTCTAATAGGCAAAGGGCGATATGGTGAATGAGCAAAAAAAGGAATAATTTAGAGGCGAATTGAAAAGGGGCGATATGGATGGGAAGACACCAAACACCAAGGCAAGATCAAGGCCAAGGCAAGATCAAGGACAAGCCATAGATAGACCAAGCCAACGCCGGAATGACATTTGAATATTTGATTAGTCTTGCAATGTGTAGGCTAGTGCCAATGATTTTCCGTTTCAGATTTAACATCAATCAAAATACTCAATACCATGTACCATAAAATGCACTTGAAAAAAACCAATGATTTGTGAATCTCGGGAAGTTTACTCACCGTAAATACTTTTAGGAAAAAACTTATTATTTGCCATTAAAAAGAACCAACTATTAAAAATAAAAGGTCTGCGAGTTAAAAGTCAACAGGGCGCAGCCATGTTGGTTTTTTAGAAATAAGTTCAATACGGTACAAGCCAATGCATCATAAAAACGATTACTTCAAAATAACATCCACCGCATTGTGTGAACTCTTACATGCGGTTCCTTAATTTCTTGACATACAGTAAGACTCTATCTACTTTGAACAAAAAACGAATCTATTAATTACATCATCCTAATCAATGAAACTTGAAATCAAATACAAACTTGGACTTGCAAACTACATTTTCAGGATAATGATAAGTATATATAATTGATAAGAGCTTTTATGGGCACATAGACCTAATTCAGAAATAATATCCCAGGAAGCTAAATTAGAGGAGTTGGCTTACAGTTCGGATTTGAAAGTTGAAATGTGTAAACCAAGATAACCATACCAATGAAAAATCAGTGATTGCAAGCTCTAATAAATAATTATTGTTTTTTAACTACATGTGATCTGCAATCTGATCAAAATTAAGATTATGCTTCAAGTTTTCTTCTGTTATGCATTATTAAAATGCACAACCAATCATGAACTATGCTATTTTGTCTAAACTTGATTTAAAAAAGAATTTCTTCAGATCACAGAGTGGTAGTGCAGTGTCATGAAGCAACAGGAAACAGGAAATATCAGGACCATAACATATAAACATCCTAGATAGGGTCTTCAAATAGAAAAAATATTAACAATAGTAATGTTTATTGTCATGGCAACAGAAATATACAATCATAACATCACAAAATATACAATAAATAAACATGATTTTTTAATATATAATATTAATACCCATATAGCACTAGATAAGAGTTACACATCCATCTTTAAAGAAGATAATCATCGTATATGCTTTACCAGCTGTATGTTCTTTTATGTTTTCAATAAGATACAATAATAACAAAACAATTTTTACTGTTAAAATAGTGCTCAATACATTAAATGTAGAGCGATATAGATCAGTTGTCTGAAGATCGCACAACGTGAAACTCTGAGTAACAACATGTTTCAGGTTCTATTTTAATATTTTTAATATTTCTGTTATCAATAAGCAATTTGTCAAATCTGCAATGGGAAATATGTCAAATTGAGCTCCATCAGCTGGTAAATCACATATTAAGATTACTTTATCTTCTAATAAAATAGGAAATAGAAATGCGAATTTAAAAATGTATGCGAAAGTCAAAAGTTGGAATAGTCACAATTTTCTGTGCAAAGTATTTGACATCAGTCTATACATAACAAATATCTTTCATAAGAAAAGAAATTAAAGGAGGTATAATAAACAAAATAAATTTAATACTTAACAAAAATATGTGTGAAATATATTTAATTATGATTTATAAAGCCTGATATAAAGTTTAAAGCAGCCCAAGCAGACAGAGGTAGATATTTTCATAAATAAACAGAAATTTATGAAACCTTGCCGTCTTATTTATTTTTACAGGTTGGAAATATTTAGAAATGGCCAGAAATATTCTACGAAATTACTGAGGAAAATTCATAATTTTTTCTTCAATTTTTAATCTTAAAATTCAATCTGTGTTCTAATAAAAAAATTTAAGCATTTCATTTCGGTTTTAAGCACAATACAATTCTGTAAAATTTATAGTTGGCCTTTAAGTAGATCTTAAAGAGAACATAACATCTATCTGATTGAGCTCATTAAAAGGATTTTTTAAAGTTTGGCAAAAAAAACATTTAGTTAAAAAATAAAAGGGATGGAAGCAAAAACAAAAGGGGGACCAGCCTTTTCCTACTATTCTATGTCAAAAATACATAAGCATTTACATTATATACAGAAACATTGGTATAAGATTAAAGGGATTGTAAAGTGATTTTGTGTGTGTATCGAGAACACTGATAGCATCATTCCAATTTCCATTCAGACTTCTGTGGTTCTTGCAATTTCACTAAAACATGTTTTATGACGTCACTACCAATGATCTATACCAAGTTAGAAAAGCATTTTACAATCCCTTTAAGATTACTCTTGAACAAATTTTTCACAATCATAAAATTTCTAGGGACACCAAAACAGGAATGACTAGGCAAAATGAACTTTCATAATGAACAAAAACAAATTTACAACTTGAAGTATTTTTTATAAACTATGGAATAGAATCAAACTATTATTTATGTACCACTATAATTTTTTCACTCCTGAATTTTAGGGGAAACTGATTTTAAATTTGCAGTTATATGACGAGCCTTAGTAGTAAAACTAATATTTAAAACAACATCATTCAGACACATTATAATTCAAAATTCAGGAATTGTAACTTGAGTAATTAAACCTGCAGACAAATATCAACAAAAGCCTATATATCAGCACCTACGATATACTACATGGAGCCCGCGAATTGTATCATCATGCAATAATGAAGTGTCAAGGGTGTATTAGTCTCTTTTAACAACTCACCCTTGATCTAGCATTCCAATCATTTTTAAAATATTATAGAAGACTGATAACCCACATTTGTGACCTCTACAAATCTTTTAAAACCCTTGGGATATGAAAACAAAGAGACTTGTGGATATAATTAAAGTTAATACTAAAACTATTCAAAGCTAAAAGACTCTGATAATTTCACTTTTAAAAAATATCAAAAAATCTTTTTACACCCTGAAAACTGAAATTGATTTAGTTGAATAATAGAATTCTGAGTTTAGAAAGAGTATTATTAAATTGCACATAACATGTTGCGGAAAGTGTTTAAATGAAAATGGAATTTAGAAGGTGATAACATACTAACAAGGAAAGTTTAATACAACCCATTGTTAATTCAAGAGTAAATTACTCATATATACAATTACATACTGCACTGAAGATGCCCTGGGGCTGTTTCTCAAAAAGTCTTACGATTAAAAATTGTCGTAAGTGTGGAATTTTTCATTGTAAAATTCTGAACTTACGACAAAATTTATCGTTAGATTTTTTGAGAAACAGGCCCCAGAAGGCTGAAACAGTACTGTTTGCAGTTAGATACGCTCCTTGGCTCATACCTTGTTGAGCACTCTATCAGGAGTGTACTACTAGCTTGCTAGTTTGAGCACTATGGCATGGTACGATGGTATCATATGTGGGATCATCTGAGGTGGCTTTATAGCCAAACCTCAACTCCAGTATCAGCACTGCACTGACGAGGCCCAGAAGGCAGAAACAGTACTGTTTGCAGTTACATACATGCATATATAAATCCTTCAATACTGAAATGGAATTCTTAGAGAACAAAGCATCACAGAATTATACATAAAAACCAAATACCTGATACGAAATCAATAATGCCAACATTTTTGGAATATTAAGCAATGAAATGAAATTCAAGACAAAAATGAGGTTAAGATTAGTAAATAAGATGCATATCTGACATGTCAAACATCATAGGTACATTAAATAAGATGATAGCACTACAAGATGAAAACCTTTCATAAAATTAAAATTGGAATAAGAGCATGTTCAATCAGTTGAAATATCCACTTTACCTTTTATAACTAAAGCTTAAAAACCAAATGAAATACAGTTAAAGAGTGAATCCTAAGATAATATTGAGGCAATGTAATGAAGTATGGAATTTTACCATCATGTAAAAGCCTGATCAGATGAATGCCACTCATCTTCACAATCTCAAGATGTCATAAAATGTGTCTTCTACCTTGACATCATATGACATTTTTCTTGTATCAAGGAAGTTGTAATTGCAAACATGGTTACTCCTGATTGGCTGTCTTCCCTACAGTATAATCCAATCAAATCGCTACATTTACAAACTTCTATGATACAGTAAAAGTGTCAAATAACACATACATTATGAAGATGTATATCAACAGGAATGTACACATATAATACACATTCTTAAACAATTTATATATATATATATATAGACAATAAGCTTATTTTAGTTCATATTTAAACAATGTCACTAAGATTTACATAAAGCTTCAAACATTAACATCTTATAATTGCTGTACTAATGTTACACTATTTGAAAAGTTTCTGGAATTGATCCTCTGACTATATAGATATGATCATTGACTAAAATTTTGAACCTTACTGCTTTTATCATTACCATTTGGCTTTGAAAGTTGGTACTGCCTATATTATTGAGATATAAGATGATGGATTATAACAATCGAAAACACTTCTCAACATATTAGGCTTGCTTCATTGCCATTTTAAATTTATGGAGTCAATATGTTTGTGAGAAATTTAACTTTTAATAATCATTAATACAGACAAGTTATTGACCAGAAGGGCCAAAAAAGACAATTTGTCTCTTTATGTTCAAATTAAGACGGTTTGAAAGATTGTGACAAACCAGAAGAAAAACCCCAAACCTGTCAATGATCTCTTCTAATTATATATCACTGTGATAGTAGATTGAGTATTTACTATTAACAGGTTATCTAAACTTTAATGTGTAATGGAAAAACTTGATAGCATGCATTTGCAATATTCCACTGAGAGTTAAAACTAAACATTTTTTATAACAGTGATGATATACCATTAAGCATTTCTAATTTCTATGATGTTTTATTGAATATTAAAATAATATTAGTAGACCCCTGATAAAAAATTTGGTAAACTTTTTTAATATGCCTTTAATATATTTATGTTTTTGTGAGAGTTCATTAAAAGAAAAAGAGTTTTGGTGATGTGATACGCATATTCAAGGCAGAAAATAAGACAACAGGCAATAAAATACATATCTTACTTGGAAAATCACTTAATAAAATGCCAAACTCAGAGTCAAAATGACACTATTTCAAGCCTTGTGTATATTTTAAACCAAGCAAAGTATATTACTTATCTGCAGCCAACTCTCCTGCCATAGAGGCAGTTTCAATAGATGTACTTTCAACCTTAATAAAAGTTTGTAAATAGTTCTGTAATTCTTCTAATAAAGGATCACAAATTTTCTGGTAGCCAATATGAGT
Organism: Lottia scabra; assembly: GCA_029955415.1. Lineage (NCBI taxonomy): Eukaryota > Metazoa > Mollusca > Gastropoda > Lottiidae > Lottia > Lottia scabra. The sequence goes on from JARJEI010000035.1 coordinate 193,541, forward strand.
AAGATGAAGGAAATCAAACATGTCATGGTGGTTGATGATGCCGTTTGAATTGATGAAATTCTGTGGTTCAATGTTCAGGAATGATGTATTGGGCATCTCAACCAACTGTTCCGACAAGCTTTTGTTTATTCTTTCTATTTTTTCACGTAGTGGGTTGGGTTTTTCACCCCTTGGAGGAATACCCTACAAAATAATAAATTATTTTATGTCTTTTTATTTGTCAAAAAAAAAAATGTAATTCACCCCCAATAACATCTCAAACCACAAAGATTTCATCAATATGAGGTTTGGTGTGAGAACTGGCAGGCTTTGGGAGGATTTGAGCTATCATGCTATTGTCACCAAGAATGGTGATCTTGAATTCTTATCACAGTCAACATGCCAGTTTGGCAGTCTTGAATGACTTTTCTCATAATAGTAGTAAGTGGGCTCATGTAATCTGGGAAATTCAAATACTTTTACTTTTCATCAAGAAAAAGCCCGAAAAATCTCTCGAGAAACAAGTTGATGTATTTGTTTAAATGGGTATAGATTATTGTGCAATACTATTTTCCACAGTTTTAGTCAAAGACCAGCTGGTAGGAAAGAACTTTAAAAAACTAGTTTGTTGTACCTTTTTGAAGTTTCTTTCCTGAATATTTCATGTTAACTTACCAAGACAATAAGTTGAGCTTGTGGTTGTTTAGTTTGAATAGTATTGACTATTTCTACAATACCTCCTACTATTTGTTCTGATGTATGAGCATGATTATTGGTACCAACTAGTAAAACTATCACCTGAAATAACAGAGTTTAGGATAATGGTTCTATCAAAGACATTCCAAGATATTTGTATTGATCTTATATTAATATATAAGCACATAACAGAAAACTGGTTTTCATTGTGAGCTATTTGAAGTTGCAAGTTGCTATAAAACAAAACAAAAATTTGTTTTTGATAGAATAATTCTTGAATTCTGATACAGCTTTTGGGTCAATCAATCAATAAAGAATTAAAGGGATTGTTTTCCTCAAAAAATGCATGTGTATCAGTGATACTGATAGTATTAATTTGGACCATTCCAATTTTCAGTCTGACATATATGTGGTTCCTGCAGCTCTTCTTAAACTAAATGCTTAACAACGTAAAAAAATTAATCAATATACATTAAATACGTTAGTTTACCTTAGGTTTAACATCTTCTAGTTCTCCATTTTGTATTCTCCATAAAACATGCTGAGTTTGATCCCCACCAATACCAAAATTAATACAATGTAACGGCTCAAACATCTGTTGCCAATGCTACAATATGTATTATAAAATGTATTTCAAATAAAACTCTACATATTGTTTGGTTTACTTCTGAGGATCACTTCTTCTATATAACCATTGGCAACCGAAGGTTAAAAATTGTCAAAGGGAGGCTGAAGAATAAATTTATTAAAGGGATTGTAAAGAGGTTTTCTAGCCTTTTTATGTATATGAGCATGAGGGACACTTCTTACTTCTGTTTGGTACATGGGTGCCCATGGTTCCTACTATTCCAGAAAGATTTCACTGGATATGACGCACACGGAGCTGTTAGAAGCTTCAGTTCCTAGCCCTAGGCTAGAAAACCTCTTTACAATCCCTTTAAATGATACTTATTTTGTATTATGAAAATATCACAGAATTTGGGTATAGGTAGGATCATTTACAATATTCTAGAAAAATCCAATCATTTTTTAAATTAAAATTACCTGAGTTTGGGCAAGATTGGATATCAAAGAATCACCAATAAATATCACTTCTGGTTCTCTCTCTTTAGCTTCATTCAAAAATAAATTGTGCTGAAAAAAAATAGGATATTAACATTAGATGTAAGAGCACAATTATGTGATATCATCACAATATCATGGCAATCAATGATTGCAAAAAATGAAATTCACAAACCATAAAAATGTTCATACTATACTGTACTATAGTTCTATATAGGGCCCATACTAAGTCTTGGAATATATAGGATCGAATGAATATTCCATACACACCAATTAAATTACTTTTTACCAGACAGTTAGCTCTACTAAAACAGAGACGGGGGTGCTCATTTATCGACAGAATTCAAATTAGCAGCGCAGGGAGTGAAAGGGAAGATTTGGAATATGACATATCCAATTCCATACCTATACGATGCCTTATGGCCACCCACCAGCATCAGAGCTTGATATAGGGTTATCTCTACACAACTAAAACAGTCATATTCAAAAATTGGCCTACTCCTACTGCTCTATCAAATTACAAGAAGGGCCTATTGTGATGAGAATTTGATACAATAGAGACAGAGTCAGAGTCACTGACGTGACACAGTAAGAGTAAGTAGGCCTAAGTAGTGTTGACAGTGTTGTTGTTTGTGGACACTGTTTGATTTACTTGAGATTTTTATAATCTTGACAACATTGTTCATACCATGCTCATCCATCTTCCGTCACCCTGAACGTCTTCTACAGGTGTTGCAATCGCAGCTGGATTCATTTCACAACTATAATTATGCCAATATCAGCTTCTCAATATTATTTTATTCTGCAATATTATTATCAAACCGGAAGTCGCACCTGCGCTCTCTGGATTTCCGGGAAAGTGAAAGTAGAGCAATTTCATTGTACACTTCATCAAAATTTGAAATAATGTTAAGCTGAATTCACGAATAGAGACTCAAAACAACATATTTTATGTAGAAAGTTGCCTTTCGTATAATAATAATGCATGTTGATATCTTGAAAACCTATTTTGAAAGAAAATGATATTTTCTTGTAGAAAACCTGTCAAGACAAGAGTTGCGTCCCTTCAACTCTGGTCAAGAAGACAGCGTTTAGTGATATTTTCTACCCTAATTCTTATATGAACAAATAACATGAGTTTCCTTTGACAATTGAAATGTTGATATAGTGTTAACATAAACAATGGCAGAATTTAAAGGGAGAAGTATGTAATAATTTGCAAGAGTTTTTCCGTCGTTGTGATTTTAGTTTTCCTTTTTTAAAGAATATTTTCTTAAATTCAAAATGGCCGACAAGTGCCTTTTACTGGCCATATTGTTTGTCATGAAATTTCGTTTTTTCACAACATAATGACATTTATGTATATATGCTGACTTTAACAAGTGATAATTGCGAAAAATTAAGTATGAATATGGGACTGTCAATGTTTCAATTCACATACATTGGTCCATGTTCATTACTCATACTGACATTAGCTTGTAAATTATTTTCACAGGCATTTACCCAATCTCTCTAGTCTACTACGTATACGGTCATCAGTTTACCTTGACCGTATACTTCGTCTTCTATGCAAACGCTGTCGGTACTCTGTCTACACTCCTACGACAAGGTTTATGGTCAAATTGTGAACAAACTATAAGTTGAAATCGGCATATTTTGCACTTTTTGAATAGACCAACATATCCACACTAAAGTCCATTAAAGTCAGCAAATAGTTCTGTTTATTAATTACAAATTTTAGATCGATCGGCAGTTAGGGTCGATTTGACATTTTTTCTTCAGTAGCGCGATAATGGAGTCGTGAAATTTGATTGGCTGCTATTTATAATGTGTGCTGTGATTGGTTGACTTGGACTGTTCCAGCTATTTGACTGCTAGCACAAGTCAAGCTGGACTCTGTATACGTAGTAATCAGAGTCCAGGGCTGGACTACCAATCTCTCATACAGAGTTGTTTCCCCTTAGGTCCAGATTTCACCTCTGTCACTGTCTTGGCGGTTTTACAAGATTCTTGTAAAACACCTTTATGCTCTATATTTTGCTTTTTAAACGCTTTCCTTGTCTTTATTCCCACATTGTTTTAGTAAAAGCATGAAATATTATTTCATTTGAGATTAAATACAATTTTCAAAACAGTTTATATGTAAGTTGTAAGGACTATATTTTTGTGTAACGCTATCTCATGTTTGAGTAATTTGTTATAGGTATTCATCCGAGAAAATGTCATTATTTAGATGACGTCATAGAGGAGAATGCAGTCTTGATGAAGTTGTCAACACAAAATAGGACTATTTTTTGAGTAGGTGACAGAGATTGAATCTGGACTGCCAAAGCTAGGGAAGACAACTCTGTGTAAGAGATTGGCATTTACCCTCCTCAGGCCTTATCATCTAAGGCCTTTTTATTTAAACAAATAGCATTGACACTTATCAAAGTGTGCATTTATTTAAGCAAAGCGCCTACAACGATTCGAGTACAATGCACACTTATTTTAGCGATTTGCCAAAGCGCTTACCCAAATCACATTGCGCTTTAATACGATTCGATTAAGATTCAAGATGGTGGAAAACAATGCTATCAAATATGTACTTTTCTAGAATTTGTTCTGATAGGATAGGATGGAGGAAGAGGATGCCATTTTTTAAGCAGCGTCTGAATTTGTATTACAACAAAGAACAACATCAGTATTAGAATTTATTCCATATTGGCAATTTAACTGTATTCAATCCAAAAATAAACAGTTAGCTTTTCAATAATCTGTTTATTTGGAATTGCAGACAACTTGATACCAGACCAACTCGACCAAACAAAGAGAACTGCGTTTATTTAAGGAGAATTGATTTGTACCACGTAATGAAACTCGGCCGTCAAAGCGAGTTGATACGATTTGCTTGAATAAAAAGGCCTTTGATATCATATGTCTGCAAAGATAGAACAGTTACAAATTTACACTTATTTAGCTCATTTTGGAATTCTAGTTTTATTGAAACCAAATTATTTCAGTTGTAAAGGTATTACTCAGTATCATTTGGCATTCCCTTTACTAACAAACTTTTAATTAGCACTATTTTAACTATTTAATCAAAAAAGTGAATAAATATAAGAGTAAGCATATGAATGCTAAATATTTCTTCTAAAAAGTAACTGTCAAGAAAAAGAAAATGAATTTAAAAGCAGTTGTTAACACTTGATTTCAGAAAATGGTGAGGAATTTTAGGCTGTCCTCATCACATAATTTGGAATTGGGTTACCGGGACATATATATCATTGAAGGAAATGATTGGTTTGTCATATCCCTTTAAGATTCTAGTTAGGATGGTTAAAGAATTTTAGTTTGACTCTCTTAAAATTTATTACCGTACTCTGTTACATCAGAAAAAGGCAAAGACATTAATATAATGCATCAATGTAGGCTACACAAGATATAATTATATTTTAACAGTACTTAAACAAGTCAGTTTAACTAAGTGACATGTGATATAACCAGCCTAAGTGATATTGGATGATGATGAATTGACCCTAAATGATGGATTGACTTATATAAATATTGATGGCAGAAGGTAAACCACAAATCAAAAGAAATAGGTGTGTGGCTTATGGCTGCAGTTATTCAACCAAAAGCAATATTTCCAAACATTCTTTTCCATGGAAGTCACCCTCAATTTTAAGGCAGTGGATCAAATTTGTGAAGACTAAACGTGACAAATGGTCAGGACCAACACGGTACTCTTTGTTGTGTTCAGATCATTTTACAGAAGAGTGCTTCCCTTATAAATACAAGATTTTAGAATCAGTTGGTCAAAAAACTGTTAAAAAATGTCTGTTGCCTGATGCAGTTCCAACTATACATACTAAAATAGAACCAGAACCAATACCCCAAAAAGCTACATCATCTAAAAAACTACGAATGGCATATGTGAAAAGACAGAATCAGAGAGTAAGTTAGAAGTTGCCATTTTTTGTTTGATTAGTTTTTCTCCTAAATTAAACCCTAGAGGTGTTCAGAATTTACAGGAATGTTAATCCAGATGGACCAGATAAAGATTCAGAAAATTAATTCACATTTTTTTTTAAAGACAAGGGTTTTTTGAAATATGATTAGATATATATAGTGGCTTATAGTAAAAATGGGGCCAAATGTTAAGATGTTCTATGAAGTCAAAATGGTCCTTAGTTTGGTTGGCTCCCACAAAAATTGGAATTGTATCAAAATGGTCCCCATTAAAGAGTGAATAAAGCTACCAATTTTTATGAAACTTGGTGTAGTTATTGGAATTGACAAGTTCTTACTTGACACATTTGATAAACAGGATTTGAGTTATTGACCTTGACTTTGGAAATATGCTTCCAGCTTCAAAATTTGTTTCTGAGCACAATAGAAGCTACAGTTTTCAACCAATTTTGATGACACTAAGCGTGATCATTGGAATTTTAACAGTTTTTGAGTTATTGGCCATGAATGTAGCAAATAAGACCACAGTATATTGTCCCATCCCATCAAGTAGATCCTTTTCCATGTGCACCCCTCCCAACATGCATACTGACAATTTGAAACTTTTAACAGGACCTGCACATCCCCAATTATCTTGAGAAGAAACCCATCCTCCTAATCTGTTGAAGGCTAGGCCTATGTTAACCAACATTTTGAAATCTTTCAATGTGTTAGCAAGATGAGCTTACTATTCTTTTTTTTTCTATATTTAGCTTTTATCTGAGAAAGGTATAAAAATTGAAGTTAAAATGGAAAAAAAGTCAGTATCAACTCATAATGTATTAGATAACAAAGGTGACTTGGAGGTATGATTTATTTTTAAATGCAATATGAATCTTGTTTATTTGACATAAACCATCCAATGTCTCATTTACAACTTTAGTGTTTTGATATTTTATATTACTTTATCAGTTCTATGTAGCTTACCAGGATATGCACCAGTGGCAGATCCAGCGGGGGGCATAGAGGGCGTACGCCCCCCTTTACTATGTCTTTTTTCTTTTCTTTTTTTAAAGAATGGGGAGAATACCATTAACGTTTACTATAAAACATACATGGTCCACGTCAGAAACCGTTAAATTAGTACAATTTATACCTATTCTATGTTTTTAAGCCAAAAAAAAGGTCAAAAAAAATTTCGACTCTCTACGCTCGGTTACAATTAACTTTTACGCCCCCCCTTTCTAAAAACCTGGATCCGCCCCTGTGCACTGTTGGCAAAAAATAGAGGAGGTGATAAAACCTAAAAAATTATTTTATTGTTAAATGAAACTTGAAATCCACAACTAATGAACATTTCAATTGAGGGAGTATATCAATAAATGAGTAAATATTTCAGAATGAAAACAGTTATCGGCCATTTGTTGGATGCATGAGTTTAGTTTTGTCATAACAAAAAATGAAATATTTTTTTATTTAGATCTTACCTGAGAAAGATTTAAATATTGGATGTAAAATGGACATAGATTCAGTGTCAACTAATATAAATAACGTTGGTATTTCGAAGGTATGTATTTTTATATGCTATATGGAATTTGTTCACTTAACGTAAACCTACTACATTGCATAGTAAATCTATCAAAGTTCAATTTCAAACTTCAAAGTTTTGAATGAGAAATTCCTTGTGTACTTAACTAGACCTAAGCAGCTTAGAACAGCATGTCAGATTGTAAGAGACAAAGTCAATTTCCCATGTATCACTTGACATCAATATTAATCATTAGATACCGTAATAAGCTAGTGGATACAGCTAATCATAACCCTTGATTGAACACAAAGCCAATTTTTTTACCCCGGTATCAGGTTTCTTGAAGAGTAAGCATACACTGCCTTGCGGCCTATTCAATCACTTTATTTGCGAACTCTTGTGATATAAGTGTACAATGAACAAAAGAAATTGCTATTAGTGCCAAGGTCAAGGGCATTTTTGCAGATGTCTGCCCTCATAAATATATTTTGTACTCAAAATATGAAAACCACTCATTTGTTTCTTTCAGTCTGCCGAGAGTGTTCCTAGTTGTGAAGCTATTGCTAGTTACAGATCAACAGATGAACATAATTATTCGACTAGTTGCAGATCTACAGATGTGCTTAATTATACCACTAGTTGCAGATCTACAGATGTGCATAATTATACCACTAGTTGCAGATCTACAGATGTGCATAATTATTCGACTAGTTGCAGATCTACAGATGTGCATAATTATACCACTAGTTGCAGATCTACAGATGTGCATAATTATTCCAAAAAATGTAGATCTACAGATGAATATAATAATTCCACTAGTTGCAGATCTACAGATGTGCATAATTATTCCAAACAGTGCAGATCTACAGATGAACATAATAATTCCACTAGTTGCAGATCTACAGATGTGCATAATTATACCACTAGTTGCAAATCTACAGATGTGCATAATTATTCCAAAAAATGTACATCTACAGATGAACATAATAATTCCACTAGTTGCAGATCTACAGATGTGCATAATTATTCCAAACAGTGCAGATCTACAGATGAACATAATAATTCCACTAGTTGCAGATCTACAGATGTACATAATTATTACACTGTTTGCAGATATACAGATGTACATAAAAGTGGTAAATCTGTTCCGAAAGGTACAATTGAATTTTGCTAGTAATTAAATGTAATTTGTTATACTCTATTGTTAGCCTAATATTAGGTGACTTGATATAACTAAACAATATTTTGACTAGACTTTTGGTGGAATACAAAAAAGGCAAGATGCAGTCAAACCTTTGTGTTTAGGTTAACCATTTATGAATTTTTTGTTTGAAATTATCAATAAATGTCTGATTTTTCTAGTAGGTTTGCAATGATTTTGCTCGAATTAATGAAAGCGATTGACCAAAATTTGTCCCTTAAGCATCGTCTACACAAATAAACATTTGTTCAAAACATCATCATACATTTGCGTATGATGATGTTTTGAACAAATGTATGATTGTGTAGACAGGCCTTAACATTATCTGAAAGTTTAATAGGGATTGTAAAGTGATTTTGTTAACTTGGTATGTGTATTGGGGACATTAATTTGCGCCATTTCAATTTCCATTCTGACGTCTGTGGTTCTTGCAATTCCACCAATACAAACACATTTTATGACGTCATCAATAGGGATCTACCTGAAGCTACTATTGATATCTATGCAGATTATATTAATGACATCATGAAATGCGTTAGTTTAAGTGGAATTGCAAGAACCACACACATTGGAATGGAAATTGGATTGGCGTAAATTGATGCTATCAGTTTCCCCAATACACATAAAAAATCACTTTACAATCCTTTTATTAACAAATATTTTGCCACTAATTAAAGCCATAACTAAAACATTTACTTGAACGAAAACAAAATAGGCTTATACTAGAAATAATATGTATAATAGCATCAATTTGCGCTATTCCAATAAACCTTTCCGTCTTCTGTTGTCTGACAGTGATCTACATAAGCTACTATTGATATATATGTAGATCACTGTCAGTGATGTCATAAAACATGTTAGTTTATTGGAATGGCGCAAATTGATGCTATCAATGTAGCCGATACACATACAAAGTTTAGAAAACCACTTTACAATCCCTTTAAAAGGCCTTAGATATCTTTAGTAATTGTACAATTAACTTGTGGGAAAATGTCAGACATATTGTGAATCTGGTATAATTCCTTCATTTTAGATTTCTTATGTATTTTAATATCTTAATATTTGTGAGACAAGTCTGCCTTGAAATTAATAAAAAATATTATAAAAAGAACTCCTGTCTTATATTTGTACTATGGCATGATTAATTTCTCCTTGATTGTATATATCTTCCTTTAAAGGTTACTCTTTTTATGTGTATCAGAGACATTAATAACACATGACTATCACAAAAGGGCCTCCTTTGACATCACAAAAACACTTGGGTTTTAGAATGAAATTTTGAATAGGGCAAATTGATGCTACATTGATTTCATTGATACACATAAAAAGCTGAGAAAGTATCTTTTCAATGCATTTAAAGAAATTCATATTAGTAGTATCAGCACTGCTCTGACGAGGCCCAGAAGGCTGAAACAGTACTGTTTGCAGTTATATTAATATATATATATATATGATATATATAACTATACAACAGAATTCTTGTCTAACAGGATAAATTTATATACTAATTAATTGTCCATAAAACTTCAATAAATTATAGAAAAAGGCTTAAGATATTCCTTTGAGGTGTGTAATTTACAGCAAATTGTACATCTGTGTCATAGCTAGTTTTTAGTATATCTGTATTTCTTGTGTCATTTCAGGAATTCGTGGTATAAGATGTGTACTTTGTGACAGTCCAGTGGTGAAAAATATTAAACTTTTCCCTTTTCCTACTCAAGTAGGACTTAGAAAAGCCTGGTTGCAGTTTGCTAGACAATACATTGATGAAGTAAATCCAAGATCATCTCAAATTTGCTCTCAACATTTTGATGAAGGATCATGGACTCTTGTGCAGAAGAAAATTGGAGAATTTGGTATTGGAACCAGCTATGTCTTAAACCCTAATGCGGTTCCGTCAATAATCATGTTGCCAAGTGTTCATAGTACAAAACAAATTCTCGAATCAAAGAACTCTCTTCTATCAATGATAATGGCTCCAAAACTAGAACCACTAAAGAATACACCCACAAAAGACTTCTCCAAGAAAGCACTTCACGCCTCTATAGAATCAGTTGGGAAGATTTTTGATGAATGCACAGTCTGTGGATCTTCTAAGAGAGGTAGAATAATTCTTCATAAACTGCCAGATACAATCATTCTCAAAATGAAGTGGCTGGATTTTATAGAACAAGTCACCAAGAAACGTCTACAGATTCCTATGGCTAGAGTACGGGTTTGTTCCCAGCATTTTGATGATGCCTGTTATGATGAAGAACAGAGTGTCATGAATAACACAGGCTATGGAGTTAAAATTAAGAAAATAATGAAAAAGAATGCTGTCCCATCAATATTTTGGATGGATATAAATGGAGTGCAACAAGTAATGATTGCCAAGGACGAAGAAGCGCCAGTTGATGAAGTTCCTAGTGGCTCGTTTAATACAGAGATAGTGAAAACAGAACCAGATGCTGATGAAATAGAAGTTCAACCTCCTCTGCCACAAAATGCAGAAACCAACTCTGGTCTTATTAAATCTACTCGATCCAATCTGGAACATCTTCTAAACAAATCGGTTCAACAATATATCAGACCAAAGAGTGAGAAGGAAATGTACAATCTTTTGTCAAAATGTGAAAAGGAAGAGATCCAAAAAATCAAATCAATTCGAGGTGGAGGTGATGAAAAACCTAATTTATTTGCTTGTCATTGTGGTGAAGGGTTTTTATCAAGAGCATTGTTGTTTGAACACAAGAAAGTACATGCAACCTCAAAGGATTGTATATTTAAGTGCAGTATATGTCAGGCAAAGTTTCATACCCATAGAACATATGACCAGCACCTTATAACCCATTTTGGATTAAATCGCAGACTGTGTGCGTTTTGTGGACAATCTTTAGCATCAAGAATTGACTTCAATAAACATATTCAAACTGTTCATGGTGGAAAGGAAACTCCTGAAAAACGACTCGCTCTCTGGAAAGAATATGGGAAAAATGTGTATGATGGACCCGAAGCTATGTTTTCTGGAAATGACTTTGAAATCGAAATTGATTATGATATACCAGAACCATTAGATACATTACTTCCTCTGCAGTCTGAGGCAAGCACTAGCCAATCTTCTAGTCAATCTCAGAACGACTGCTTAGGAATTATTGACAAGATAGCTGATAGACTGAAGGATTTTAAACCATCTGTTTGTGAGACGCAAGATCATTTCTCTTCTGAAAGTGACGACCATGATGATGAACGTAAGAAAAGTGCAGTTCCGACAAAATGTTCTGGAAAGGTTAAGAACAAAATGAGAGCGAAGATTCTTAGTAAAACCAAACGCGACACGTCAAATCGGTTACATGAATTTCAAGACACAACAAAGTGCAAGTTAGACACGAGAATTAAATGTAATTTGGATCTTTTTACAGACCCCAGGTGTTTCCTTTCCAATACAAACACCGAAACTTGTAGAGACTTTCTTGTAATACAAATTCCGAAAATAGATAATGTATTCAGTCAATTAAAAGAATCACCTACGATCACCGTGAATTCTAAAAATTTACACATTTCTCAGGGGCCAATGAAAGTAGATCCGGAATGTACTAAAAGTAATATTCCTCTTTACAAGAAAAAAAAGAAGCGGCCGATTAGATTCGGAGGACAAAGAAAACGTAAACGCACCCAAGCACCACGTGATTTCAAGGAAGAGGTGTTTGAATACAAAGTGGAACCTATTCCGGAGCTGCATAATTTAGAGCATACGAAAGAAGTCACTCTAAGTCTTACAGAGGAAGGATTTGCCGACCATATTTCAACTTTTAAATCAGAATATATAGAACCTGAAATGGATATCGACGACGTATCTGGAGTAGATAAAGAAAAAGTGGAAGATTGGAAGTTAATGATGAACATCGATTCTGATGAAGAGGAGCCAATGGTCTCTGAAGGTGTTGATGAGAACCATCCGGTCAACGATGTTGAAGAAAATGAAAGGGTTTATGGTTTGCTGCAGAATCAGCCGCTGGTTGAAGATTTTGTTCAAGACAATGGTCATAGTTCGTCATCCAGTGCTGACAATGACACAACAGATGTAGCTAATTCCAGTCAAGGTGACACTGGAATCGGATTGAGCTCCAGGAGCATAACGGAAGATGAATTCAACGACCAAAATAATGAAAACACAGCTGACAGCAGACCAATCTCTCCTGCACTGGGCTCGCATCTTTCTATCACCAATATCATCACAAATATAGATAGCACGTCCATAAAGATTGAGCCCTTTGATTCGGATCATGTCAACGAAAATGTGTGTGGAGAAGACACATTCAATGACACGAAAATCAACTTTCCATTTACCAAGGTGAAAATCAAGCAAGAACCCGATAATAAAGACGTTGATGAATCTTCATCAACAGATTCGTGTGAAGAACAAACAGTTTTTGAAAAGCTTAGTGACCAAGAACCGAGTGTATTCTTTTCACAGAACGACTTGGATCACAAAGGTCGAGATTCTAGTATTAAAGAGGAGCCTATTTCAAGCAAGTCGTTTCAATTTCAAAATGTTAATCTCTATGACGGTGAAGTTGACCCAAGAGTTGTTGACGACCAGACAAAAACAATTGTTGACGATTTGTTACAGAAACTTAATACTAAGAAAGAGAAGGAGGCGAACATTACCATGGAATATTTTCCGAACAAACCAAGCGGTCAAACAGAATATTCTTGCATTGAATGCTATGAAGGATTTCATCATAAGTTGATGCTGGAAGAACATCAGAAGTATCACAATAAAGAGAAGCCATTTCTGTGTCGGATTTGTTCTTCTCAATTCCAGGAATATACTACATATACAGGTCATCTTACCCAACATTGCGGGAAAAACACAAAAATCTGCTTCATGTGTGGATTTCGTACTTCAACATGCAGAACACTTACTAATCATTTTAACGCTCATCATAAAAAAGAAGAGGTCGAATCATCGAAAAGTTCGACCCCACCACCAAAAACTAAACACATCGTGGCCACAGTTAACGAATCGGAGAAAAAAAGGGCCGATCCAATAGACAGGTTTAAGTGTGATTTGTGCTATGTTATATGCGTTGATAGTGAACATTTAAAACGGCATTTAGTATCTGACTGTAATGTGGTTAAAGATGCTTTAAGACGAGGTGCAAAAAGATGAACTTGATTCAGACAAGAAATTCGTTTGGTGATGTTAATGGCGTTAAGTTATGCCTTGGATGAAGGGTTTTGAAAGTGTATCGAAGACATCAATTTGCACTTTTCCAATTTTCAGTCATATGCCTGTGGTTTCAGCAATTCCACTTTCGATGATGTCACTAATCCCTAAATTCTTTACCTGCATATTAAGTGATAAAAACAAGTCATTAAAGATTTTGTCAAAGTGCAATTGTAGGAATTTCAGACGTACTAAAAGAAATTTGGAATGGTCCAGATTGATGTCAGTGTCCTCCATCAATATGCATCAAATTGTATGCAGTGTTAAAGACGATCTATATTAACTTTAAATATTAAACCTCCTACCTTAGAATGAGCATCAGTCCGCTTCCAATTATTAACACGATATTTTAGTAGTACGGCTTTTGTTGAGAAGTAAGATCTTATAATTCGTTGCATATTTCTTGAAACTACGTAAATGTAGGAAATTTAACGATACGATCGTCCAAAAATTTGCAAAACCAGTCAAGTTCATTTTCAGTTATCCATATTACTTCTTTTTAAAAATTAGTAGCTTATCCGGGGATCCAGGTTCGCACAATTCATGCCAAAATTAATATCCAGTGTTGTTGTTTTCGAAAGTTTCGTGCCACTTCACATTATCACAAGCTATACCAAGACGCAAGAATGGTGATGCCCTTAAAGTGACGATAGTCGAATTTAACTGACATGACCTGGTACGTCTTCTTGAATTCCAGGAGATCCGATGTCGTATTTTAATTCTTTAAATGACGTGCATCAATGGAATTGAGCTTACTGGTTAAGGAAATATACAAAAACCATGTTGAACAAATTTCCATTTATAAATTTTAGTGAAAACTAGTTTGTGAAAGTGCTGAATGTTGATTTAATTGTTGAAACTTATCAAATGGATTTAGTGGTGATATTTATTTGATGTGAAGAAGAAACTTTGATATACATGTAATATTGAAATTTCAAAATCTTTTGTATTAAGAATAAAAGTAAACTGAAACCAAAATCGAGACATTTAATGAAATTTCAGGCCTATTCTTTATTTTCTATTAAAAAGCACCAGTGAACTGAAACATTAGTTATTACATAACTCTGCAAAGTGATACGCAGTATGATGAACCACCAGGTGTTCTTGAAGGGTATTGCGAGGGCTGTGGGTCTTTAAATTAAATGTTTGCTAAAGTTTCTTCAATTTAATGTGAAATCAAAACTTAAGATGAAATTTGGCCTAATAAATTGATTGTTACGTGCATACTGTCCATACTTATCGGTTAATCAGGATCTGCGTTGGTTGCAAGGTGCAGAGTTTCATTCATTCATTTGTCGAAATAATATATGTTTTTGTCCTGGCAAAATTTTTCCTTATAACACACTGTATGGCGTCTTCTTGTCCTCTCAGTGGCGTGGTGGCCGGGGGAGGGGGGGCCCGGGGGCACGTGCCCCCCCCCCCCCCCCCCAGTAAATGGAAACCAGGGGGCGCCGACGTTGTAAGGGGGCGCCAAAAGCCCTTCGAAAAAAAGTCGGTCGGTAAGAAATAATACTTTTTTTCGAGCTTATTCTTTTAGTCCCAAAACAACACGGGCCTTCCCCCTTATTTTTGGCCGAATAATTTCAAAACCCTCAAAAAAATTACCCCCCCCCCCCCCCCGCCTTTCTCTAAATCCTGGATCCGCCCCCGTTATTGATATCCGTCGGTAAAGTTAAGCCGACCGACAGTAGACATAAAAATACAAAAATATAGCTTCAAATAGCCTTCCTGCATTGTTTCGAATAGCTAAAACCTTGAAGTTTCCGGGGGTCTTGGTGTAAGTGTTTGTAATCACCAAGGAGTAAGCCTGTTAAGTTGTGATAAATGAAGGGAGTGAGTCGAAATGTTACATTCCACCCACACCTATGGTGAAATGTTGGTAGGGTGAAAAAAAAGTTCACGGGTTATGAGTTATATTTTCTGAAACTATACCCCAGTGGCTTCAAAAAACGGGATAGTTTGAAATTCCCTATAGAGCCCTTTTCGAAAAAATCACTATTATAGAGAAAAATTGTAGTTTCGGACAACAAAACCCAGATTGTCCAGAAGTATCCTGCCATGATCGTTCGTTTTGACGACAAAATCATCTTAACACATTGCCAGTTCAATAAATATAAGATTAAAGTTTATAAATGAGCAGTTAGAAACAGAGGCTACGCACTAAGGAATAGAGTCTACGCACTTAGGAACAAAGTCTACATACTTAGAATCAGAGTTTACGCTCTTAGGAACAGAGTCAAACGCACTACAGCACAGAGTCTACGCACTTAGGAACAGATGACATAGTGTGCACAAGTCATTGACTCAGTGTGCGCCAGTCAGTGACTCAGTATGCGCGCATAAGCGCCATGTGCACACTGCTATGAGTGCATGAGAGACATGTACACACTGCTATGTGCACATTGGGGGCATGTGTACACTGTTATGTGTGCATTGGAGGCATGGGCACACTTCTATGTGCGCATCGGAGGCATGTGCACACTGTTATGTGCGCATTGGAGGCATGTGCACACTGTTATGGGTGCATTGGAGGCATGTGCACACTGTTATGTGCAAATTGGAGACATGTGCACACTGTTATGTGCGCATTGGAGGCATGGGCACACTGCTATGTGCGAATTGGAGGCATGTGCACACTGTTATGTGTGCATTGGAGGCATCCGAAAGTGCTTCCTGAGCCATTTGATATTGAAAATCACTTTTCCGCCACTGCCTACATGACTGAACTCACAATTAGAATACACATGTGTTTGTAAAATGTGTCTTTCGATTTTTAAAAGAAGATTTCTACATTGATTGAAAATAGCCCGAGGAAGATGCAGATCTTCAGGATCGTAATTTGATATGTAAAATGTTCTTATTCTAGAGAGGAGTTTCTCTCCGACTATAGGAGCCATGCTTGACCCTTTTTCAAAACACAAAACATACCTGTAGCGGTTGTCTGCGTGAATTTTGCGTTTTTCGCTAGGTCATACAATTTTCCCGGAAAATGAGAGGACTTGCGTTCCCGGGCTTTCCAAAATTTCTGTTCTGCTTATTTATAAACTTTAATCTCATATTTACTGAACTGGCAATGTGTTAAGCTGATTTTGTCATCAAAACGAACGATCATGGCAGGAAACCTCTAAACAATCTGGGTCTTGTTGTCCGAAACGACAATTTTTCGCAATAATTGTGATTTTTTCGAAAAGGGCTCTATAGGGAATTTCAAACTATCCCGTTTTTTGAAGCCACTGGGGTATAGTTTCAGAAAATATAACTCATAACCCGTGAACTTTTTTTTCACCCTACCAACATTTCACCATAGGTGTGCACCGTTACAGCTATTCAAGGGAGACAACTATGAGGGTCTCTCATAGGTCCGCGCTCGCTACAAGCGTTCACTATGACAAGTGCTAAAATTAGGTCTTTCCGGTCTTCCTACGGACTGAATTAATTATTTTGGCTCTTTGAATTTACTTCTGGGGTCCAAAGCCTAATTTCAATTTTAGAACAATGTTGAATTAACCGCGTTTACTGCAGTAAAAACGAAAACTTTAAGGACAATGAAGACAATGGTGTGAGTGTTTGTAATTACCCAAGGATTAAGCCTATTGAAAAAAAGAGCAATTGAACAACATTTTCTATGAATAATTGCCCTCGTTCTTGAAATGTTTGTGGACCCGATAGAGAGTTGATTTCTTGATGGATTTTGATGAAACTTGGTGTGAGTGTTTGTAATCACCCAAGGATGAAGCCTATTAAGTTAATCCACTTGAAGAAACATAATAATGTCAACAAAATCCGTGTAATATAAAAAATGTCACTCTCAGAATTGTTCATTTACTGATAACATTTACTTATTAAACCTAAAAAATTTGTGTTTTGCGTTTCAGTATCGAATATTTTTATCGGGGCTGCAAGTGCCTGAAATATATCTAGATCGCACTCACAACAGTCTTAATTTTCAAAATTTTCCATGAAAGGACCCCCGTATACCCTCGTTCCTCCTCTTCGACGCGGTGTTCCACGGTCGAAGGGCTCCAGAGGTTTTACATGTGCATCAGTGCATTCATGCATTGTGATCCATACCTGAACAGAATACCTTAGAGGTGTGACTGTATATTTGTTCCTCATAATAAATGTTCCTTGTGGAACAAAAATTATTATAATAAATGATCTCAGGAACTCTTATCATATAATATTTGGGTTAGGGTTAGTTCTAGTGTTATATAATAAAATATTATCATAGTGGAACTTATATATCGTCACAGAGGGTAGGTAGAGGGGTGTGGGTGGGAGCGTCAAAAAGGGTTTGTGCCACCCCCCCCCCCCCCCCCAGCCAATTTGGAGCCACCACGCCACTGGTCCTCATCGCTCAATCAGGTTCAGAAAAGAACGGCGTAAAACTCAATTTCATTTCCTACTTTTACTTACTATTACATAATGCAAACTTGTGTATATTATATATTAAAATAGTTCTATGTGAGGTTTATGGATTTAATGTGGACTAAAGACTAATACAAAATGCATATAGGTTAAGTGATAAACGTTGCGTCATAAAATATTTTTTTGATATATACGCCCACTTAAGATTATAACACCGGGGCTTTTCCCGGTCCGTCCATCCGTTTTTATACGCTTACATGTCTCTATGTGGACGTATATTGTCGGCAACCCCGTAGGTCAGTCAACATTTTGTTTGTAAACGCTTTTAAAACTAGAGATTTTGATGGAATCAAATGAAACTCGGTATGTGTATACATATTCATAAAACGATCTAGTTCGAATTTGAGCTATTTTCGATTGTTAGAAGCAGAGTTATTGCCCTTGCCCCAAATCTTAAATAATGCTATTGATTTGGTCTGAGAAAGTTTAGTTTATTCCTGATTTAAAATAAAGTTTTTTCAAGATTTAGGCCTCTTTCATCAATTTTGATTTTCGCCCTTTAACCTCTATACAGAAAGTGCTTCTATCAACATCTTGCTTGTAAACGCTCTAAAAACTAGAATATTTGATGGAATCAAATGAAATTCGGTATGTATATACCTATTCAGAAAACGAAGATCAAGTTCGAATTTGAGCTATTTTCTATGGAGGTATAACGTTGCCAATATGGTCGATTGTGTCGCAACGATAAAATACCAATGTCGTAATTACAAAATGCATTTGTCAATGCTGCAAAGTACAATTATTGTCTATGTGTAAAAATGCAAAATGTATAAATATACTCAAAAATCCAATTAAATGCAGCTAACAATTTACTCTTTGCATTATGCATTTTGCATTAGGCACTATTGAATTATACATTCTGAATATTAGTCACTTTACATTACGCACTTTGTATTATCAAGCCTTGCAGAATAGACTTTTACACAATAGAAATACCTTATGATGACGTATATTCATTTGCATACGTAAAAAACGGCGGAGAGGTACGGAAATAACTAGATTTGCATGCGCATTGATACATGTTCTTGTTGACACTTACGAGGGTGCTCTGAAAAGGGTGCTCGGAAGGAGTTATGCCACAGTGATGAAACTTGTCATGCATTAAATTCAACATTTGCTGATACTAACGACATGGTTTATTTTTCAACATTGTCTCCCATGTGATCCACACACTTCTTCCAGCGGTGTTGGGGTGTTTGGATCCTGGTGGTATAGAAGCTCTCATCCTGATCACCAAAAACGTCCTCAACAGCAGATATGACCTCATCATCAGACAGGTACCACTTCCCAACCAAGTGTTTTTCCATGTTCGGGAACAGAAAATAGTCAGATGGTGCCAAATCTGCTGTTGAGGACTTTTTTGGTGATCAGGATGAGAGCATCTATACCATCGGGATCCAAGCACCCCAACACCACTGGAAGAAGTGTGTGGTCCGCATGGGAGACAATGTTGAAAAATAAACCATGTCGTTAGTATGAGAAAATGTTGAATTTAATGCATGGCAAGTTTAATCACTGTGGCATAACTCCTTCCGAGTCAGGCTGTGAACTTTTCAGCCTCCCCTCGTAAAGATGGGTTCTCCCTTAAAGATAAATATCTCTGTATTGTTTCAAATTTGGAGTCTTGGGAATTATTTCAAATTGATAGTTAATTAAAGGCCCAAGTACTTCTAAAAAAAGGGGGGGGGGGGGGTGCAAACGTCCAATCAGGAGAGAAGTTTAGGTAACCGTCCTCTCCTCGAAAACTTTGCTTTGCAGTTGTGCAAACTCTATTGAGTTATTGCTACCTGTATTGCTTCAAAAGTGCCCATTGGAAGTCTAGAATATGAATTTCTGGAGTCCTTTAGAAAATCAATAAAAAAAACTCTGAAACGTTATCCCCTGACGAATTTAAGGTTTATTTGTATAGGGAATGCTGGAATACAAGAAGAAAATGTCAGAAATAAGACGCCTGGAAATGCAAATTTCTGAAATATCTGAGAGATCTAGCCTGGACAATGTTGAGAACTAGACGCCATCGAACTGACATTTTAAGTTTTATTTGTATAGGGACGCATGGAAACGCTCAATTCTGACATTTTTCACCGAATTTAAGGTTCAAAATTAGTTGTATAGGGTCTGAGGAATTTAGCCTAGAAAAAGAAATAGACGCTCACAAAATATGAAATTTCCTGACGAACTTGTGGGTTGTGGGATCATCGAAATTTTGAGAATTAGGCGCCTGGATAATCAAATTCCTGACATCTCCCAACGAATTTAAGATTCAAAATTATTTGTATATAGGGTCTCAGTTATGTCACTAAAAAATTTGAAAATAAGATGCCCATAAACATTTCCTGACATTTCCCGTTGAATTTAAGTATCAGAATGAGGGTGGGAGAAAATGCGCTTACGGGCGTTTAGTACTCAAAATTGTCAAGGTTATATAATATGGGTCCCTCAGACGTCTAATTCCTGACATTTTTTTCTTGTAGGCCTACCCTATAAAAATTCGTTAGGAAATGACGTTTCAGGGAGTCAATTCTTTAAATTGTCTAGAGGGGCTCCCTAGAAACCAGACTACCATGGGCACCCTTGAACCAATACAGGTAGCAATAACTCAATCTTTAAACGTCAAAAAGAACTTGTATCAATGCGCATGCATATTAATTAATTTCCGTACATTTCCGACGTTTTTTACGTATGCAAAGGAATATACGTCATCATTCCACGGGTCGCCAAGGTCTCTGATGGTACTTCCCTTTGGAGGAATCCACCACTAACTATACAATTATAGTTAATCAAATTCGATTGTCTTCAAATTGGGGGTTTAAAAACATGCAATTTTAAAACTTTGTCGCTGACTTTTTGAAGCACTTTTTTGACAATTTTTTATTTAAAAATAGGAGAATGGTATGAATTTTTTTTTTTTGTTGTAACGTAGCCAATTCTTTTCAACTGCAGGCATTGGTACAAAATTGAAGTATAACTGTATCTGAACTCACAGATGTTGACCAGAATGACGTCGACAAAAATTTGTATCTAAACCGATCGACAGTTTAGTCAAATAAGGTTATCAGTAGGTCGCTCAATATCATTAGTCCCATGCCCCTTATCAACACTATAGATATAATGACTTCAACCTGCTTCTCACAGCAAATGTTATCTGATAGTAGAAAATGTTAATTAGTTGATAAGACTATAATATAGGCCTATTGTTCTAATTGTTTTGAAGTTATTACAGATACAATATTACAGATTTTCCAACTATTTTTTTTTTTTTTTAAATATTCTCAGTCTAATATACTATATAAACAACTTCGCTCACCTTTTCATCCAAATAAACTTGAACTAAATTTTATTAAGTTCAAGCATTTTCGATAGTCGATTTGGTCTTGAATATGTGTAAATAGCCTTCAGAAATATTATTGCACGAAAATCACAGAATCCTTTCAAGTATATCCCTACCTAAAGATTTATCTTTCATTTTCTGTATGTTTTTCCCTACATCATATATTATACAATATTCAATATACAATATATATAGGCATAGTACGAGTCGTATTTTTTTACTTTTAAACTCTAATAATTATGGATACACATAGATTTTAAAGCTTAAATTTCGAGGAGGAGCTGTGAACGCTATAATACTGATTAGCTTAGCTAAAAACTTCCAATTTCTGAGACTTCTGATCGGATAGTGAACGTTTCTCTTTGTAATGACCATTGCACACTAACAGCAGTTTCTCAATCATTTGACATGTGACTGACAGTTATAACGTTGTTAGTAATTGTCAGATCATTATGTAAGATTTATATGATTAATCATCAAAATTTACCTAATATGATCTAACTATTACGTTGTGTTCAAATAAAAGCTAATAAAAATACAACACAGCTTGTTCTAATTATAAAGGGATATTATTTTTAAAGAAGTTGAATATCCAAACAATAGGTAATCTAAGGAACATTTAGTTGATTTAGGATACCGGTGTCGTCAAATATTTGTATAGCTCAAACAGCCCACTTAAAACTAGGGGTACAGACAGGGACCAGACTGATTAATGCTGATTAATTAGTAAACATGGTTACCATGCGTATATTCCTATAACCAATCGAATCGACCTGACCTTGGAGTCACACTCAAGTGAGCGATAGTTACTTCTACTTCTAATCCACATAAAGCAGAAACTGGTTTGGTTGGTACTTGTTGCAGGTCTGTATAAGTTTCAATTCATATCTTTTCCATTGGCATTGGCTTTGACATATCACCGTTTGATCCAGACTATTCCGATTAAACTAGGCAGTGCAGTAGTTCAAACTAAGTGCATGTTAAATAGATATAACCTACTTGTGGTACGTGTTAGATAATATTTATTGTGTCCTGATAACTGAAATTCCCTCGTCACTACACGTTGACGAGTATGTCGTCAAAGCTCAGATTCTTGCAGGTGGACGAGGAAAGGGCACATTTTCCAATGGATTTAAAGGTGGTGTTCACTTAACTAAAGATAAAAGTAAACTCAGTGAATTGGTTGACAAAATGTTAGGACAATCACTAATAACTAAACAAACACCTGCAGAAGGAGTGAAAGTTTCTAAAGTAATGGTGGCTGAAGCCTTGGATATTGCCAGAGAAACTTATTTTGCAATATTGATGGATAGAAAACACAATGGGCCTGTGATGGTTGGAAGTCCTCAAGGAGGAATGGATATTGAAGATGTGGCCGAAAAAAATCCAGATGCTATCTTCACTGAACCAATTGACATTTTCATTGGTGTCACAAATGAACAAGCTCAAACCATGGCACATAATTTGGGTTTCCAGGGAGAGAAGCGTGCTGAAGCAGCAGACCAAATACAGAAACTATACAAATTTTTTGAAAAAGTGGATGCAACTCAAGTTGAAATAAACCCTTTTGGTGAAACAGATACTGGAAGAGTAGTTTGTTTTGATGCTAAGATTAACTTTGATGATAATGCTGCATTTCGTCAAACTGAGGTATTTGCAATGGATGACATGGCAGAAAGTGATCCTAGAGAAGTTGAGGCAGCCAAAAGTAATTTAAATTATATTGGAATGGATGGAAATATTGCATGTTTAGTGAATGGTGCTGGTCTTGCCATGGCTACGATGGACATAATAAAATTATATGGAGGATCACCAGCAAATTTTCTTGATGTTGGTGGAAATGTGACAGAGAAGCAAGTTTATAATGCCTTTAAACTTTTAACAGCAGATAAGCAAGTGAAAGCTATTTTAGTGAACATTTTTGGAGGTATTGTTAACTGTAAAACAATTGCTAATGGTATCACAAATGCTTGCAGATCTATCAACCTGAATCTTCCTCTCATTGTCAGGTTGGAAGGGACAAATGTTGATGAAGCTAAAAGAATTTTACAAGAAAGCCAGCTTCCTATTGTTTCAGCAACAAATTTAGATGATGGAGCCAAAAAAGCTGTGTCTTGTTTGAAATGAAAGAAGAACACGTACGGTACTGAAAGTAAAAAAAATATTTATAAATGAACAAAATAATTCCAATCATGTATTAATTGCATAAAGATAAAAAATGTACTAGCCAAGGACAAATCAATGTGAATCCCTGAGCAGGACTTTCTTAAGGTTAATGGAATCTGATCCCAATTTGGATAATGGAAGTGCCACCATCTTGACAGTGATATGGGCTGTTAAAGTCCACTTATCATCATGTTGTCAAATAATCCTCTACTTATAAAAAGACATATCATAAAATGAATTATAAACTTACCAGTGATCTACCGGAAGCTACTATTGATATTTATACAGATCACTCGTAAAATAGCGTTAGTTTTAGTGGAATTGCAAGAACCACAGAGGTCGAAATGGAAATTGGAATGGTGCAAATTGATGCTATCAGTGTCCCTGATACACATTCAAAGTTTAGAAAACCTCTTTAAAATCCCTTTAATGATGTTAATGATTTTTAAATGAAATGAAATGAAATTGAATTTTAAAAAAAAAAAAAAAAAAAGCTTTGACATATCACCGTTTGATCCAGACTATTCCGATTAAACTAGGCAGTGCAGTAGTTCAAACTAAGTGCATGTTAAATAGATATAACCTACTTGTGGTACGTGTTAGATAATATTTATTGTGTCCTGATAACTTGTTGTTATTTTAGTAAATAATTAGGCCTAATACGTGTTTACCTTTGTTCAGATTAAAACGTGATAATATTTCATCAAAGTCAGTCGTGCTTTTGATTGTACTTGTACATTGATAAGGTGTTTTTTTTTTCATGAAAAAGTGCAAAAAACAGTTCATCGTTTAAGGGGATGTAATAATTATTGAGTACTAATTTTCATCATATATGATTTGCAACCTACATCCATTCAGCCAATATTTCGACTGTACATCAATCAGGTTCATTCAGCGAATGAATGAATTTTTATTCGTGTATAGCTTGATGTCAAAAATGTAAATTCAACCAGATTCTTCCACTTAGCGAGTACGTTTGTTAATGCGTCTGACCTCTGTGACGCTCTAGAAACAGACCATGCTTACTCTTTTTGGAACACCTGATAATACCTTTTTTAATGGAAATATTTTTCAAAAAGTCAACTTAATTAGTCAAAACGTAATGCAAAATGGCAGTTTACTATTTTCGTATCTGTTATTCGTAAGAAGCTTCGTATATGATGGATTGTCTTAAAGTAGCCTACGATCGACCGTATTTTGATATAAGTCCTTATTTGGAAGCAAGATCTGAACTTTGTCCAAATGTGTAAAATTAGGTCAATTAATTAGGCCAAATTTTTCCAGCAAATGGCCTATATAAACGATTTCGATGCAGCCAATCAATGTATTTAATTACAAATGCCCTTATCTGTAATCAAACTGAATGTTATATTTATACTGCTTATATTTAGGGTTAGTTAAAATATTATATTGGACAGAAAATTTCGGATTGAGGTGTAATTCTCATTTAAACAATTAAAATGGAAAATTCAGGTAAGTTTTTTTTAAATTTTCTATTATTTATGTACAGAACAATAATTAAAACCGAACTAAAATTTGATACTAGATTACAGAGCGCCTCATTACCCCCGCAAACTCCAAAATTACCCCCCTTGGAGGTTGAAAACCAGATCTCACAAGTAACATTTTGTCGTCCAAATAACACCAACTTATGAACAATCTCAGTTGTCAAAAACTGTATATTGTTGATACGATGGTTGCTCATGGTCCACTTTCTATTAAGATTTGATGTTTTTGCCTCTAGTCTCTTGATGGAATAAGAAAGTTGCGTACTTATCAATTGGCTGAAATATAGAGCAAATAATTATGAATACATGTGTATCCTTTTTATACGCCCACACATTAATGTGGACATATATTGTAGTCGCCCCTGTCTGTCAAGAGAGAGCTTGTTTCTTGATGGATTTTGATGAAACTTGGTGTGGCTGTTTGTATTGACCTTGGGATACACCTTTTTGAAAATCAGGAACATCCACAAATATTTTATGAGTTATTGCCCTTGTTCTTTAAAACATTTTATTTTTTCGGCCCATAACATTCTCAAAGTTGTGGACACGATAGAGAGCTGGTTTCTCAATGGATTTTAATGAAACTTGTGAGCGTTTGTAATCGTATAAGGATGAACAATATTGAAAATCAGACAACTCGAAATATATTTGATGGGTTATTGCCCTTGTTTTTGAAAATATGTTGTGGAAACAACTGACGGTTGTTTTTTTTTTTTTTGATGGAGTGATTGTTCTTAATCATTTTAGGATGGAACCTTATATTGACGTATTGTCCTTGTTTTATGCGTATTTCAGTGACATGTTTGTTTTTTCCAGGAAACTTTAACCCATGGTTTTACTCCTGTAAAAAGAGAAAATGTCATTCTCAGAATCTTTCATTTACTGACAACTCTTGTCAACCCCCGGACGAATTGATTGCCATTATAAAAGTGAGCGTATTACGATGGCCATCGCTATTTTTAGTCTTTGAAACAAGTTATGTCTGCATAAAATTATTTAATGAATATATTACGACTATTTTCAGTATTTGCTGGAATGAAGAAGGACCAGTACCTAACCATGAAAGACAAATCAATTCCCTTGGATCAGGCAATTTTGTTTGGGACATTTGATCTACACAGAAAAGTAGAGAACGAACCCTTTGTACAGACCATGATAATGAAAACTATCACCAGAGACGCCTACATTTCTTATATATCTCAATTGTATTTCGTTTATAAGGCTATGGAAGACGTTGATGACGCATGTACCAAGGATCCCGTGCTTGAACCACTCTACTGTCCAACGGAACTCAACAGATGCGAAAGTCTAAAAGCTGATCTGAAATTCTTTCTTGGAGATAAATGGGAAAAGTATATAAAACCAAATCCTCACACGACGAAATACGTCGATAGAATCATTTATTTAAAAGAAAGTCAGCCATCTTTACTCTTGTCTCATCATTTTATTCGATATTTCGGTGATTTGTCCGGAGGTCAGGTTTTGAAATACAAGATGAGAAAACGCTTTCAACTTCCAGAAACTGATAACAATGGTCTGCAATTCTATGATTTTAAAAATATCGAATATAGCAACAAATTTATGAAGTTCTACATCAATCGAATGAACGGTCTGGAAATATCCAATTCACTTTATAATGATATTTTGGAGGAAGCTCGAAACGTCTTTCAACTTAATATTGACTTATTCAAAGGTTTAGAAATTCAGTTTCCAAAACTGTGTTCCCAATATGTTAAAGGCAACAATACAGATAATAAACCGTTTTCCGAAAGCCCTGTTATCATATTTGATAAAACTTGGAAAGCAGGAGCGGTTTTTCTTGGACTTGCAATTATCACAACTCTTGTAAAATCAACTCTTAATTGACAGACCCAATCGCACAGTGCTAAGATGTGTTCAACAGGGCTGGGCCATAGCCGTAGGAGAATATTTTTTCAGGCATCGAGTTATAATGTAAGTCGGTCTGCCTCTCCGTTGAGTCCCTACGGCTATGGGCTGAGCACTTGCCACGTTAATTTCAATGGAACTAAACCTTAAAGAGAGAAAGACTTTTTATGAATAAAATTAAAAAACAATTATGTGAAAAGAATTTCTAAGACATGGAATTTAGGATAACCAAGTGAGACCCTTTAAGGTAATATTTTTTAAAGAAACCTATGGTGCTGTCAAGTGCTGTGAATTATAATCAAGAATGATAAGAAATTGTTTGTGCAATAAATATACATTTTTATGAAGAATTCGCGTCATTTCCAAACATAAACACTGCTGTACGTCATATTTTAATGTTAAACATTTCATTATATTATATTTCGTTTTCTTTTTTTTTATTATATGCTATTTAATAATAAAATCCAAAACCAAAACATCTGTCTTTATCTCACCCTCTGATAGCTAATTGGGAGGATGTCGTCTGGTGTAGATAGAAAAAATCACCCTCTTAATTTGAGACTTCCGCACTTGAAGGTGCGTGGGTTTAAATTTATTTAGACACACCTCGGATCATTCTGATCAACAGAGAAATTCTACCTATCATACGGAGCTAAATTTCGTATGACCTCGGATCTGCTACACTCCGATATATTTAAAAATGGATATGGTTATTCAAACCGCTTGGGCGGAAGTCGTCTAAAGTCGAGACAGAAAAAAATAAGCAAAAGTGATATTGGATGTCTAGAAGAGTAAGCATACTCAACATGGCGCCACTACTGCACACTGTCAATCGTTGGAGTTATAATGTTCAAGGGAGGTAATTTTCATTGTATAGTGTAAATTAGGAACATTCGTATCTACGGCGGCCATTGTCAAACAATAACCCCGTATGTAGATAGAAATAGTGCGCTTAATCCGCCAGCTACGAGTTTATTATCAGGTCTAGGGAGAATGGCCCTTACCTTGATAAACATGACCTGATAAACTAGTCTACAGCACTTAGGAATCCTAGAATGCACCTATTGTTCGTGAACAAAATCCCAGCGCGGGAGAGGGCAAAGATCTGATTGGTTTAAACAAAAGTCATTAAGGTTAGGTCAAAGTTAACGTGAACGTTTGTTATCGCGCCTGGTTCTCAGACCCTAATGTAGTGGTTAAAAAAACCGGATTAAAAAAAAAAACGAACGAACGAAATTAGGGTCTGATTTTAATTAGACTGGCATCAGATATGTGCAGCCTAATTTTAACCTTCACCGATGTCTGAATCATGTAGGCCTTATCATGGTCTGAGCAAATGAAATGGAGACAAGTAATACTTCTAAATAACTCCTTGGCAATATATTGGTAGCAGAGAATATAAACCATATATGTAATTCAAAATGAGGAAGTACATGTAAGTATATCAACAATAAATAAGTACTTCATGATTTAAAGTATTACAGGTTACTTTGAATATTTATTTTCGTTCTGTTTCATTTACTCAAATCATGATTAGATTTACATATTATGCACACAGGTGAAGGTTGCAGTTAGGCTATGAAAATTGTCGACAGGAGTTCTATCCCTTAATATATTGACCCAATTTTGACAAAAGTTTGACACGAGTTATCTCCCTTAATTGGCACTGATAAACATTGTTAGACCTCCCCTCCACCTGAAAAAAAAAGATTTTTATATATTATGTTTTTGTCTAAAAATTTGTTTCAAAATGCGCCGAAATCAATTCAATAAAAAAAAAGTGCAAGAAACCCTCACGCCCACGCCCTTGCCTCTTCTTAATCTCAACCACGACAGGTGTCAGTCAACGATTATTGCTTCTACTGTCACAATGACAATAGTTCTATGCACCACGATTGTTAGTACCGTCACGGTGCGAATTGTTCAATGCACCACAATTGTTAGTACCGTCACGGTGCGAAGTGTTCAGTGAACAATGATTGTTAGTACCGTCACGGTGCGAAGTGTTCAGTGAACCATGATTGTCAGTACCGTCACGGTGAGAAGTGTTCAGTGAACCATGATTGTTTGTACCGTCACGGTGCGCATAGTTCAATGTACAATTGTTTGTAGTATATCGCCATGGTGTGGCTGAGTAGCATTTTTGTTGTGAAAACCAACCAATGAGTAAAATACCGTTATATTCCCCGTAGATAACTGGTCCTTGTCGGCCACAAAATGTAAATAAAACTCAAATTTCATCGTATTCACGATATTGAAAACTCATTGAATGGACCAATTTGCAGAAACACGATTTACTGACGCCGTCAGTTTAAAATTCGTGTCAGAATTAATATTTCTAAAGGTAAAAATCACGATTTTGTATTTTTGAATTAAATAACTTTTCGATTGTCTCCGGGAATTTCTATAATACCGTACTAATTGTTTAAAACATGGCATATTGTTACAGATAATATAATAATTCAGATATCATAATCAAATCAAGCTTCAAATTAAATATTCTCAGCCTGTGGTTCCATCACTAATATTGTTGATTTGTCTCATAGTTTCTATTTGAATCATTCCATCAGATGTCTCTGGTTCATGTAATTAAAGATAGTATTCCCGTATGTGACACCACTATCACCAACGCTTTTAATATTCTAATAGCGATGGTGACGTCTTAAAAAATCTAGTTTTGAGATTTAATGTATTAGCAAGAACCACAGACTTCTGGTTGAAAATAAGAATGATACAAATCGATGCTATGATGATTTTCCTTGATCAAACAGTTAAAACATTCATTGAAAGATCTATATTTATGATAGGTAAATAAAGTGACTTCAATGACGAAAATCTTCAGGTCTGCATAGAAACTGCTTACTGTTCATAATACCTTTTAGTGGCTGGAGATATTGGTTTTCGCCATCAGAGGAACTATAACTGCAATCAGATTTTTTCGTTCTTTTTATTGTGTTATGTACGGTAAAGGATTTTTACCATTTCGAGTAGCCTACGTATCCTACTTATCTTACTATATAAGAATAATATTTGACCATGAAAATCGAGAGATATCCATCCAAAAAGATATGTATTTTATCTTATATTGTTAGTTGGGATGGGCGTGAACCTCTGACAGTGAGGCCAGTCTCAGCAACTTGTCTTGTGTTCTGCACACTGTGTAAATAAGTTGAGTATGTTAACTTGGGTGGAGTAGTAGAAAGGTGATCTGCCCCTATTACTCCACCCTGACGTAGCTTCCTAGTACACACCTTTTTATCTTGCTATCTTACTCTATCATTACTCAAATATTTTAATATTTTAAAGACATTAAATCGTCTAATATTGGAACATAGAAGCTGATTTATCGTACATAAATTAGACTGCATGTGTATTAATTAAGGTGTTTTTTTCTTTTTTTCTTCTGCAAAAAATTGCATGTATATCATTAAGGCAAATGAACAAATTCTTTATAAATTGGCTTTGAATTAGTTCATATGTTTGGAAATTAATGACGAATATGGGCGACAAATTGATAATTTAAGGGGAAAGTATAACTTTAAAGTTTAAAGAATTTGTTCATTTGCCAGAATGATATGAATGCAATATTTTATTTTTTAAAAAAGGGAATAATTGGTCTCTTGAATATATGTATCATAAATGTGCCAAGTAAATGAGGCAAAGTTATAATAGCTTAAATTGATCTTCTTTTTCTACTATTTATAACGATTGGATACAAATTGCATTTCTTTGTCGGTTTATTCAAATATTTAAACTAGATTCTAAAAGCTTTAATGCTTCTATATATACTTTCAGAAAGATTGCTAACAGCGACGTCGTTGCTTTTCACTGATATACGTTTCTTTCCCTAAATTAAATATATGTACCACGCAAATTGTATAATAATCCACACAAGTACCTTAGACAATAACGTTTAACAAAAATTATGTCAAAAGAATGGCAAAATAAGTAGCTTCTCCAAAGAAAAAAAGGTGTTTCGAAAAGATCATTGAGCATGCTCATTTTAATGGCAGGAGATTAAAGGAATGTTCACTAACCGTTCGACCAAAAACTTTCAGACTCAGAACCTGGAATTTTTAGCTAATCTATTCGGTAATTATATTCCAAACTCTCCCTCAATATTTAAGTGTGTTAACTGTTAACTCAATATTTAAGCATTCAAATCCCCGTGCTATCCATAAATATCAGCGTTTGAAAGTCTAAATTATGACTCGTCGTTAAGTAAAACTATGATTTACATAGAAAACTTACATGCCTTCAGAAATGAAAGATAACTGTTAAGGTACGGGGATAATTATTGAAGGGATTTTTTGGCAGTTTCAGTAAATCTGAAGGTTATTTACATTAATTCAAGGCCCAAATCTATCCTCGAAAATGCTGCTTATTCCCCTTTAAGACACATTATTTAATCCTGGATTGTCAGATCATGTCTTAGAAATTTTCAGCAATATTCCAAGGTTGTCAACATATCGACAGATTTCTTAACAGGGAAAACCAATGGGTGCGCAATGTTCTACATTTTTTATACAGTTTTATTTTTTATACTGAAATTTTAAATTTTGACATGATGATATCCAGTATTCAATGACTCCGACCCAAAGACGCAGTCACGATCCTAACCTGTTTTGTGACACAAACTTTGAAATCATGAATGAAAGCTACGTGATTATCGGGTATAATCTGACCAATGAAAAGGGTCGAGGAGATTGGTGAAATGAAAAACACATATTTCTGGATATCATTTTCGTATTATTTGACATGGTGTGATAAGAAACGGGCGGTGTTCAGAAGTTGGGAACTAAGATACCAAGGTATGTTTGATATTTCTTTTATACTGACCATCATACATTTTCGTATTTATTTTTATTTTCACTAAATTTTGTTATTTAAATTGTTTTTTACATTTTCTGTATAAATTATTGTGAATTATCGTCTTTTTAACATCATGAATATCTGTAATACAATTACGTGACAGAAAATTTTCGCTGTCTAATATATTTTTTGCTGTCATATAGAAAAACAGCGGGACTAAAAGAACTCCTTGTGTTACACCCAAACCAAAAGATTACAAAGTGAAAGGTTCTGGATGGAACAATTTAAAACAGTGGTCCCAGATGGACTTAACAAACATAACAACCAAAAACCAATTCATTCATTTGCTGCCACCATATAAAATCATACATACAGCTGCCAAAAATTCATCCATAGCAATTGCCTATAAGTACAATAAAAAATTCATTGTTCATGGTAGACGAGCTTCCAAATCTGCTTTACGTGGGAGTTTATAAGAACTTAAATTCTCTCTTGTTACGCCTCAAATTCTCTGTTTTTTTCAGATGAAGGTTTTAACGTTGTTTATATTTGCTTTCTCAATATACGTTTCTGATGGTAAGCATTTTTAATTCTTTATTTTATCTATTTGATTCAATGATTTATGTAACAGATTCTGTTAATTGTTAAATGTATTAAAACATCTTATTTTTTTATACTGTGTCTTCGTTCTACATGTTTGTCTAAAGAATATTAAAAATATTTTCTATAATTCCTAAAATGATCTGGGATCAACAATCAATTTTAAATAACAAAGATTTAGTGGGTTTTTTTTTTCGTCCGAGGGTAATATTCGTATAAAGTTTTTCATCTAAGATCATATTTTTGTGAATTCAATAGAGGTTGGTTTCAATGTCAAAAACAACATGTACCCAGAAATAGGTTAGGGATAGGCTGATACTAGTACTAAAGGGATTAACATCTAATAATGTGTTTTGAAAAAAATCTGAGACTCACTGTTAGTATCTATAAAAAATATGTGCTATACACAGATGTTTCATAAAAAGAATAACTTGACCCTTTTCATCGAAATTTGGTGTCACTATTGTATAAATCATTTTCATTAAGTTTACAACTTTGTAACTGCATGCTCAAAAAAGAGAGTGAATAGATTTGGACATGACGTAAGGTGTAAGTACAAAGTAAGTAATACAAGACTCGAAATGGGGGCGTAAATAGGCTATAGGCAAGGGCGTAGATTTGTGTTTGTTTTGTTTTTTTTTTGTTTTTTTTTTTGGTGGGGGGGGGGGGGGGGCGAACCGGTTTGTAGAGTCGAAGTGCGTCGCGAAACGCCACTATCGCAAACCCAAACAGAGGAAAATGAAAAATGGCATCAATTTGGTGCATTCTGAAGGGATTATTCTATCGAGTCATAATTATACCCATTAAAATCATACTCACTGACGTATCATCTGCAACAAAACGACAGGTAGATTTGAAGTCATTTATAGTATAATACACGAAATGTAATATCATTTATATATTTTAAGAATAAAAGTGGTCCTAGCACCGAACCTTGCGAAACTCCATTTGAATGACCCCTTTCAGATAAATGACAAATATGGTATAAAGCTTATAATATACAAAATATATAGCCTTGGTTTCAAAAACTCCATTAATACCTCTGCACAGTGTCTAAGATAATCAATCCATGCATTGATTAGAAAAGTTGCTGCCTGCTTTTAACGGTTATTTTCTGATTGGTGGGATTTTGTTTACATGCAATGAATCTATTTTTACAATATTACTCGTGATAAATATCAATTATTTATGGCTTAATTTCACTTCAATACATATAATTATTTTTCACATTCCAAATACATGTACAAGTAATTTGAACAATTTGTATCGTAGTTTGTTGTCTGAAATATCTGCACTTAGGTCACACCTTGGTAATTATCTTTCACATTTCAAAAATTTAAAATGTTTACGTTAATACAGGTACAATAATCACAAAAAGTCTCATATAATTATGTAATTGTTGTACATTGTATTTCTAAGAGGAGTGATTTACCTGAAAAAAAAAATCAAAATAATTACACGATATTTAAATTCTTCACTTTTTAGTTTTTTTTCTTTCACTAGTTAATCACATGCCTGATAATTGGGGGACCCGAAAATGTTGTCTGTTTGATAAGGACCATAAGAAATCATTATAAGATTAAAGAAAAAAAGTCTGATAATCACAGATTAACCGTTATAATATGGCAATAATGGCGGGGATAGTTTGATATGGATGATTATGGATACACATGGATTTGAAAGCTAAAATAGTTGATGAGTAGCCTACACTTCTTGTATTTCAGCATAATTGGCTTTACTAAACGATTCTCATGTCTAAAACCAATGTACAATTTCCCCAAGAAAAAAATGTGACGTATCCCCCAATCCAATCAAAGTGTTTCCTCCTTATATCTGCCTGTTTATGATATATCCTGTTAATAGTTTGATATTGTTCTGTTATCCAAGGATTGAATCTGTATGATAAAGGATGTAACAGTGATGCAGATTGTCCTGGTGTAGCAAAATGTTTAGCAGCTGGTTGTCTTGGTACCCAATGTTTGTGTCCTGAAACCTACATGCCGAATGATGAATACACAAAATGTTTAAAAGGTAAGAAAGAGGAAGAGATTTAACAGCACTTGCAGTTGCGATAAGCCAGAAACATTCTAGAGACAACAGATTCTATGTCTTGCTGTGCCCTAGACGTGAATCTTTATTTTTTGTCAAACTGTAGGCCTAATGTTTTTTTCCTATTTTCTTTATGTTTCCCTTTCTCTTGCATCCCCAAATCTATTCAAATACACTTAAGTGCATACTGCATGCTCGTTATCAAGGGTATTATGGCGGTTGCATAACGACACAATGATTCCTTAAACTCCATTCCATTCAGACACCAATGTTTATCCTAAAGAAATACACTCAAATGACCTTTCTTGTTAGTGACCAATATCTATACATTTCCATTGCAGTTATTGACTTAGAAGAAAAATGTAATCTGGACACAAGATGTCGCCTGCCCAATACTCGATGCTCTAATGGTAAATGCGAGTGTGAAGCGGGATTTATTCCGGCAGTTGACAATATACGATGTAAAAAAAAAGCATTAGCAATCAGTGGTGGCTGGGCATTACTAAATGAAAGCTGTAGTTCTTCAATATTATGTACAGATGGACATACTATGAAGTGTGACGGAGTGTGTAAATGTACCACAAACTACCGTGAAGCTACTGCTGCCGATCTCAGTGCTTTTCCCAACAATGGTGAATGTGTTTCCAGTAGTTATACATTAGGTATGTAACTCTTATTTAAAGAGAGAATTATTCCGAAGACGACCATTTTCATCACAAATTTTGAAATCATTACCACTATCTTGTCTTTGATGGCGATTGTTCGGCAAGAATGCTCAATAAAAAGACGTGACTGAAGATTGCTATAGAGTCTTTTTGTGTCGCCCAATTGAAACTCTTTACACATTATAAGTGTGAGCCAAGTTTGTATGTTTTAACAATGTTGTTTTTTGTTATTTCAGGAGAAGATATAAGTCTGTATAGAAAACATTGTTTAGCTGTTCCAGAAGGAGGTAATAACTATTCACCATTTGAAACGATTTTAAAAGGCTGTTTTCGAACTAAGGCTTCCTTTGTGGATTTGCCCACAAACCTGACGACTTCGAATTTCCTATTGTTAATTTTGCATTCATGTGCAGTAACATACCACAATCGCCTGCTTAGGGCGTGTACATTTCACAACTGATCTAATATGCTAGAGCTTGTTCTCTTTATAAGGTCTTTCTCTCGTTACAGTATAATTATTGCATTTTGGCAGATCTGAATTGATCTCGTTGCAA
Source organism: Lottia scabra (assembly GCA_029955415.1). Taxonomy (NCBI): domain Eukaryota; kingdom Metazoa; phylum Mollusca; class Gastropoda; family Lottiidae; genus Lottia; species Lottia scabra. The sequence continues at coordinate 229,152 of JARJEI010000035.1, forward strand.
CTCATGATTTTGCCCTAGTACTGGCTGGTGTCGAGCGTGATACCACCATGCTTACTTTTTTCGAAATACCTGATGGTTCTTCTCGTATGGGAAGTTCATTACTATATAATTATTGCACCCGATGTTGTCGTGCTTTGGACGAGATTTTTGATTAACGGAATTATTTTGCTTGTACGGATTTTTATTATTCAAGCTTACGAAACTACCAGTTGGTTCTCTATTAGTTTGATTTACTGATCTATTGATAAAATTAGTTTTAGTTAAATGAAAAACTTCACTACAATAACAACTGTGTCGACTAGCAAGTCTATAAATCTAACATTATCATTCTCTAACATCAGTGTGGCCCGATATATTTCTAACTGTTTTATCTAGGCGTGAAAGATATCGGTGAAGAATGTACAACAGACAACAACTGCCCTGGTAACGCCACCTGTCAACAAGTTGGATGTGAACAGAAATGTTCTTGTGAAGCTGGTTTCGCTCCATCAGACGACCGCAAGAATTGTTTGAAATGTAAGTATTATAATGTAGTGTTGTAAAGAAAGACTGCTTTATACATGTGCTTTATCTATAGACTCTTTTGTACCTAAAATATCTTTTAATTAATGCTGTGTCCATCTCTACCAAGTTTGTGGTCACAGATAGATGGGATTACTATACGATTACTATACGATCAGTAAATATGTTCTGACTTTAGTCTTTGTTAAGTTTCAATCAATATTGGAAAAATCAGCAAGTAGTCCCGGGTGTCTTTGCTGTTGGTTCACTGATATCTTTTAAAATTCGTAAAGATATGCTGTTATGCTCGATGAAGAGTAGATTATAAGGTTTAATAGCACACATATGAAAGTCATCAAATGAATATTGTACAACGAATAAGATAACATGTCAAAAACTGCATTATCAAAGTAACTTACCTTTTAACCTGAGTTCAGTGTGCCCTCAATCTTCTTTGACCACGATTTTTGTTTCATCGCTAGATCTCTCAAAAGAGACTATCTTGCCTAAAGAGTTTATCCTGCCTTTCAGTTCTTGATCATACTCACTACTACACTATATAGCTTCAGTAGGCCGATAAGCAATCGACATATTTATGAACTATTATTGCTTACATTTCAGTAATTCCACTTGAGAAAGCTTGTGATGCTGATTCAGTATGTGAAACGTTACATTCAAGATGTAGCGATGAGGAAAAGGGTGGAACTTGTATATGTGATTATGGTTACGAAGTTACAGGAGCGGCTTTGTGTCGGAAGGTGTCCAATTTCCCCGGCTCTGTCAAATATGCTACCATCAACGAATCTTGTGTGACTGGGTCAGTTAAAATCAATTGTCAAGCAGATCTTGAATGTACTAATGGTATATGCCAGTGTGATAGTAGTATTTTTCGTGAGGCCAGTGTTTTGGAAAGGATAGCCTTTAATCCTGAAGGTTACTGTGTTCCTATTGTTGCCACACTCAGTAAGTAACACGGTTAGTTAGATACAAGAACCTCGTTTTTACTATAGTTCAATGTCGTCCCTCCCATTTTCAAACATTTTATTTTTTGTATTTTTTTCTGTGAGAAGGTATGTTAAGATCTCCCCTTTCCCTCAATTCAAAGTGATGTTCTCTGTTATAAGCTCTCTAAAGGTTACAATAATCACATTGCTTGTATCGCAACAGGACAGAGGCACACCTTCTGGAATACCCAATGCCTTTGCGAGTTTTCAGTTTGTTTGGTATTTACGTTTGTTTTTGGACATATATCCAGATGGATTTTTGCTTCTAATTTCCAGATCCCACTGACGCAAAAAAAAATGACATTTGTGCTGAGGTCTCGGTTGTTTCAAGTCAAACCACACAATCAACAGCAAATATTACAACAATAATGGCGACGGACGTACCAATGCCTACAGAATCACAAGTACCAATGCTCGAGTCTTCAGCATCACAGTTGGATATCATGGCTACAGAATCACAAGTACCAATGCCAGAATCTTCAGCATCACAGTTGGATATCATGGCTACAGAATCACAAGTACCAATGCCAGAATCTTCAGCATCACAGTTGGATATCATGGCTACAGAATCACAAATGCCAATGCAAGAATCTTCAGCATCACAGTTGGATATCATGGCTACAGAATCACAAGTACCGATGCAAGAATCTTCAGCATCACAGTTGGGTATCATGGCTACAGAATCACAAGTACCGATGCAAGAATCTTCAGCATCACAGTTGGGTATCATGGCTACAGAATCACAAGTACCGATGCAAGAATCTTCAGCATCACAGTTGGGTATCATGGCTACAGAATCACAAGTACCGATGCAAGAATCTTCAGCATCACAGTTGGATATCATGGCTACAGAATCACAAGTACCGATGCAAGAATCTTCAGCATCACAGTTGGATATCATGGCTACAGAATCACAAGTACCAATGCAAGAATCTTCAGCATCACAGTTGGATATCATGGCTACAGAATCACAAGTACCAATGCAAGAATCTTCAGCATCACAGTTGGATATTATGGCTACAGAATCACAAGTACCGATGCACGGATCTTCAACATCACAATTGGAGATCATGGCTACAGAATCTTCTAAAGACGTTTCCTATGTAGAGAGTCTGTACTCTTCACAAGAAGGTATTCATACAGTCCCATTATCCTCGTCACCTACTGTATCTTTATCTTTAACCTTGGGATCTTTTACTGACACGTCCATCCAGCCGTCACCTGACATGCAATTAGTTGATAGCACAGCAATATCCATAGACAAAACATCATCTGACGAGGTCTCGGCTTCGATTTACATCACCGATACTAATGAAACCACAACAGCCAGAACATCAACGGTCGAGGTTGTGACATCGATATTCACCAACGACACCGAAACCAACGAAACTACTGAAGCTACTACAACAGCGATAGGTAAAATCCAGAAATCTTACTAACTTTTCACACTTGCAGGCTATTAGTATAAAATAAAATCCAGTACCAGACAGTTTCCCTAGCGCTGTGCGCTGTAGGTGCGAGATGAATGATGCAGCTGAATTTGGAACTCGGACGCGTGTAGGCGACTCAGTTCGATGACTATTTTCTTTGTGCTCTCACTTGGTTTTATATGCACATGCACTATAGAGCAAAAGATTTAATTTTTTCCTTTATTGAATTTCAGCAAAAGTGGGTGTGTACGATTCTTGTGTTGATGAGACAGTATGTCCAGTTAATGCAGAATGTCAAAGGTCTTCGTGCAGTGGTAACAAATGCTTTTGTAAAGCTGGATATTTCCCTGCCAATAAGGATACTGAGTGTCTGAGAGGTAGGTAGGCCGAGGAACAGGTCGATGTTTAAACAGATGCTAGAAACAAGGCTCGGAAAATGTCAAGCTACACGGTTGGCGTAGAACATAGATTTTGCTTAGCAGAAGAATTCTTTTCTAACTAACGATAAAGCTTCAGTTGGAACATTTCCGTAAAATTTCATGAATGTACCCACCAGATCCTAAAAGAAAATTATACGGTTGATCGAGCCTAATTTGTTTTACCTCTTAATAGAACCCCATAGCCCAACTGTACCTAAGAGTGATTTTACGTCTTCATGTATTTATTGCTTTTTTTCAGGGGCAAAACTTAATGAGGATTGTAACGACACTATAACCTGCTCTGTACCATTTAGTGTGTGTAAAGTTGGAAAATGTGCCTGTAGCCCTGTCTTTGCTCGGAGTACAACAGATGGATTTTGTGCTGGAGATCTTCCCTCAGTTGGTGAGAGTTGTACTGGAAATGATAAATGTCATGGAATGGCCCACTGTAACTCTACAACATCTTTGTGCCAATGTGACGAAGGGTTCCGAGAAGCCGATGAGGCCGAAGTATTCTCGGCGGGTCCCGTCTGGTTTGTAAACGGACGGTGCATCAGACTTGTAGTTAACGGTTAAGTTGTCTGCTTCTTATAGTCTGAATAGTAATAATCTAGATTATAATTTTCATTTCTGATACAGATCCAAAATCCTTCCACGGATCTCTTTCTCTCCCAAAAGTTCTTCCAACTGTAACTTAAGTCTTTTTTAAAAGTTTATGTCTTCAGCAGTACAAAAAAAAACATGTAACGTCAACAACAGAATTCGGGGAATCTTGGCAGCATAAGTTACATTTGGAAGGATATCAAGTAGGCTTGTAACTAGTTAGTAGTTTATAGTTGATGCACTGTTCTGTTAGCTCAGCACCTTTCTAGAAATGCCTCACTTTTACTAAAACATGAGCCTTGATAATGTGATCATGCCTCACTAGATGCACTTTTTTATAGGTTAATTCTAAAGCTTTGTAGAAAATTAGTCACTAGGAAGTGGAAACTTGATTTTGTGCAGGGTTGTAGACTTGGTAGACTTGAATTTAGTGTATTTGTATAATTTAGTTTACTGCGACATTTGAAGTGAAGCCCAAAACTAAAACTAAAATGGTTGATTACAACAGATCCTTGCAACTTTTATCTTTATATTTATATTTTCTATTTCAGAAGTAGCAAAAGAATGCGGTATGTATTTCATCAGAGATATAAATAATACAGTTATAAGGGTACAAAGTCGAAACCTGGGTGGTTTTCCCTATTCCTAGCATTAAGATGATTATCGGCTATAAAGGACTTTTCCTTTCTTCCGAAGCAGAGGCGTTGCCATCCTCTCAAAACAAGAAACACGGGAAGGGGCAGTCTGATTAACGGGAAACAACTGTGGGGGCCGAGATTCCAAATATGAAAGAGCTCATTACACAAGCGCCCTGTTGTGTATATGGGTGAAGATGGGACTGAAAAGATGAATTTGTCGGTTGATACTTGAATCTTTAGCATAGTTATGATATTTAGTCCCCTAATGATTGTATACTAAGACCTGAGAATTTAATTTGTATTTTCATTCTAAGAGGTTGTATTCTTTTATACTAAAATATATTATTACAGCTAAAGTTGAAGTTGGAGATGTATGTTCTAGCGATTTTAACTGCCCCGATAACTCTAGCTGCATCTCGGCAGTAGCAACAGGGACAGATAACTGCAACAAGAGATGTTGGTGTGACGTGGGTTTCGCTCCTTCAGCTGATAGAAAGTCTTGTCTGCCAGGTTCGTTTTGATATGGTTAGCAAAAAGGATCTATTAAATATAGGTGGATTTGGGATTACTTGTGCCGTAGGCATACGAATGGTAGTTGGCCCATGTAGACTATATAGGAGGGGTTAGAAGTGCATCTTGGATTGTGCAAGTTCTGAAGGTTTTGATATTTCTTAATGCGACCAAATTTTTTAAGGGCCGTATAAGGCAGCCTACTACAACACTTTTTTTTAAGGTAGATTACTTTGCAATCGGAAGTCCGCAAATCTATCATAGTATATAGTTATTCAATTTTTCCATTTATTTGTTACAGTGATCAATATTGGTGAAACGTGTGATCGGGCCAAGAATAGGTGTATCACCCCACTATCAAAGTGTATAAATAATAAATGTGAATGTTTCCGAGGATTTCTACCAGCAGTAAATAACACATTTTGTAAACCACAAGATTATAAAGAGTACGGTATAACAACACCAATCCTTGGTCAAACATGTGACAATGGCTATAACCGCTGCGTTATGAAAGGAGAACAGTTCTGTGGATCTTCTGATAAATGTGAATGTGTAGACGGCCTTAGACCAGCTACATACCTCGATCAGTTGGCTTTGTATTACGATATGAGACAATGCCGAAACGCTTCAGTACCGGAGGGTATGTACATGATACATTAACTAATCAACCCATTCCTTATCTCTATCTCTGGTAGCCTGTCTCGACATGATTAAAAGATATACCGTAATTAACTATATATAGGCTACGAGATTGAAATTGATTTGTAAATGAATTCCCAGAATTCTGTTCCTCTTTTCATACCCAAATGTTATCATTAATAAAGATTTGTATTACAGACATACAAAATCACAGACAGCCAACAATTCTGGTCGATTTATTAGACCAGAATCGTGTGCCTGTGTACAAAATCACTATAGCCCAAACGGCGTTTCACACTCAGATAATTCCCGTGCAGACAATTCCCGCACGGCCAATTCCTATCAAGACATTTCGCACCAGGATGATTTGCATCAGGACAATTTCCACCAGAGACATTTCACACCCTGGCACTCTACACCCATGACGATTCACATCCAGGAAGGTATAAGTGTCGCTAGGTGACTACGCTCCAATATTTCTTACACTAAATGTATGCAATGGGATTTTAACGGACAAGTATTAAAGTGGCACATTAATCTGCCTCAAAGTATGACCGGTTGCCGTTTGGGACTTTTTGGCGAGAATTTACCTACAATCATAACTTATTTCTTCTTCTATCAATTCATGCATTCCGTTTTAAATTTTATACTGGGAGCAAAAATGGGTGCAAATTGCCCGGGTGTGAAATTTCCGGGTGGCAGTTTTCCTGGATGGTAATCGTCCTGGTGCGAAATGTCCTGATATGAATTGGTCGGGCGGGAATTATCTGGGTGTGATGTGTGACGAGCCCGGTTAGCTTGTAGGCCTATTAATGTTAATATACTATTCAATCTATAATTTAAAGGCTACAGACCACCAATATCATGTGCTGACCCACCACTACCACAGATCGGAAGTCCAGATTTAGATTTGCCAGATAACACAGTTTCTGGTGAGTACCATTAGCCTATACTAACAACGGTTTTCTAATTCTACAGTAGGGATATAATTTAAGAGATAATGCGATTTTTGTGCAGTTCTAGTCCTGAACAATTACGATTAATTAAATAAAGAGAAACCAAAAATCGCAATTATCATCATGGGAAGAGGTACCTTAATATGTTTTGAATTCCCTCCAAGAAAGTGCTTCAAAGATGACTCGTGCCTTTTTGATAATTTCGGATTTCCACACTGTGACAAATATTAATATTTTTGTTATGTAGATGTGAAGAGAAACCAACTATTAATGTATATACTGGTGCCTGTAGCAGTCATAGCAGCCGCTGTTCTGGCAATAATATATACAGTCGCTAGACGGAGAAGGTATTAAAGGTGTTATTTTTTTCGAGAACTTGTAGAAACATGTTCCATGTGCTGGAACACCATGCGGTGATTGAGATAGGGTTTATGTACGGAAAAGCCTCATTGATGTCATAATAAATAAAACAATCATGACTTTCGAAAAAAAATATTGTTTGGTCCGCTAGTAAACGGCGCTTTCGACTTCTGTGCTCTTGGAAATACATTTTTTCTATTTTCTTGTAGAGTTCTGGCTCGGAAGAATGATGACACTTCTTCAGTGGATAGTGAAACCAATAGTTTATCCAGTTTTCATCTACCAAGACCACAGTTTAATCTCAGCCGGTTCCGTAGTGATCAAACATGGACTGAACCACAAACCAAATATAACACCCCGAGTTCATAAGCAGTAGAATTATGTTTTCCATAAAACCTGGTTATCCATATTTCTAAAGGCAGCTTTTGACCCAAGGATTTCAAAAGTTTTTTGTTTAATATAGTAATAAATATCAAGCTGAAGTGACTTTCTAAAATGAAGTTAATTTCAAATGTCAGATACTCTCTCTGACGTCATCTATTTAAAATTCAGAAATTTAGGTAATTTTCACATTTTCAAGTTTGCTTCATGGCCAAAAATATCTTATCAACCTGTTGTGCATTATTCCTACTTATTACACCCCAGCAGGCCCGTAGGAAGCAATTTCATATTGGGGGAAAATTGAGAAAATTCATTTTCAAGGCCTCAAGATTTTTGATCATACTGGCTCTAACATAATGCCAGTAATTTCTTTTGTATATCTTAAAAATAAAAAATAGCATTCTTAAGTCATAAATGCCAAAAATATTTTGTTCTTGTGAACCTGCAGATTACAAGTAAATGACCAAGAAAATAAATCATATCCATTCTTACTGTTGTATTTATCAGGCTAATAAAAAAAAATACAATTCATTTGTCAAAGTATACCATCCTTGTGTACCATGTTTTAGTAAACTACAAGTTTTTTATTAATCCACATTGACATAACAGATAAAAAGCTCTTATCCTATACATAAGAAACATAGTTTCATATAACAAATATATTCTATAGCACTATAATACACTAAACAAGCTATCCAAAAAAATGGTACATATAAACAATCCCTTTGACACAAAGTCAGATAATCTACTGAATCCATTTCTAACATCAGGTACTTCTCTTTGGAGGAGTCAACTACTATACAACTATTTCCCTTGATTTTGCTATGTTTTTTATGTGATTTTGATTAATGGTATTGTTTTGCTTGTACAGATTTTTATCAGAATAATGTTGAACACTCTCTTAGTAATGCTATATTGTAGTTAGATCAATTGTGTACAATGTTTAAAAAATGTAAATAAAAAACAGCACTAATTCATATGCAGATATCAGTACAGTAAGTCCCTGCAATTTGACACAGAAAGATAAACATGATCCTCCTATAAAAAGTAACAAATTGCAAAACATTTTCATTCTTTCCCTTTTGCGTAGGCATTCATAAGCAGAGACACCATTAGCATTAGCTACATGATCTGTGGAGTCTTAGAAAACTTCAGAAGAATTTTGTTACTCCTATACATTTTAAAGTGCATTAAAGGTCTTGTTTATTTACTTTCTCAACTCTCACAACTCAATACAAGCCAATAGATTGTTTAAAACATCAGCGTGCTATATGCACTTATGTTGTTGTTTTTTTTGATCCATCAGAGCTAATTGACAAAACACATAACATACTGATAAATTTGTCATCAATCTCTACCAATATAAAATCCTTTTCTCATGATAATGCAATGGTAGATGAACATTAATTCTAAATACCTATGATGCCAACTGTTTTAGTTCTGGTTCTTTCTGTTTTTTCTTGTATTCACTTGGTAATGGCAATGGGTTCTGAATAATAATATATTACATTACATAATTTTTGTAATACAAGTAATCATATTAAAACACTCTACACATTGATGATCATTCAAACTGAAAGTATTACGATACACGATAATATCATGATGTATGCTTTACGATATACAAGTTATAATGACATGTATTGTAAGTATGTGGTATCAGAGTATAACTTTTAAATACTTACTAATTTAGCAGCACGTTGACAGAGTAAATTATATGACCAATAATGCATCTGTAATACATTAAAATAATTATTAATAACATAAATAAATCTAGTTATTTAATAATGTGAAACTCATCTGCAATAAATGAACTCAATTATTAATTGCATCAATAAATAAAGTTTGTTAATGGGAATTTATGTTCCAAAACAAATTCATTCTGCAACTGATATTTTTCACTCAGTTCAATAATGACAACTGAATTTATTGTATTTTTGAGAATGGACAACTCGATTTGTCAATCATAGTCACGCTTACATTCCTTAAATACTTACCCCAGTTTGAGTTGGAATAGCAACACCCTGAACACGATGTAATCTACCTAAGACAGGATCTTCTATTTGATGTATCTTAAAATAAAAAACAATCCAGTAACGTATGAAATAATGTTTAATCTGCACCTGTTTGGGCTACTGAGAATGGGCTAACACCATGCAGAGTGCAATGAGGGAAATGTTGTAGGGCAGCAGAATAAGCCTTCTCTTATTTTTTATTTCAAACTGTCAAGGGACCTTTAACATGCACAGCCTATAGCAAAGAAGCAAAATGGACATTCCCAATTTCCAACAAAGTTGACAGTAACTTTCAATAGCATTAGCACCTTGAACATTCAAGGACCATACAATTTACTCATGGTATCTTCCTTCAACTTTCATATATAAGATTATATTAAGTTGACTGTATAATGTTCAATAGAACTTACAGCAGTAACAGTAAATCTACCAATTTGATCAGTACTTGATATACACGGCCCATTTGTCATATCAATAAAATCTCCAACTCTATATAACGTTACTGATTTTCCACTTCGAGATTTTTCAGCTATATCTGATATTTGGCTACTTTTATATTGATTGTCTTTAAATATTTCCCGTGCTATGGAAGCATCCACGGTTAAACGTTCAAATTTGATATCCTCGTAATGTAATCTATATCCTATAGTTGATAAACTGTTCAATTCCATCTGAAAAAATACAATTCATTTATTTACTAAAAGGGCAATAAAACCACTCAACAATCAACACAATATATTAAATAAATGATTATGCCTTAAAAATGAAATGTAATGAATGGAGTTTTACGTCCTACTTTTCTACACTTATATGGGCTAATTGAGGACGGGCAAACACCATGCAGTGTGCAATGAGGGAAATTTTGCCAGGACAGCAGCATTAGCCTGCTCTTAATTATGCCTTAAAGGAATAGTTTGTATGATACAGTACTTCACTGTTTGATCTGTATTAGTTTTCAGAATTAAAAAACTGACAACCCGTACCAGTACAATTCAACAAAAAAGCACTCTGAAAGTTCAATATGTTATCATTGTACTCGAAAAACCAAGTTTATCTTATGAAGATTGTGTTATCATTTATGTGAAATTATTATACAGAAAGAATTAAGACATTCACTCAATGCAATAACTTATAGATGCTGTTATTTCAACTTACTGAGGTTGGCTTCCAATTAGGCATTTTCAAATCTACATCATAAACAAAGCTTCCTGTATTTACTGAAAGATATATCAAAGAGTTACAACTATTGACTTACTACATTATATTGTAGTTATAAAGAGGCTAATGACATCTGATCACATTTAACGCATCTTCTTCAACCTCACTTACTCAACAATCATAATCAAATTCATATTGATTGAGCTATTTAATGATACTTTCAGATGTACTTTTCCACATTTCCAAGAAATGGCAGTTCTAAACCTATTTGCTTTCTGTTGATAGGGTATTCACTTGCTTGGTTGACATCATTTCAATAAATGACATATTTGCATTACAAGACTGCATTTGATGGTTATAAAATTTGCCAAGAGAGCAGCATTAACCTACTCTTATTTTCAATTTCCAACTGTCAAGGGATCTTTAATGTACATAGCCTGTAGCACACAGGGTCTCAATTTATTGTCCCATCCAAACGACAACCATTTTTCAATGTTAGCCCCTCCTACCTGCATCAAAGATAGGGGGAGAAACTGGCTTAAAAAATCATCTCCACCAATACCCTTATTGAACCATGAACCTCCAGGTTAGCAAGCAAGCATCTTACTCACAGAGTCACTGCCACCAGGGTTACAAAAAAAATGGCATAAAAAATGTCTATCAGTTTTTTCTTATTTCAGAAGCCAGTTAACTTACTGTTTATCTGTGGAAAACTGACTAATTCTACGTAATATTTATCTTGAAATGCTTTTTCTAAAACATTACCCAGCACTAATGTACATGATCTCCAAAAAGCCTGAAATGGAAAGAATCGAAGATTGGTGAAAATCGGTGTGAAAATTGATGCTATAAGTGTCTTTACAATCCCTTTAAACATCTATTTATAACTTTTCAAATAAAATTTTTATCTGGCGTTACTTTTTGATGTTGTTCTCACCTTATTGGTTATATCTGGGTCATTATCTTCAAAATTTGAAAATTCTATCACACAATCTTCCATCAGTGGTCGATGCATATCCCAAGGTTTAGAATTCACAAAAGCTAAAGCAGACCTAGTTTTTAATACTTCTTGAATATCTGAAAGAAAGCAAAATATACTGTCAGATAATTTTTTTAGGGGATCTCAAAGGAATACAATATTTTGAGTTAATGACTGGTTTAATCATTAACGATTAAAATCTTCTTAATGGGAACAGATTAATATTAAGTGATTTATATAAGAAACAAAGTCTATGTGGGATTAAATGGTTAAACAGATTAATTAAAATCTAATCAGAAATTAACAATTAGTTCAATTTGGGGTATTTATAGGCTTTCATGGCTTAACTCCATTAAGATTACATGTCATTATTATTATATTTTAAAAGAACTTTTCTTTATTCACAATATAAAACATGAGCAAAAGCACTCAAAGACAAAAAGTTACATCACTTCTGCAAATACTGATAAAACTTAAAGTGATGCCATCTCTTAGAATGAACAAAAAAAATTCAGTTCTCAAACTTGGTCAATAACAGTATATATTCATCAACGGTGTCCAAATTATACAAACAGAATCTAATAAACCCATAAAACTATGTAAATTTCCATACAATAACAGGTTATATAATTGAAAAACACTTAAAATTTGATTAAGCATTTTTCAATTATTGTATATAAACAATATAGTTTTGTCACCAGGTAAGTTCCCTGATGAATATATACTCCTATAGACCAAGTTTGAAAATTTAGATTTTTTCTTCATTCTAAGAGGTTATATTCCCTTAACAGACAATTACACAATGGACACTGTCTTTCTCTGATCTTTACCTACAGAAGGACAAAAAAATTATGAAATATGAAAATTAGGATATATATACGTGTACGGTATATGATACATCAACTTGATGTTTCTTTTGTTTTTCATTTTTAAATAATAGTTGACTTCATATCAATATTAAGCATCTTTCATTTTATAATATTGCTTTTAACTTACGCATAGCGCAGGTGTATGGTGTTGAAATGCCTTTATTCATAAGAAGTGAACAGTTTTCAGGTGGTCCTCTAACATCAACATCTATTTTCTCTATTCTTATAATACTTTTCTGTTGTCTTATCTTTTCTTCATTGAAGATTTCATTCCTTTTTACTTTGACTTCTGAATTGGTCAATCTGGAACTTGCTGAATAACATCCTATGAACCAAAATGATCAATACAAATTTTCAATTGTGTGCCATTTATTTAAGAATATAACTTAAAATATAAGATTTGTTAGTATTACCAGTACTTTAAATTTCACATTTGTAATCATATAAAGAATAAATAAGCTTACTTTTTCATCAGCCCAAAAACAATTTTGAAGTTAATATTTGAATTCATGTGCGCTTGAAAATTATTGGCACAATAAGTTTCTGTTCTATAGCCTAGGTAACTTATTTTTTTGTTGTTGTAAATAGTAAACAATGCAGATAGATATGTCACATTGCAAATGAAATTGGAATCGTTTGGCTCAAGCTCAAGAGTAAATTTCGATGTCTTGAGATAGGTTAGAACCACACAATCATGAAAAATGTTAACAAATTAATGGGAAATATAAATAGTTCCTATTGGTTAATGTAAATTGAACTGACGTTTAAGGGTTTCTTTTAAAAAATGATTTTGTATTAGTGGTTTTCGGCGTGCAATGGAGGCAGCCATTTTGAACTTGTACAGGAAATGTAAGAAGTTGTCTGCCCCTGTTTCCTTACGCATGCGCAAATCTATAGCAACAAAGCTGGTAAATAGCGAGCGTCCATTGACAACAGTTGAGTTGATAATTTTCTGCTAGTTATTTTACCGCAGATTTTCTTTCAGTCTGAACAAAAGTTAACAAAAGTCCATCATGGTAAGTAATGTTAATCAGGAGACACCATTTAAATTATTTCAGAATTTAGAATCAATGGGAAATGAAAATAAACAGAATATTTGTAGGTTTTGCTTAGATTTTCTATTCATTATTAATTTCATTTCTTACTTTCTCAGTTTCTGTTGTTGACAGTGTGAGTGTTGTTCCTCAAATGAACTGCCACTGGGTACTGATTGTTGTGTTGCTTTTGGATAGGCCTAGGCTCATCTAGCCTAGTATTTTGTGATTATCGTTGGTATGATTAACTATGAACGTGGTGTGTCTGAAAGTGTGAGAGTGAAGGACTTCAGCAAGAATACCAGTCAACTCGTCGACAGAATTTTATCGGTCAACTCGTCGACAGAAATCCACTCGTCGACAGATTGTATTTTCCAAAAAATTATTTTAACGGTTGGTACTTTCATCAACCTAAAAACTATCTAAGATTCTTAGATTTATTTTAAGGCTACTATTAAATTCATACAAATAATATGCGAAATGTCTGTTGCGATGGGCCGTTGATTTCTACCGAAAATTCGCGGGCCAAATTTTACCGTTTATCACTCGCCAATTGTATTACAAACTCACTTATGAAACCCCGTATTATATCCAATAAGAAAATAAAAAAACAACTCGACTAAAATAATGATATTATTTAAATAAAATGTGTCGACGAGTTGGTCAGGTTTGTCGACGACTTGGTCAAGTTTGTCGACGAGTTGGCGTGTCGACGACTTGCCTAGACACCTTCAGCAATTCAGCCTCTTGAGTTGAAGTTAACTATCTTTTTACTTTAAAAACAATGACTAGTTAGGCTAGTTACTTAGTTAGTAGTTATCACAGTACTGATCTAGTTTACACACTGAGAATTTAGCCTCAGATCCTCCTGATAAATTTTGACGATTGTTTATTTTTGAGAATTTTTCAATACTCAAACTACAAAGACTACCGGTATTAGATCTAGATGTATCTTGGCCTAATATCTTATTTTATGATATATTTTTCTTTCAGCCCGGCAGTGCTATCTCTGCTAGCAGCTCTGTTTCATCTGCAACTCGTAGAGCCAAAACAAGGCAATATAGAACTGTGAGTAACCATTCTCAAGTTGATGAAACATTATTTGGAGAATCCAACAGTGCTGCTAAAAGAAACGAAATGTTGAAAGACAAGTGGGCTACTGGTGGAACCAATATTGAACGTCAAGCAGAAGAGAGAAATATTAGGAGGAAGAGTGGTGGTAAAGGTGGAAAAAATAAGAAAGAAACTGTCAGAGTTATTACTAAGGATTTAATTAGAAATTTAATGTAAGTTTATCTTCTTACTCATCAAAAAGCTTATGATCTCTATCTAGTTACAAATGTATATAAGAAGTCATGTACATACTGTCATCAAGAAGCAGGACACTTCCTTACAAAGGGAAAATATAAGCATAAGTTTTGGAATTATATATATCCGTGTACTTTCTGTCTGTATTGTGGTAAATTGCTATAATCTGGAATATCAAACAAATATTGTTGAATCCAAGACATTTGAAAGACACTATGTTTTTGGTGTATTCATGTTTTTGATATATTTTTTTTTAATTACTGGGTATTGATGTTTATTCAATAAATAAATAGGTTTTTTTTAAAATACGTCAATGTATAATATGCTTCACTTTATATAAGCTTAATTCATTAATGAAATCTGTTTAGTCATTAGCATTGAATATTATCCTACCACATAGAGAGCTGTGTTCTCATTATCTTTATTATGTAATATTATTTTAGAGTACCAACAGAAGATCCTAGTGGTCAAAGTACTGTTATGAGTAGGGGAGACTACTATAGAATTCTTCAAGCAGCCAGAGTTTATACAAAAGAAGAAAAAGAAGCTCAGTTGGAAGCTTTAAAGAGACAAAAAGAACAAGCTTTGGTATGTTTTAATGCAAAGTACTTGAGGACAGTGATCATTTTGTACGGTACATGAATTAACTGTACATGTCAATTACCGGTACTGTAAGCACAGAATTTGTGTATTTCTTTTCAGTTAAGTGACATATTAATGTAAGGATATTCTACCTATAATCTTATAAAATTCATTACTTTATTGACCAATGTTATTATTTGATATTCCAGGATGAAGCCCAAGAAAGAAAGAATTTTATGAAATCTATGGATTTAAGCAGAAGAAAGAATGAGAAGTTAAATGAACTGGAAGAAGAAGCTAAGCTAAAAGCAGAACATTTATTGTCTAAAGCCAATGAAATGAGACAAGAACAGGAAGATGAAATCAAACATCTTAATGAAGTAAGCTTAATTCTGAATGAATTCTTGAGCAAACACATTTGAGCTTGTAATTTCAGTTTATCAAATGTTATGTTATATTTTGTTATTTAAGTTCATATTAAGCTAAATCGTAAAATTTTGTAATTTCAGTTGACATTAAATGCTTTATGTCATATGTGTAATTCAGTTGATATAAAATGCTAAATGTCATGCTATATTGTAAATTTCAGTTAATATTAAATGCTAAATGCCATGCTATAAGAGATGCTCAGATAGTTGAGAAGAAACAGATTGTGTCAGAAATGAGTGAAGAAGAAAAGCGATTAGATAAAATGATGGAAGTAGATCGTCAAAATGCTATTTTGATACAAGAGGAGATTGAAAAGAAACGTAAAGAAGAACAATTAATTGGTGCTGCTAAACTCATGGAACAGATTCAGGTATGTTTGGTTTTAATGCTATGTATAATTCCTGTAACTGAATGCAACCATCTATTTCATACCACTGACATTAAGGTTATTGACCCATGTAAAATGAAAATAGTTGCCATCCTATAGGGGAAGGAATTTTTTTCTGGAACAGCTGAATACCTGGTGCACTTTGCCACTTTACAAATATATAACATAAGCGTCAAAAGATTTAGTTGAAGTGGTGTTTTCATTCAAATTAATATACATGTTTTCCTCTTTTTCTAGGAAAATGAACAAGAACATTTGTTTGAATTGGAAAAGAAAGATCAAGAAAATATTCACATGCAGAAATACATCGAAAAATTAATGGATGAAGATAGAGTCAGTTTAGATAAGAAGAAAAAAGAGCAGACTTCTTTGAGAGTAAGTTTTATTATGGATGTTTTGTTTTTAGGGCACTTACTGTAGAATTATTTCCTCAACAGAATTCAAGAAAACTAAGGTATATATGACAAGATTTTGTGTGATGATAAAATATTTTGTTTATTTTTAGGGTGAATTAAACAAAGCCAATGATGAGTTATTAAACAGAAAAGTTGTTAAAAAACAACAAGAACGAATGGAAGAGCTTAAAGTTATTGAGTATCAAAAACAGAAGGCCGTAAGTATTTACAAATTTGACTTCAAGCACAGATGAAATCTAAACAATGTTTTTTTTTTCTATTTTCTGGGGATTAGTGCAATGTAGGCCTAATGTATGCAGAGTCAAAAAGGTGATTGTTTCATACCATGAATTTGAATATTACGATCATGAACCAAGATCTCATTCATTTGTAGGAAAGAGAAGCCATCTTTGAAAAAGAACAAGAAAAGAAAAGAATTGAAAAGGAGAAAGAAGTAGCTAGATTACGAGCTTTACAAGAGAGAGCTAGAGATGAACAATCTGAAAGAGATGCTCTCCGAGCTAAACGAGCTCAAGAACAAGCTGAAAGAGAATGGAGACAGAAAGAACATGAAGCTATGATGAAGAAGGCCAGTGTAGAAGCAAGCTTAAAACAAGCTCGATCTAACCAGATGAATCAAAAAGAACATTATCTTGGTGTTCAAGCTCAACGTGAAAGAATTGAATTTGAAAGAGTTCTTAGGTATGTATATTTAGCAATGATTTTCTAATCCATAAATTATACATAATTTAGGTAAAATTCCATTATTCAGTTTTTAGTTAACTCACTAAAGCAGTCAGTGGAATGCTTAAAGTTGGCAGCTTACTTTAATTGACTGCTGAAGAAAGGGCCAGCTTGTAAGGTAAAATTTTAATGCATACCGGGTAGCCTGATTTTGGATGAAGTTGCCCATTGATCAGATCATTTTATTATGTATCAAAAAATAAACTTTTAATTACCGGTAATATTCTTTATAGAGCACAGAAGGAATTGGTAGAGAAAGAAAGGGAAGAAGAAGAAAGATTAAGACGTCACAGATTAGTACATGCTGATGATGTCAGATCACAGATTCAAACTAAGGAAAAACAAAAGATTATGGAAAGGAACATGTTTTTCGAGGAGGGTGTAAAACTCGATCAAGAGGCTAGATCAAGAAGACAGAAACTAGAAGAAGTTAAACGTAACAAATTAAAAGAATTAAGGTTAGTTTTTATAACTATATAAGTATCATCTTTTATCATGTAGAGCTATAGGACCAAATGGGAGCCATGACCACGCCTTGGAAAGTCATACATTACACTAGTGATGGTTTGAAAGAAACACTGGGTTTACCTCAGAAACACTGGCAGTGGCATCAGAATTTTTGTACTTTAAGAAAGATTTGAACCCATGGCACCTAGCAGACCAAAAGCCAATTTGTTACTAAGGTATTCCGCTGCCATTATTGATGTTAAAGAAATAAAATTTCACAATGATTGGTCATCCGGTAGAGTGAAGAAAAATATAGAGCCTTATTTCACTAAACTTTTTTTTTCTTCTAGATCTGCTGGTATTCCCGAGAAATATTTGGCTCAAGTTGAAAGGAAAGTGAACCAACCTCAACACGTAGCATCATAAACAATCATAAACATTATCTCAAACTCTTAATTTGATTTTAATGGACTACCTGGAAGAATTTTTAAATTTTATTTTGACTGATGTCAGAATATTGTCGTAACCAAATAGCCTTAAAGCATTTTTCACAAAATAATAGTGTATATTTTAGCTTCCACAACCTGTGCTTATGTAAACATCACTATGTACACTTGGTCAAAAATTTATATTTATTGAATTTAACAGCATTATCATTTTGTAAAAACTTGAATATATTTTACACTCAAAACATAATTGTAAATATCTGGTATGTCTAAAGGCGGTGTTTTTTAAGGAATTGTAAAGAGGTTTTCTAAATTTTGTTTGTATAACATCAATTTTCACCATCAAATTTACAATCAGATGTCTGTGATCCCAGCATTATTAAGAGGTTGATAGGTTGATAGCACACCTGTGAGTGGAATTGGTGGAACCACAGAGATGTCTGATTGAAAATTAGTGCTGTAAGTCTCCCCAATTAACATGCAAAATTTAGAAAACCTTTTTCCAATCCCTTTTACTCATAGCTAGCTAGCTGGTAGGTTTGATTGTTTTTTAGAGAGAAATTGAGGGCTAAATTTTTTTCACTGGTAACTGTTTCATATTTTTTTTTCAAAATTAATAAGTTATTTGTAGACATTGGGATGGAGGGCAGGATTTTGTAAAGTCAGGTCTGGGTGGTTTATTTTGTTGATAGTATTATGGGGAGAAATTTTTTTGCTAGGTTTTTTTATTACTTATTTTTGATTAAAGGGGGAAAAGGGGAGCCATACTTTATTTGCTTGGTTGTTTTTTTTTTTTACAGCAACAGCAACAGTTTAACATTACTTTCAAAATTTTAGCTTATTTGTTCATTTTGGGGTTAGGGGCAAAATTGTTTAGGCGGTTTTTATTAGTTTTATATTTTTTTAGTAGAATCTTTATTTACCGGTACTTGATTGTTTTTATAGCAACAGTAACCATTTTAACATACACTTTCAAAATTATAACTTTTTTTTAGATGAATGGGTTAAATTGTCAGATCTAGGTGTTTTTATTACATTTTTTTTTATATGGGGAGAAACTTTATTTGCCAGGTTTTTTATTTTTTTTTATTGGGAGAAACATTTGCTAGGTTATTTATTTTTTGTTTATGGAGAGAAACATTATTTGCTAGGTTGGGGCAGAAACTTTATTTGCTAGGTTTTTCATGGGGAGAAACTTCATTTTCTAGGTTATTTTTTTTTATGAGGAGAGCTTTGTTTGCTAGGATGTCTTATATTATATTTTTGGAAAGCCATTTTTTACATTTTTTTTTTTTTTTTTATTTGTTTGGTTCAGTATTAAGATTCATGACCAGCTAGCTAGCTTGGGAATTTTTAATTCAGAGTCATCTAGTGTGATGAAATAGAACAGCATTAACTTTAACAATAACTTACTATATTAATAATGAACTTTAAATAAATTGTAAATACAAGATGTATATCAGAGATTTTTAAAGGGAAGCAAAATGTTTTAAGAATTTAAGTCAAATAGATATTAGTGCAAGTTCAGTATTTAACGGGATCCATAATTTTAAAATCAGTGTCTTCAAAGTAAAGGCTTAATTACAGGTGCCAAATTTCTTCAACAATGTTTGCAATTTTACTTAAATTACCTTTTCTGAAAAAATTATTAGTAAAAATATAAGGTTGGTCACAATGCATGTGCAGTTTTCACAGTAAGATCAGTTCATTGTGTATTGGAGGTAGACTAGGTGGTTGTCATAGCAATACATGTCAACCCGTTTTACCTGCAAATTAAATAACAACTGGTCATGTTAATTGTTTGACCGGAAATTTAACTTAAAAAGGATCATTTCCTTTGTGTGATATTGTAAATAGAAATGGTTTTTACTTCTGTATATTATTATACCTATTTATTATTCTTTATTTTTAGTCTTAGAGAGACAGATAAGTTCTTAATTATTATTTTATTAATTAGCCACAAAGGCTAGAAAATTGTGATTTCAAAACATAAAGTAAATAAACATAACCAAAAAATATGTTAACTTACTTTTCTGCAATTCTGCATTCTATTGGACTCTTAACTCAGCTGAAATTTGACTGAAAAGTTTTTAAGGCTGATGCTAGTGCATGAGTAAACCATCTACTCTTAAAATGTATCTGAAATCATTGTTAACAATATTTGTATCTATTGTAAGGATGCAGTGAAATAAACTATTCTCAAAACAAAGTGTCATCTTTGCTCATTGTTCATCTGATACAAATTTAAGTATATACTTGAGATTAAAGTCTTCTTCCTTTTCAAGTCGTTATGAGCATTATGCTATTTTCAAATACAGATTAAATTAATTGAAAATTATGTGCACTGACAGATTAAATGTTTTAAATAAGACTGATAATGTGCAAATCTGAGACCCCATATGCCACAGGCTATGGACATTAGAGATCCCTTGACAGTTGGAAATTGAAGAGTAAGATAATACTGCTGTATTGGCAAAATTTCACACAATCCACACAGCATGGCATTGGCCTGTTCTTATTTTCCAAAATGGGTGCAGAAAAGTAGGAAGAGAATCTGTTTGAGTTCTTACTTGCACACAATTTACTATTTGACAATTATTACAAGGGTCAGACTTGAAACAAGATGCCAAAACCTTAAATGAAAATAATTTAGGAGGGTTTTCTGGATGAAGCAAACTAGGAGTCAGTCCCACATAAAATGGAATCCTCTGAACACAAATTGGTGTAGAAAAATGAACTCAGGGTTAAATGGCTTAGATAAATTTATTCTCTTCTTGTGAATGACATGGTTAAAATGTGGTCATGTGCAATTAGTATTAGTCATATGCACAGCCTAATCAAATGTTCACAGATGAAGCAAGTATTTTCTGATGCCTTCAGCTATAAGTAAGATCTTAGTCCTTGCTGATTTTGAATCAATGAGTGTGGCCATGGTCAGGATTATTTTATGATTGGGTCATGAGATCAATGGCTGGTCACTAATATGCTACTATCTGCTAGGTAGAAACAGGACATTTCTTCTTACAATTAAAAGACAGAGTTATAAAAATTAAATTTTTAATCAAACAACAAACTAAAACAAACAATACTATTCTTTTAGTATATCTTGCCACATAAATGGTGGAACAATTTATTCTTTGTGTTTCATGATCATTTGAATAAGGAAGATTGTAGGTTAATAAATCTAAACTGTTCGACTTTAAAAGGATTGTAAAGTGGTTTTCTAAACTTTGTATGTGTATCGGGGACACTGATAGCATCAATTTGCAACATTCCGACGCGTTTTATGACGTCACTGACAATGATCTACTGGAAGCTATTATTGATAACTATGCAGATCACTGTCAGTGACGTCATAAAACGCGTTGGTTTTAGTGGGATTTTAAGAACAACAGATGTTGGAATGGAAATTGGAATCGCACAAATTGATGCTATCAGTGTCCCCGAAACACATGCAAAGTTTAGAAAACCACTTTACAATCCCTTTAAGAAGACGACATTGTGATACTGCCAACAAATCTAAGCTACTGTTAATTGACACAATTAGGCAATTGAGATTTTTAAAGAGGTTTTCTAGCTATTTAATATGTATCTGGAGATTAATAGTTTCCTTATACATCATACCTGTGGTACTTATACTTATTACTGAAATTCTTAACAGTATATACAACACAATTGACTTTCTGATAGCCATGTCATGAAACTTTTGTATTAAAATTGCAAGACCCAAAGACTTACAAGTGGAAATTGAATGGAGTAAATCCATGCTATCAGTATTCCTGATACACATAAAAGGTTCAGTAAACCTCCATTAGTTATTAACATTTGAAAACACTATGTAATCTACAACATTTGATAGAAAAACTTCGACAATGATATTGCTTTTAGCTGCCACCTTCCTGAATGATTTTTTTAAACTAACTAAATGTTACTGAATCACATAGCTCTAATGTAATTCGATAAGCAAATTATGGGTTAAATCTATTTTCGATTTACTTCTATTTAATTTGAATATTCAAATTACAGAATAAAAAGAAAAATCAGAACAAGTTTCTAACAAGTTTGTCAGCCAAATTTCTTCAAATTCTATTACCAATAAAAATTTATATTTTTTTTTTTAACAAAAAGGCTGATTAAAATACTTGAGCTCAGTTTTCAAATGTGTCACTTGTCATTTGTACCCTTTTACCTTAATATCATATATCTTTGTCATTTAAAAATTGGATATTCTTATGATATTGATGTATAACCTTCACCAGATAAACTTTTTCCCCTTCAAATATGTGATGCACAGTTCATATCAACTGTAGATTCATAAGTTAGTTTTTAAAGGGATAACTCTTAAAATTTTGTTCTTAAATAAATATCTTAAGGCCCTATTAGTTAACAAGAAATCTGAAACTGGTTTAGTATATGAGTGGCATTTGGCTTTGGCAAAATACAAATTTAAACTTATCACGAGTTTCCACTGAATGACGCCGTATTGAATCAGTTGAATGGGACAAATCTGCCATTTCAACATCAACATTTTAAAGATGGGTATTTCTCTGAAATCAATGCATTTAAACCCAAATACTTGACACTTTATAGCTCTTGCACATATTATTTACTTAAAGGATATATATTAAACACATAGTAATATTAAACACATAATCATAGTGGATGTTAGTGTTACATATCAGTATTATTTTAAAGATGGATATTCATCTGGTAGTAAAGCATAGCCTCGACATGTTGGACATGTTTTCTGTTCATTAAACCATTGTTTTATACACTGAAATATAGAAAAATAACATAATAAAACTTAACATTAGCTGGTGTAGAATATCTGATCGAAAACACACATTGGCTGCATAAAAAAAGGTATCACAGCTACTTGATGTCCACTGAAATAGCAAAGATAGTGGACCACAGCCATATACGCCTAACGAAAAAGCCTGAAATTTAATCAGTAGCAAACTAAACTTTCTCAAACCTTTTGATTTAGATCCAATAACATCCATTTTAAGTTTCATCAAAATTGGTTGAAAACTAAGATAGTAATAGCATATTCAAGATTTTGGGGCAAGGGCAATGACTCTGCTTCTAACGGTCGAAAAATAGCTCAAATTCAAACTTGATCTTCCTTTTTCTGAATATGTATACACATACCAAATTTCATTTGATTCCATCAAAAACTCTAGTTTTTAGAGCTTTTACGAGCAAATGTTGACGGACGGATAGGGGTGCCGACAATATACGTCCTCATAGAGAGATGAGGGCGTTTAAAAATGATGACAACACCATAAATAAAATAGCGATGGTTTTGGAGTGTTATGAAATCCATTTTTTTTTTAAATCTTTTAAACATTGACTTGGGCTTGACAGCTTATCATACAAATTCACTGAACAGGATTGAGAAGTCAAGAAAGTGAATATTCTACAAGCTCATAACTCTAGGATAATATTTAAAATAAAATACTGAATATATTACCGTCTCATGGAAGCTATGTTTACATTCTAGAACTCGAACTGGATGTTGAGATAAATCATCATGACATATAGCACAGGGATCTTCATCTTCCGTAAATAATTCACTACTAGGAGAAGATAATCCACTAGTCAAACCAGGTGGGGGCGCCACTACATGTGGTTTATTAATAGCCTGTAATAAAAAATGTTAATTTTATAAATATGCATAATACAATGAAAGTTTAAAAGGGCTCGCCAAATTAGGGGTGAAAATCATAGAGTGACAATACATTCTTCATTACGGCCCTGCAAGATTTCAAGAAATCTGAAACTGGTTTGGTATATATCAGATTCTTGTTGTTAACAAGTGTGAATTTACAAAAATCCAAAACCAGATTAATTTTGTAGGAGGCAGATTCACAGATTCAAAATCCGGGTTTGGGCAAACTGTTGTAACCGATTGACACAGATGCGGAATCCAGTTTCAGATTGGATGTAAACAGGTAGGCCTAATATTGACCGTCACCCATTTTGGAATTCATCACTAATTATTGATGGAGGTGCTAAAATATAAGACAGTTCAGCACATGACACATATAAAAGAAACAAATTGTGGTTATCATTAGGCCTATATCCTACCTGACTGCCATTTTGTTTATTAAGTTTTTCTGTAACAAACTGTATAATAGCTGGTAGAGATAGTCCAGTCAAACTTCCACCTCTAACTCTCCTTAATTCTAATATAATCATCTTAAATTCATTCCTAAATAAATACATTAATCATTTATTCAAATAAGAAATTCTGTGTCTTTAAAATTGTAAAAATAATCTCCTAAAAGTGAGTCTGCTAAAGCCCTCTTAAACCAACTAATGACTTGCAAATACAACCAGTTCAACATTGCTGACAAACGTTCTCCGTGAAAGTTACGCTAGCGCTCTGCAACATATCACGGTAATGAACAGCGGGCATTTGACCGAACAACATCAATATTATAATCTCGTGATTCTGGAAGTTCAAAGATCAGAAACAGGTCTTTCGAGGCTACAAGTATTTGTAAACAAAGAAAATGAAAACCAACAGATATGTATTTAAAATGATAATAAAATGCGTAATTGGTGAACAGATGGTCACGATGTAGCATTAAATGCACGAGCAATGCCGATTGCTGAACCTTCAAACATTTCACTTCTGATAATTTGGAGCAACACACAGGGTGCACCTGATTAACTTTGCCTACTTACTCATCATATCTGGGAAAAACTTCTTGTAGTTTGGCAATTAATTTCTCCATGCTGGTTTTAGGATCTCCCAATCTTGGTGTTGTGTTTCTTGTTGGCCATACAGATTTAGGAATGGATGGTAGTTGTGGTCTAGGTCCAGAAAATGTTTGTGGTCTGATTCCTATGTTGTTAGGTGGAGGTACTATTGTTGTACCTGGAACTGGAGCTCTAATAAGACTATCTGTTGGTGATGTGCCTGGTGCATGATTTAGGGAACCCCTTCCTTGATTGAAATTACTTGGCGTCTGTAAAAATGAAAAAACAAATGTTACTGAAAAAATCTTTTAGATATGAGCCAATTTTTTTTTTCTATGGTGTATACTGAATTTTAATCATTTAGATGATGGCATCAAATTGCACCCTTAAATTTTCATTCAAACATCTGTGATTCCAGCATTTCCTCTTAAACAAGGGGTTTGATGAAGTCACACAATATGCTTGGTTCACAGAAGACCTTCGAGGGTGTGGCATTAAACACTAAAGTTTAAGTGGGATTGCTAGAGTATTCAAAAACACTTTACAATCCTTTTAACGAACAAAGCATACAAGTAAGAAGATAATCCTACCATTGAAGTTTGTGGTGTAGGTAAAGGAGGTGGTGAAAATGCTATTGGAGGTAACTCTGATAAAGTTTTACCTTCTTCAATCAATTTTATCTGATATTCTAACTCAACCTGGAAAACAAACCAGCATTATTATCTTCTGTTTGCTTAAGGAAAAGTTTCAGGACATCTTTTGGGTGACACTGGCTATACTAGTGAATTCTGAACATGTTCTGTCAGCTCTATTTCTGAGGTCAATGGAAAGGTTTTGAATTCTGTCTACATGTATTTTTTTTGGAATAAGAGGAAGGATTCTGAACTCTGTTTCAATTTGGTGGTTATTAACAAAACTCAATGTCTATCAAGTTAGTCTATTGTAGCAATACGAAGCTGTTTACAACAGAAACCACTGACAACAAAACTTGAGTCTGTATATGTATTTTTGAATTCTCGTATTTTGGTCTGTTGAAAGCATGAAATATCTCATAATTTTCAGCCTTAAAAGCCCTTTGATAATTTATTAAACATCCAGATTCTAGGGTGAATGTCAGCTTTACTGACTAAAATTATCAAAATGTGTTCCATACCTTGATTTTCTGAAACTTTTCATCTGATATTTCAACAATACCTTTCCAATGTTTTAAAGCCATATTAGCGGGCTGGGGAACTGTTGATTTTTCTTCAACACATCTGAAACAAACCCAGATGATATAGAGATAAAACTTGACTACTGTATTATTGGGAATATAATGCTTTCTTCTTTCTTCTTCCACGAACCTTGATCAACTGCATGTTATTTTATGCCAGATTACAATCTTCCTTGATTACCCCAAAAGAAATTAAAATTACCTCCAGGTTAAACTTCCTTTTTATTCTAAAGTTGTACTTATCAACTTATTATGATGAGGCATCCCTGTTGCCAGACGTGAATTAAAGCTGAGCCCTGCAGGCCCCGGGGCCACAAACAATTCTTAAGTACAATTTTGTTCTCAAATCCCAAAATTTACTCAACTTTAATCTTAAGTACATTCCGAGGCCACAAAAATTTTCTGAGAACATTTTTTACTCAGCTTGAGAATTTTCTTAAGTTGAGTGCTCAACCTGAGAATTTTCTCAAGCTGAGTAAAATCGAGGGCCATAAAAAGTTTTAAGTCATATTTCTTACTCAACTTGAGTAATTCCTTGAGATAGGTAGGGGGGAGACTTAAGAAAAATTTGAAGAGTACAATGGCCGCCATTGACAGACGCCTCAGACACAAAAAGACATATAGTAAAGCGTTTAGACCTTTAAAATTGATTATTGGCATTAATTTAGTCTTTTGGTACAAGAAAACATAGGTCTTCCGCCTGCTTTTGTGCAACTTATAGTTTAATAAAAAATAAAAAAAAATTTGTCAATCTTGTCCAAGCTTTAGGCATAGAAACCTCCATTATTGGCCTTTGTTTGTGCCTAGTGTGGTCTCTCGCTCTCGTTATCTTTTTTTTTTATTTTTGTGGCCTTTGCTTTATAATATTAGGCATTAGGCCTATTATTTTGATAGTTTGTCAAACAAAATAGGTTTATTAGACACACATCTAAAATATGAGAGTTTAATTTCTATTATATATAAAGAGGGAACTAGTTACTTACTATTTTGATTGAGTCTAAATGTGATAAGATGGTCTATAAATCAAGATATTATTATGAAAGTTTACTCTACTTCCTTGTTATGATTCCACAGGCTTCCATTTTCTTTAAAGGGGAGCAACTCAACTACCATAAATAAAGATTTCAGACCACAATATCATTATTCATGAAATCTCATTCATAAAAAGACCACTGCAATTTTCATTGGTTGAAAAAAACAGTGGGCGTGGCTAAAATCATCATTTTTGACTTAACTGAGTTAAATTATATTCTCAACTGAGAATAATCCTGAGAATGGTTTGTGGCCTCCATATTTGAGTAATTTCTCAACAGAGTACATTTTCAGGATTTAAGAACAAAATTATTCTTAAGTTGAGAAAGTTTTGTGGCCCCGGGGCCTGGATTTTGTGTCAAGTTGGCCTTCAAAATATTGGGGACCAGCAGGGTCATGATGGGTATATACATCCACTGAAATGATAATCCTTTAAGGTATATTAGAAACCCCAGTATCATGAAATGACCTCATATAATACAAAAAGTCTTACTTGTGAATAAGTCTGTTGAGATGGTCAATATGAAACATGGCTTCCTTTTTAATCTGATTAAATGATTTCTGAGATAATTCTAATCTAGTCTTTAAAACTGTTATCTGGAAACAAAACATTAATTTGAAAAAAATCTTACATCCCACATGATCACTAAAAAGATAGTAACCATCACAACTAGGATGAAATGTGACTTTACGACAAATTTTTCTCCACCTCGAGCTAGAATGACCTTTTGTGCCAAATATGATGGTATTTCAACAAATAAAGGGATTGTAAAGAGCTTTTCTAATTTTTTATATGTATCAGGGACACTTATAGCATCAATTTGCATGATTCCAATTTCAAACAGACTTTTTACTATTCAAATTTTCTATGAGATGTCTGTGCTTCCAGCAATTGTAAATAGATAAAAATAGATCTCCCGTTACTCTTTGAGCACAAGGCATTATAATAGGAAAAATTTCAATTATATACAAATACTTACTTCTGCTGTTCGAGCTCTGTTAGTTGTTTCATTACATTGTTGAGTGAGGCTATCTAGTTTCTCAGATATAACCATATTCGCTTCTGTCAGTTTTTCTAATTCAATTCTATAATTTCACAAACAGTAAAAATAATCAAGAGTCTTTTTCTATAAATTTCAATCAAGACTTTATAAAATACTGTTATTTGATTGGTTAACAAAACTTAATTTGACAAAATTCAGTGATCACTTCTGCTGATATACCAGTACACATACTCTAATATGATTGGTTAATAGAAATAAATTTTACTTGATTAAGTGATCGACCTTCAATTCCTTCACTTTGTGCTAATTTTAATTTATGATAGTGAAATAAGATTGGCTAATAAAACTTAAACTTAAATTTTATGATAAACCAGAGGATGAATGCTAAAAATAGATCTTTTCCTAAAATTTCTCATACATAAATAACGTAAAAATAAATAAAACCTACTGGGAACTATCTTGATCGTTAATTAACTGCGTATGTTTTTTCTGTATCTCATTAACGTCACTATCTCTTTTATTCAAGGCATCCATTAATCTACAACAAAACAACACTATTCTTTCAAATTTGCAAAATCAGTTTATTTCAGGTTAATGTATAAACAATTTTCTTTATATTCATTCTCAATTTTATCCAAACTTGACAGAACCATGATAGTGAAAATTGTTAAACAAAAAAATCAGTGGCAAAGTCAATCTTTAAAGAAATTTTAAACATAGTGGTTTAATGACGGTGAAATGACAAAAAATGAAGTTGAGTAAAAATACAACACTGGCCATCATTTCTCTGCACCAGAAAGACATCCTTTCAGCAACTTATACATAAAACTAATACCTGTCTTATGCTCTAATCTTCAATGGCACATGTCTTTCTTCATTATTCTAGTCTTATAATCTGTTTATAGGTACAGATAATCTTGGAAAGATTGAAATTAAAAGTTCTACAGAGGACCAGCTGGTTACTCTTTGAAATGTATCGTGTAAAGCTTGTTTGTTTATTTGTAATACATACCCTGTAATAAGATTGTTACGTTCCTCCAATGTTTTGAATAAGGTTTGATTACCAGTTAGTAAGTTTTCTACTTTTAATTTCAATTCTGTCGTTTCAGCATCAGACTTTTCATGAAGACCCTGAAATTTTTAATAAAAAATATAAGTTTCAAATGCAATGATTATAAGGACAGACAAATTTTTGTTCTCGTTTTACAGATCCCCAAGTAAATGAAAATGCACAAAGTATAAAGTAAAACACTCAGAATTAGTATCAGAATCATGCATGGCTGAAAAGCATTTTAAAATAAAAAAAAATAAAAAACACTAACCTGCAATTGGGCAAGACGAGAACAAAGTATACGATTATCTTCTATCAATTTCTTGTTGTTTTCTACCAAACTATCAATATTTAGATCTGTATTCACACCACATTCTCTTTTCATTATACTATCAGTTTGAAATGTTTTATCAGTCTTCCCATTGGTTACTTCTGTACTATTAACTGTTGTTCCATTAGTCACGTCTGATTTGTCTTTTGAAAAACTTTTATGACCTAAATTCCAAATATCTGGAATTGAATTTGAGTGAGTCATTGGGTTGTTCTGATTCCATTGCACGATATCAGCCATTTTGGATTCTTTACTAAAAGCAGGTGCAAAAAGACATGATTGGTTGAAATTCTGATCTGCTGGTTTTGGCTTTGACCAATCAGATGCTGCATTAGGATGAACAGGAGATTCAAAAACATTATTTGTGGAAACTGCCCATGGGTTTGTTTGAACTTTTTCAGAATCACTGTCAGAATATGTAGATGAAAAGAAAGGATTTGGAGGAATAATGGATGAACCTAATCCATTTGGTTTTGGGAGATTTCTTACAGGAGCTGGAACTGAACCAATAACTGGACTTTGCCATGCAGATGAGAAATTGTAATTTAAAGATGGTTTTGAATGTCCTTGAAAATTTTGCATTTTGTCTCTCACTACTGGATCTCCGTTTTCTACTTTTACATTTGTTGGTGGGCTCCCAGCTGGTGAATTGTTGATTAAATTTTGAAATAAATTTGCTGTAGGTGGATTAGGTTTATTTTGTTTAATGTTTGGGGGTATTAATGGTGAATTGGGATGAGAATCGGTGATGGATAATGGTGAATCTTTACGTATTTGCTGCAGATGATGTGGTATTGTTGATGCTCGAGAACTAACTGAGCTAGGGGATGCTGTGCGATACAATAAATCTAAAGAAATATCACTCTGTTCAGACACATCAGACACGGAACTACTTCTACTCGGAGCATTGATATCTGAATTTTTTGGTGAGTGACTTGGTGGGTAGTTTTCAATTGTTTCAAAGTCATCCAAATCACTGATTCGTTTCTCCTTGCCAACATCACTTACTCCATCAGAACTACTTACAGCATCACAAGGAATATCAAAATCATCTAAATTATTGTATTTAGTTTTCGGAGATTTTTTTCCCGATTTTCGAGACTTGATTAACTCGCTTACAAATTTTTCAGTAACAGGTTTGACTTCCTTAATTTTTGCAGATTTTCTTTTTTCAGTTTTTTCAACCCACACATTCACTTCTGGTTGTTTTACACTAGCAGACACAGAAGAACTTCCTGAATCTTCGGAATCAAACACAGGTTCACGTAATTTTGTAGGTAAAGGCAAAGGAGCAGGGGCTTTAGTTTCTGGTTTAGGACACAAAGATGGTGGAAGAGAAATGTCAGCCAATGATGATATGGAATGGGATGAACTTGATTTGTTTGTTTGAAAATTCGATGTTGGTTGTACTTGATTTGCACTATTGTTACGATTTCTTTTTAAAGATAATTCTCTAGCTTTCACAGCGTCTTTGAGAACACAAACAAAATCTTCTATCATTGCAAATTTTAAAGATTGTTTTAAAAAGTTACGTAGTCCACCAACATTTTGAATCACTTCCTTGGCTTCTGGTGGAAACTCCGCAACTTCAGATTGTAAAATTTTATCACAAATATGTAAAGGTCCATGAGCCTCCAAAATATCAGCAAAAAAACTACAAAAATAATATTTAGCATCAATTATTGTAAAAAATATAAAGAAAATTGAAGGTCAAAAATATGTCCTAGAACAATATCACAGACTTAGAGCTCAATGACTTACCGGTAAATGACCTTCACTCTATTTGGATTAATGCATTTAAGGGATTGTAAAGAGGTTTTCTAAACTAAATAATGTAACTTACTCGAATAGATTTTGTGAAATATTATCATTACAAGAAGGATTATATAAAACATCAGATAAATCTACTACAGGAGGAGTTCCAGCACTATTATTAAAATTACTATTAAAGTTGTCTATAGCTGACTGTAGAGATGTGGGGATAGAAAATGGTACCTCACTTGACAAACTGGAAAATACAAATAATGGATTAAGTTAAAGGGATATATTTGCTGATGAAGTGAAGCAGAAAAATCATTGGCCTTTGTCCTTTAATATAAATAAAAAGATTTTAAGGAAAGGCATTTTACATTAAATACCAAAAGGTTTTTTCAATGGTGATATAATAATAATAAGACACTTAGTTATTGCAAGAAAGACACCTGATTGAAAATTGGAATACATCAAATACATAAAAAGCATTAAAACCACTTTCAATCCTTTTAACCTTCAACCATCTGCAGTTAAGTGGCAAATGCCAGAACTGTATGTACCACTGTGACAATATGTCACTGACAAAACAAAACATACCTATCAGTTTCTATAGATTCAAAATCTGTTGTACTACTAAATAACGTTTCATTTTTTCTATCATTAAAATTTACTTCAACATTTACGATATGATTTGTCTTTTTATCTTTTTTCTTCTTAGATTTAGATGATTTATTTCTGACCTGCAACAAAATCAGCAATCTCAAATTCACAGTTTTTCTTGAAATGAAATGGAGTTGAACAACTAACTCTTCTACTATTTATTGAGTTAAGTTTTGCACGACAGCAGCATTAGTACATATTTTGATTTAAAGACCTATGCTCATCAATACATACATGGAAATTTTTTAGAGGCAAGAAAATTGATTTTAATCCACAAAAGCAACTAAAGACATAAATTTGAAATTAAAACCAAACTGACCCTAATATTCTCCTCTTCTCCATCTTTCTTCAGAACTATCACATCTTTTTCTGAGATATCAAGTTTGGTATTATTTTCTGATGATCTGATTAAGGTTCGTTCATTTTGAGATCTTCTAGTAGAACAAACATTAATTGAATTCTCTCTTCTTTTATCAACTTTAGCCTCTTCCTTACGCTGTTTTCTCAATTGTTTTCTATCCTGTCTTTTTTGTATTGTCCGTTCACTAAAAATAATTGTGTAAAAAAAAAGTTCAGCTATCTAGCATAAAAATACAATGGGTCATAACTCGCACCAACAATACCAGTTTTACATTTTTTGATGAAAGCAGCGTAAGGGAATTTCCTTTGAAATTATCTTATGTTTGTAAGCAACCTATTCCTCAGGAAATTTCAAAGAGAAAAATTAAAGTCACATTAAGAAAAATGTTTTCATTAATTGGTTAACTAACTTACCTAGGTTTCATGCATACTATAGTTTGAAGGAATACTTACCTAAGTTTCTTACGTACTATAGTTTTAAGAAATACTTACCTAGGTTTCATGCGTACTATAGTTTTAAGAAATACTTACCTAGGTTTCATGCGTACTAGAGTTTTATTAGGTTTTTGAATATGTGGTATATCTTTTAGTTGTGTATGACTTTTTTCAGTTGAATCTTGTTGAATGATGACAATTCTATATATAATACTATAACAATCAGGAGTGGGACATTCTGTATTTAACATTTCCTATGGAAACAAAAATTACACATGACATAAGAACTCTCTGAAAGATTTTTCTTTTTAACAAACACAGTCTGTAATAATATGAACATAAGTCAAAAGATTGGAAATTAATAAGTCATTTTAACAGAACGCAACTAAGCCTCTAAATCAGTGATGGCTGGGTTAAAGCTATTCTGACAAATATTTGAAATCAAAATGTTTTCTTTACTGGAAAGGATATCTGATAAACATGTCATGCGCTGTGAAATTTCATATTTTGCAAATTTGTTTTCGTTGATTTCGAAATTTGTTTTACCATCGGGATCGTTTTTGCTTGGGTTTTATAATATATGTGAATATCTTCATTTTGAAAAGAAACAAGTTCTGATTTTTACATATTTCTATTTCTATTAACCTTTGAATATTAAAAATTAAAGATTTTGATTGAATAGTACAAACTATATTGAAATGATGATCAACTTCAACAAAATTCCATCTAGATACAATTTCATAGAAAGAATACTATATAGTGTTAACTCAAAATAAGCAAGATGAAATATTCATAATTCATTGTTTAGACTTACCTTATCACTAGAAATTTCTAAAGTATTTTTATAATATTTCCAACAATTATTATGGAAACATATACAACAATTAGATAAACATTCTACTTTAATAAAACCCTGAAATATATCAAATCATTTATTAGATTCATCACATTTATTACTGTATTTTGAATCTACCCAGCTGTAAATTCGTTCAGATTATCAGGTAAAGATCAATGCCAAGAGCTTTGGTTAGGTCCTATTTGAGAAAGAGCCTTGAGAGCCTATGAAGTTGTTATCCTTGTTGCTTTTTTCCACTTTTAATTTTCTATAATACATGTTGACAGGCGCCTTTTAATAATAATAGTAAATGTAATAATAAAAAGACAAACCTTAAAATTTAAATCAGAATAATAAATAAAACTTTGTTGTTCTTCTTCAATATGATGAAATCTACAGACAGCATCAGGTTTAGGTGGATAACAACTCTCTAATAATAACTCTTTTAAACATTTCTACAACATATAAATAATAACAAATAATAACAAGCTGTCTATTATCATTAAAACATTCATTTTCTATTTTTACCATCACCATAGAAGATTTGTTTGGATTTCAAATTTGGTAGTAGTACAACCAAAGACTATAGCCAGAGCTATTGAGATTCAAAGAATTTATGACATAAAATAATATACCCAGAACTAGTTACGTTATATACAAGACGTCATGTGGTGTATATTTTGTAGCCATTAGAAGGGTGAAAAATGGTGAGTTTTCAACTCTGGCCTTACAGCATCACATACCTCTAAGACTTTATTATCAGTTTGTGGTATAACTTCTGATAAACCAGGCCATGACAGTTGTCCACATTTCACACCATTTTTAACTGCCTTCAATCCAGATTTACATGGCTCTATAGCTTCAGAATATCTGAATTAGTAAAAAACAGACTAATGATAGTTTGTGAAAATTCACTTGGTATTTTATATGTATACTTTAGTTAAAACAGGATATAATTGTATGTTAATGGTGAAAATCATACAAATTTTACCAAAATTCAAACTTGCTTGCATCATATTTGAAGTCAATAGAGCAGTAAATAGTGTAGGTAAAGAAACAAAGCTGTTTTTTCATTGTATTTGTAGACAATCTTACAGCGTGAAACTTTCAGTAACAATATGTTAAAGGTTCTATTTTAATATTTCTATATCTTACCTATGTAATTCAACCAATGATTTAGCTTTACCATAATATACAGGAGGAAACCTCACATTACAATGTACTTCTTGTATTGATGTAAATTTATTCAAGGCATCACAAACACTCTACAATAAACCATCAGTCGCCATCAGTCAATATTATTATTCTACAGAAAACATGTTAAAAATCGCTTGACAGGAGGAAGACTCACATTACAGTGTACTCTTTGTAATGATATAAATTTATTCAAGTGGCAGTAGAAACAATGCCTCGTCTTTTCATATCTTTACCAAGTTTAAAAGGTTCAGATTACCTAAGACCTTGGTTCCCAACCTTTTGGACTCTTCGTACCCTATTCTGGTACCCCTTCGCCCACTCTTAGTAAAATTAAGAGCCAACATGAAAGGAAAAGGATATTTGTCAGTTGATGTAGTTTGATATTTAATTCATTCCATATTTTTTAAAATTGGCCAAGAGGCTTCTCTGGGAACCGAGGACCTAGGAGGAAAATTCAGCAGATACCAAATTGTTATCCCTTCAAATAAGTCATACATAATATAAAATACAAACCTTATAAACGCCAATACCTATAGAGGCCATACCATACGAATATTTTAATACAACTATATCAATTTCTTCTATTGATCTTTCCTGAAAAACAAAATACAGTCCGATCAGTAACTACAGTGTAAACTTACCAAATTGTTATCAGATTGACATCAGTAATTACAGTGTAAACTTACCAAATTGTTATCAGATTGACATCAGTAATTACAGTGTAAACTTACCAAATTGTTATCAGATTGACATCAGTAATTACAGTGTAAACTTACCAAATTGTTATCAGATTGACATCACAGTAACTACAGTGTAAACTTACCAAATTGTTATCAGATTGACATCAGTAATTACAGTGTAAACTTACCAAATTGTTATCAGATTGACATCAGTAATTACAGTGTAAACTTACCAAATTGTTATCAGATTGACATCACAGTAACTACAGTGTAAACTTACCAAATTGTTATCAGATTGACATCAGTAATTACAGTGTAAACTTACCAAATTGTTATCAGATTGACATCACAGTAACTACAGTGTAAACTTACCAAATTGTTATCAGATTGACATCAGTAATTACAGTGTAAACTTACCATATTGTTATCAGATTGACATCAGTAACTACAGTGTAAACTTACCAAATTGTTATCAGATTGACATCAGTAATTACAGTGTAAACTTACCAAATTGTTATCAGATTGACATCAGTAATTACAGTGTAAACTTACCAAATTGTTATCAGATTGACATCAGTAATTACAGTGTAAATTACCAAATTGTTATCAGATTGACACCGCAGTAACTACAGTGTAAACTTACCAAATTGTTATCAGATTGACATCAGTAATTACAGTGTAAACTTACCAAATTGTTATCAGATTGACATCACAGTAACTACAGTGTAAACTTACCAAATTGTTATCAGATTGACATCAGTAATTACAGTGTAAACTTACCATATTGTTATCAGATTGACATCAGTAATTACAGTGTAAACTTACCAAATTGTTATCAGATTGACATCAGTAATTACAGTGTAAACTTACCATATTGTTATCAAATTGACATCAGTAACTACAGTGTAAACTTACCAAATTGTTATCAGATTGACATCAGTAATTACAGTGTAAACTTACCAAATTGTTATCAGATTGACATCAGTAATTACAGTGTAAACTTACCAAATTGTTATCAGATTGACATCACAGTAACTACAGTGTAAACTTACCAAATTGTTATCAGATTGACATCAGTAACTACAGTGTAAACTTACCAAATTGTTATCAGATTGACATCACAGTAGCTACAGTGTAAACTTACCAAATTGTTATCAGATTGACATCAGTAATTACAGTGTAAACTTACCAAATTGTTATCAGATTGACATCAGTAATTACAGTGTAAACTTACCAAATTGTTATCAGATTGACATCAGTAACTACAGTGTAAACTTACCAAATTGTTATCAGATTGACATCAGTAATTACAGTGTAAACTTACCAAATTGTTTTCAGATTGACATCAGTAATTACAGTGTAAACTTACCAAATTGTTATCAGATTGAAGGCAATCTAAAGATTGTTGATAATGCTGAACTGCTAGAGTATATTTTAATTCTAAATAAGCTTCTGAACCTAGTTTTGATGAACCAATAAACTGTCCTTTAATACTACTTAAACTCTCATCATTCTTTGTCTTTTTCTTCTTC
This sequence comes from Lottia scabra, assembly GCA_029955415.1. Lineage (NCBI taxonomy): Eukaryota > Metazoa > Mollusca > Gastropoda > Lottiidae > Lottia > Lottia scabra. The sequence goes on from JARJEI010000035.1 coordinate 266,177, forward strand.
TTTTTACTTTTCTTTGTCTACAATTTAAATTGAAAAAATCGTTGAAAACCCAGGATGTCTGGGTTTTTTTGCCATTTAACTTCTTAGCTCAGGGACACAAAGCTCATTACAAGTTTCGTAAAATGAACATTATAAACTAAGTACCTTGGTTCCCAACCAAGGATACCAGTACCCCTTGGAGGTACCAGCGAAAACCACAAGGGGTACCTGAGAAGCCTCTTAGACAATCTTAAAAAGTATGGAATGGATTAAATATCAAACTAAACCAACCAACAATTATCCTTTCATGTTGGCTCTTAATGTTACCAAGGGCTAAGTGGAATGAGGTGATATATATATAAATTATTTAGAACATTGAACTACAAGGAACAAAATTAAGGACAAACCTTTTGTTTGCCTTCATCACTATCATGATCACTCAACAGAGCAGGAATATCCTATAAAAACAAAAACAAAATATAATGTATCGCTGGGGTGACACATCATTGGTGACTATTGTTCATTTGGGATTCTTGGAATTAAACAGAAGTTTAATAAAACAAGTAACAACAGAGTTCAAAAAGTGTTAAACATGCACTAAAAACAAAGGTAGGTGTAGACAGATTTCAAAATGGTTTCAGTGGTACATTGATCTGAATGCCGATAAAAAAAATCTAAAAAATTCAACTTTTGTTTTCAATGTTTTTTTTACCTTCTAGTTGTTTTATAGCCACTAAAGTAAGGTGTAACTACCTTCTTGGCTTCCATTCTGTTGACCTTTGACCTAATATTATTGACTTCTGACCTCCTGAATGTTCCCTTTCAACTGAAAATTTGCAGGAATTGCTTGAGTTATTTATTTTTCCTATCCGAGACAAAAAATCACTTACATTGAGTAGTGCAGCGTGATCCACATTTTCTTTATTAGCTGAAGAATCAGCTATAGGTGTTTCTGACCTTGACCTTTTACCACTCAACTTATCTTTTTTACCACCAGTCTTATTAGTTTGTTCTGTGACAGACGTATCACTTTTACCAGGCTTTTCACCTTTCACCTCTTTCTTTGTACTTTCAACTCCTTTGCTATTTAAAAATATATAAGAATATTTGAAATTTACACCCGAACAATTCTCCATTTCTCATTTATAACTAGTCCTGTTTTAAAAAAATCATCAGAAAATTAATTTATATGTAAGAAAATAAATGGATGTAAATAAAAGAATATCGCAAAAAAGCTTTTAAAAATTGAGTTAGATCCTTTTTACCAAGCCTATCACAATAATTGTGGCAATTGGGCCCAGGGAAATACCAAAACTCAGCTTTTACAAAAGTTTAACAGTTACGTGCTGATACGACACACATACAAGCATTATCAGATTTCCATAACTTTCACATAACATGGAATGTTTCTGACCAACACGACTGTGCTGTAAGCCAAAAACTATTAATAAATTGTCTTACCTTTTTGATGTCATCTTCTTTTCTTCATGTGATTGTTTTATGGCTGAAATATTCAAAACATTTGTTGACTTCAATGCTTATCAACTTTGCGAGAAAACAATTCTGAAAGTTAGCTTTAATTTCTAAAACAAGCTGACACACATGTTGGAAGGATCATTTAATTAGAATTTCTTTCAGTTCAGGGGATAATATACGAAGTAGTTTGCAACAAATTTACCTTCGTGAATTTTTTTCTCCTGTTCATATAGAGACATTTCTGGGGTTTTAGGACAATTCTTTCTACCTAGTTGATTATATTGCATAGCAACATGAAATAATTTCAGTTCTAGGGCAGCTTCTGTACATCTATAATAGCCCTGTAATTAAAATATTTCAGATGTTGAATGTTTGAATGTTAGATTGGTTAATAACACTGTACAATAAATTATGTTATCATCACACCTTATATAACCATTTGGATTTGACCAGTCACTTTTCATAACTTATGTGAATTGTACATACTCAGATATAAGAATGTAAAATCAATATGAAAAAGAATGTACAATCAATATGAAAAAGAAAATGAATTTTTGCTATAATTTTATGCTAGAGTTTTTGACATTACTTTCAAGCGTACAAATGGGAGCAGAAAAAGCTCAAAACTAATTGGAAATTGAAAAGTTAAATTCCATACCTTTTCCCATTTGGGATCTATAGTAACTGATCTCTTACTATCACAAAATGATTCTCTAAAAATATCAAAAATAAAGTACATGTTTATGAGTTGTTTCAAATAAACAAGCTATAGTGTCTTATTTTTCATACACAGCAATGTACTGTTCTCAAATGGTTGGGCATTGAGTGTGGGGGGCACAGAAGCTGCTTAGTCTGACACAAATTCTGACTATCTTGATCCATAGAAAGTCATATTAATGGAACTGAAATCAATTCCAGTACAACCATTAACAATGACAACCCACAAAAAAATTGTGTTTAAGTATCAGATAACTATTTATGTCATTCTAACTTAAGTCCTACCACTCTGTTTTAAAGAATTTCATTTTATGTGACTTACCTATATTTTTGAAGTTTAAAATGAGCCAGTGATCTGTTGCCATAGTATTTATGATTCAGAGGGCTAAAATAGAAAATACACCATTTATATTGAAATGCTTCCATTGAATATTTGCATGTAAAGTAGACATTCTTTTTTATGTCAAAAAAAATTGAAATTTTGACTAGCAGTTCTCAAGTATATCATTTAACATTTTGTAATAAATCAATGACGGTTAAATGTGTCAGTCGACATATTGTATAATAACTTCAAATTTTTCAACCAAGTTTTCTTGAGAACGACATGGATAGGACCATAAAAATCATGCGTGCTACAGGCTGTGTACATTTAAGATCCCTCAATATGCGAGAATTGGTTAAAAAGTAGAATAAATTGGCAAAAACTGCACAAATTACACACTACAATGGTTTATAAGTTTTTAAATCAGTTGGTGATCAAGTGTTATTTCCAAGGGCCATTACACACAGGTAAATTTTACCCTTCGAAATGACTAAATATTTTTATGGACAAACAGATATAATTTTAAATTAACTTACTCTTTTGATATGGCCAAACTGTAATATTTTATGGCTTTTTGCAAATCTTCTTTCTTAAAAGCCTCATTTCCCCTTTCTTTACAGCCCTGAGCACACATACCTCCATCATTCTGTCAAAAAATAGTTTTTAAATAAAATAAAAAATATAAAAAAAATATTAGGGTGTTTTCAAAACAAATGACACTTTGCCCTCATAGTGTTACAGAATATCAAAATTAAATCATTATTACCGAATCTTCTGGTGTTTTTAAACTAAAATTGAAAGGAACAATAACAAGAAAATGGCGTACCTTTTTAGCAAGTTCCTCTCTTATATCATCTTCAATAATTTTAGCATCTTTAGAATATCCTACAACATGACGATGATCTGAAATATGTATTTGACAGTAGAGAAACAAATGTCACATCTCAAAAACTCATATCAATCTAACGTACACGTGGCCATATTCATCTTCCACTGAAGTAGTTCTCCATTAGTCACAAAGTGTAAAAGCAATATAAGCCAATACATGTATTTAAATTTCTATAGGAATAATCATGGAAATAGTTTTATAAAGACACAAGTTTATGTCAATCAATAATGTAAGTATACAACAATATACGCCCCCCATTTCATGTGGGCATATAAAAATAAAGCACTGTGTGCAGGAAACAGAAATTAAAAAGTTAAAACTCATTCAATAATATTTCCCATGTGTAAGTCATCATTATCACAGTTTTTCACCAAGTTTTGGGGAATGACAACAGTGGAAAACATTCCGCCATAAGTTACCATGGCAGTTGCCAAGTAAAGAATGACTTAAAACTTACAATTTTTGAAGATAAATATCACTGCAAACTGTCCATCTCTTTTAAGTTTCAACTTTTCGCTCTCAGAAATCTTTTTTCTGAAATAGATTTCATCCACTGCTGCTGACACATGTTTCAGTTACAAAAGCTGTTAGCTGTTTTGATTATTGTCTAATTTCTGAGATTCCACAATACCTAAATACTTTTTGTTTCAACAGGAATGTTCATGCAAAGTATATTGCAAATTAAAACTAAACAATAATTCAGGTAAAATCTAACTGCATGAAAACAAAAATTAACTTTAAATGATTTTAGTATTCTGTCCACTTCCTACCATCACATACCAAAACAAGTTCAAATCAAATCATAACCAAACACCTATTCTATACATTTTGAATTTCTATCTAAGATTCTGTTTTGCAAAAAGGAACTGAGAAATAATCTTGTTTCTTATCAAAAATAAAATTAACTGACTTACATGATGTCAAGAAAGATGGTAAAACTAGAGGCCACTTCAATAGCTTTGTCTATATCTATAGGTTTACAATGTATATCAGCTGATTTATTCTGTAACAATGTACTTTTCTCTATGGCATCCACAATATTCAAGGCATAGCGCAGATGATTTTTTTGTCTCTGAAATTACAATTGTAGTAAAGTAAGAAACAATCTAATTTAGTAATTTAAACAACATTAGCTATGTGGATTCTCAAAATGGATACAGAGCTTACAAAACCAGTTGAAAAGTAACCAAAAGTGTTCTGAAAGAATAAACATCCCCTACCTAAAAAACAACACCCTTTTACTTGTTGTAGTGAGACACAAGGTAATTGAAATAAGAGATTTCACTAAGGCACAGATGTGAAAACGCTCTTGTGCTCATTCAAGAAAAATACTGAAAGCATTTCTACTCTAATGTGACTAGGAAATAATTTTTAAGAAATTCATCTGTTGCTAATAATGTGAAAATCAATGACATAGAATATAACATACCATTTGAGGTTGAAGAATTTGAAACAATTTTTCAACCAAAACTATAATTTCTTCCTCTTCCTCACTGAATACAGTCACCTCTTTTTCTCTATATAAACAAAATAGAGATTAAAGGGATTGTAAAGTGATTTTATAAACTTTGTATGTTTATATAGGGTACTGATAGCATCAATTTGTGCCATTCAAATTACTATTCAGACGTCAGTGGTTCATGCAATTCCACTAAAACTAACACGTTTATGACGTCACTGACAGTGATCTATCATCTACTGGAAGCTAGTATTGATATCTATGCAGAACACTGTTAGTGACTTCATAAAACACGTTAGTTTTAGTGGAATTGCAATAACCACTGACGTCGGAATGGAAATTGGAATGGGGCAAATTGAGGCTATCAGTGTCCCCGATACACATACAAAGTATAGAAATAAGGTACTCTTTACAATCCCTTTAACATTTTCACAGGAATTTAACAACAACAATATGTCATGATGCGCTTCTGTGAAATACTTCATTTAATACCTTGATATCAACAGACATTTTCTTGTATTACACAAGTTTGTAAATGCAGTGACTTTATTGTATTATACGTTATTCAGCCAATTACTATATCTACTGGTAGTTACATGAGCAGCTATCCAAGGAAATACAAACTTGTGTCCAATGGTGTCAAGGAAAGAAGGCATTAGACATGGTTCACAATGGCTTGACACTTTGGACATGAAAACACATAAACCATAGAAAATAATACTTCAAATTTGAAACAAAATGGAGAACAGAGATCATATAGAACATTGTAAAATTAGAATATAAATAGATCTATCACAACTGGCGCAAGAAGAAATTTGAAATAATATAAAACTAAGATATAACTCATAGAACATCTAATCAAGGCATTCATGACATCATAATCTAATTCAAATCAAAAGAAGTTTTATTTCCTTCTGTTTGTAACAAAATACCTGTTTTTAGAAAGGATAATTTTAGCTGAATAAAGAGCGTCAATCCATATTTTCTCTACACCATAACCAATACCAAATAATAATGGACCACAAATCATGTATTTTATAAATTTATCAGAATCATCTAGATCTTCTCCACTTCGCTTTAACCATTCAATAGCATAATCACCTGGAACATAATCATATAGTAGCCATGGTTATTGGACCTTCAGGATAATTATTCAAGAATAAGTTAAAACATGTTATTAATCTATGAATTTCATACGTTGGTATTGAAGGTAACACAACACAAAATAAGAGGGACAGACGAGGTCGGGCAGTTGCACTATGTTCCCCTTTGTAAATAACACAAATCAAGACTGGGGGTCAAAACAAACCCCCACCCCAAGAAAAAAAAAACCCAGACATTTGGAATCCGAGAATACTTCTGGAAATAAAGAAAAAAACATTTACAAAGAGAGAAATTTGAAGGTTTTTATGAGGATCTTTTCTACCAGATAGTCATTGACCAAACCACCTGGAATTTGTCCTATTTTGTTATGACCCCATCACTACTCTATCTATCTATCAACCTTATTGATGTATAAGTACATAAAAATATGTTCCAACAAATCTGACGACACTTAAAAAAAATAAAATTATTCTTCACTTCGTTCAACATACCATTTCCAACTTGATGTAATGTTCCTTCATCATCAGACGATTCCACAAGATCTGGTAAATCATCTGGCAGCTGCGACATTTTGTTATAACTTCTTGACTAGATGTTCCTGTAAAAAAAAATTCAATGAATCAAATGGTTGATTTCAATGTTTTTGGTCATGATGGGAAGCACACCAATGACTAAAACAAAAAAGAAAAATCAAAATCTTATGTCCTATAATACCATACCGGTTCTTGAGGCTATATTTACATATTCAGCCCTCGAAATTGCTGAACATTCCCCTTTAAATCAGGTACTTCCAATCTTAATTGTTTAAAAGAACTTTCAGAATAAGTAGACATATTTCCCTACAAAAGTACAATTTGACGTTTAATCACAAATCACAAATTTATGTAAACCTTAAAAATAATTTTGGCGTTCAGAAATTAACAGCAAAATATTTTTAATAAATAATTTCAGATAACTACAGGGAGAGATTTCTTAGATTTTGGTCTACAGTTTTCATTTCATTTTCACATAACCTCAAAAAAAAAAGTCAGACCTTCCCATTAAATCTTCCCATATAAATAGTATTAATTTATGCATACCATTACCGGTATTATAGATAACAGTAGGGCTGCAACGATTCCTGAAGTGGCGATTCGATACGCTAAACGATACACATTAGACGATTCGATTTATTGCGATTAGAAATCGCGATTCTTGAGTTTAAAATCGGAGAGAAAAGAAAACCATTAATCATTAACATTTTAACACATTTTTGACATAATTTTCGTAACAAATTTATATGCTTAAGATCGTCATCATTAATAACAAAGATTTAAGATGATAATCAACAAATTGATACGTAAAAAGCAATTTTCTAACATTTCGATATGACATAAATTATAAAATGCGTGAGGATTTTTTGTTTTCAGTCAATAAAAGAGTTAATTAAATGAATCAAAATCGGGGCCGATGAATCGCGATTATTTTTTTCTTACACGATGCATCGATAAGGAGGAACGAATCGCGATTCATCGATTCTACGATGAATCGTTGCAGCCCTAGATAACAGGTTATAAAATCTAATGGCATTCAAGCGATAATTTGTTATAGTTTATGTCTATTAATATTTCATTATTACAAAGTCTTAGAAATATAACTTATAACCTTATTCAATATCATCTAAACAAATTTGTAAACTTTAATGAAAACTTGTGAAAAAGCCTATAAAATATATTGTTATATTATCATCTTCATGTTCAGTCTCTTGTCAAAAAATCTGTTGGTTTTTGGAGTATACATGTATCTCAAATTTAATTTTCTTTTCTCCATTTTTGCTAGATCTTAAGGTGTTTATTTAGCATCTTTTTCAATAGCTTTTAAGCTTTTGATTTATTTTCTAATCTAACCAATCAATACACACTCAAATCACTTTTTTTTCTCATAAGAAACTCAGACCTATTTTCATGAAAACCTCTAACATCTAATATGGGCAATATTATCCGACGTCTGTTTGTTTTTCAATTCCAGTGTCAAAACTAGATGTTTTGATATGATGTTATCTTCTTGTATAGCCCAGGACTACTCTGTGGCCACATTGAGTCCTGAAATGAAATTTTTCTCTCTTGTCACAAATATTCAAAATATGGTTTTCAATTGCATGCCATATGTGTCTTACTGTTAGAATACCTTTGGGTCCATGAAAATAGAAGTTTTGAAAATTTTCCTTATAATATTAATACACTTCCCACCTCTAAATATAAATTCCATATGAAAATAACCCATATTTTGGACTACTCTCCGGCCACAATGAGCTCAGAATCGCGTTTTGCCAATTATATTTTTAAGGAATTGAAATATTAACCCAATATTAGTTCTGAGAGTCTTAGATTGTCTTTGGGTTGATCAAAATGACAACTGTTAAAAACATATTTATTTGGAAACATGATTTTACACAGAGGGGAAATTTCAGTCAAAAATGTAGGTCATTTTCACATAATAATATCTTTATTACAAAAGGGTAGAAAATTAGGCCATACATTACCGATGAGCATCAAGATAATCCTGAATACCCAACGATAGGCCTGTCTTCCATTCTGCCCGTTACAGACAAAACAACCATACACAAATAAACAAAAAACACCACAATAACCAATTATTACAAGGATGACAAAAATATATGTACAGTTTATATCTAATTTATGATAAGTAATAAAAATGAGGAAAAAAAAAAGCGAAAAAAAAAAAAAAAAAAAAATATCTAGGAGGAAAGTGTATTTATTACATATTGAAAATTTTCAAACCATACATTTTCATGGACCCAAAGACATTCTAAGACACATGGCATGCAATTGATAATCATATTTTGAATATTTGTGACATGAGAGAGAGAATTCAATTCAGACTAAAGACTAATGTGGCCAAAGAGTAAGTGTGGCCAGAGAGTGAATAGATCAGTTAACATTATTGTTAACCCTTACCCTTATTCTTTATCTATTCTAGATCAATGACATGCATTGAGTATATAACTGTCAACATCTATCTCAAAACAACAGTCATGGGAATCAAAATTAACTTACCAACAAAAAAAATGGCAAATTAGAGACACCAGTTTTAGAACAAATGATATCAGATATCAGTAATATTAATATCCTACAGAATCACTATTACTTTTGTAGGATTTACTATTTATTACTAGAAGGACAACCATATGATGTAAGCTTGTTATCTCAGAAAAGTAGAATATTGTCTCTCTATTCATGAATAAACTTCCTAAATAATTCCCAAATCTATTCAACTTCCGGGACTTGCAGTTTCCTAACAAGTAGTAACTAATGGACTCAGACCACAGCTATGTGATAATTACCTCCCTTCGACCACGGATTTGTAGTCTTTTCATTTTCAACAGAGCCTATTTTGAAACTTTGGGAAATTGAGAAATATGTCATGATTTGCATCTTTATTTATCACCAAATATTCTGAAAATAATAAATCAACCCAGATAAATAAATAAATTAATTAATAAATGAATAATAGCCTAAACCAAGAAAAATAAATAAATTAATTAATAAAAATAATAGCTTAAACCAAGAAAAATAAATAAATTAATTAATAAATACATAATAGCCTAAACCAAGAAAAATAAATAAATTAATTAATTAATCAATAAATAAATAATAGCTAAACCCAGAAAATAAAAAAAATCAATCAATGAATAAATAAATAAATAATAGCCTAAACCCAGAAAAATAAATGAATTAATCAATAAATAAATAATAGCTAAAACCCAGATAAATAAAAAAATTATCAATGAATAAATAATAGCCTAATCCCAGAAAATTAAAAAAATCAATCAATCAATAAATCAATAATAGCCTTAACCCAGAAAAATTAATTAATTAATCAATAAATAAATAATAGCCTAAACCCAGAAAAAAAAAATCAATCAATCAATAAATTAATCAATCAATAAATCAATAATAGCCTAAACCCAGGAAAACTAATTAATTAATCAATAAATAAATAATAGTTAAACCCAGATAAATAAAAAAAATCAATCAATCAATAAATAAATAATAGCTAAACCCAGACAAATAAATAAATTAATTAATCAATAAATAAATAATAGCCTAAACCCAGAAAAATCAAAAAAAAATCAATCAATCAATAAATAAATAATAGCCTAAACCCAGATAAATAAATAAATTAATCAATCAATAAATAAATAATAGCCTAAACCCAGAAAAATAAATTAATTAATCAATAAATACATAAAAGCTTGAACCCAGATAAATAAATAAATCTAATACAATAAATTAATCAATAAATAAATAATAGATAAATATAAATAAATTAATAAATCAATTGATAAATGAAATTGACTAATAAATAAATAAATCAATGAATGGAATGATTTTATTAATAATCTATAGGCTTATGTTTTCATAATTCTTTCATGCTGGTCTTCGTCAGATCATAGATTTCTATGGTCAGATCATTACCGTATTTCGCGCAAAACATGTTTTGTTGAAAAAAGTTGTCCATAAAACGAACAAAAAATGACGTCATTGGAGAAAAAGTTTCTGAACTTCTTACATCCAAAGTCTTATAAATCGTGCAAAATGTAATTCCGGGAAGAGGTAAGAGAAATAAAACATTGCATGTTGGATTTGAACGAAAATAAACACTTAGATGAGCAAGTTTTAGCTACTGTCACGCAGCCATTAATTTGCTTCTTGTGAAAAAGTTTTGGAATTTAATCCATAAAAAATGGCAGAATGTATTATGGAGAGACATTCAGTCAAAATATTCAATGGAATATCAGTATAGAATGATATTATTTAATCAAACTATTAATTAAGTAAACGCAAATCAAGGCAAAGCATGTATGCTCATTCTTAAAATTTAATCTAATTAAATTTAATTTCAAGATTTCAAATCTGATCTGGGTTTGTCAGGACCCCTTGCCTTCCCATGTGGAAATCTGAAAAGTCAAATATGCTATTTCATATGATGTTAAAACATATAAGAATGGAGTTAAATGATATATTAATGTATTTCAGGACATTTTGAGATACAATGGATTCAGCAAATCATGATGAAAAGCACACTCTACATTTTTTTCCACATTTACAAGGCAGGAGAAGAAGAAGAATCATTCCAGAAGGGGGATATTCATCTTCTACAAATATTGAAAGGAAAATGATAGAAAACAATCAGAAAAGTTCTAAAAAAGGTTAAAATTTCTGATTTATTCAGTTTGTTTCTAAGTCAGTTTTATAGCCTACAGCAGACCATTTGGTTCGCTCTTCAACTTCCATAATTTTCAATTTAATTCCATTTATCTTAGTTTGTCCTTATGTCCATAGAAATGAAGTTTTAGCCCAGAAATTGCACATGACATAGCATTTTTAACTGATAATTACCGGTATTTGCTGTAAAATCATGTTTTACAAAAAATTGTTTTTTTTTATATTGGTTGGTATTTTTCATCATTCAAATCATAAAAATAATTTATGAAAATGATTGACAAAATGTGACATCTGTCCCCCTTGTGGAATAAAAGAAATAATGTATGTTGATAAAGAACAGAATGGTGCAAATAGCAGCTCACACTTTTTTTTTGATTAATTGTATCAGTAGTCATACATGCATTACTTACAGTGGCTAGTTATTTTCATATTTTGCAGGGCTTTAGATTACTTTAATTTGAGCACACCCTATATAAGAGCACATAAAATGTAGGCCTTGATTGGTTCTGAAAATACTACAGTTCTAAGTGTTTTCACTGATATATAAAATTTCATTTATGGACTACTGTTATCATCAGGCCCTTAAGTTGTTTGTATCTCTGGCTCAGCAGTGCCAAGTAATATGATCCAACATTATATTTAAAAACAAAATTATTAATTGGGAAGCAGCTAATTGGGGCGCCGCTGCTAATTTGGGTACGATAATCGATTATCGGTGTAACTAGGTATAAATATAAAGCCCTGTATTAAGTATGAAAATGCCTTGGACATAAAGTAGCTGGTTTTTGCTCACTGTTAAGCTCTGTCATCCTTAGTTAAAGTAAGAAAATTGAAATGTTTATTTGTAGGTAAAAGTAATGAAAAGTCAAAATCAAGAAAACAGAAGATAGATTATTCTGAGAGTAACCATCTACCAAATACTGGCTTTGCTCATCCAGAAGACAACATTATTAGAAACCAAATATTCTACAGTGAATCAGATTTGGCTAGACCCAAGTCACATCTGCAGGATCTTGATCAATTTGTTCCTGATAAATACTATAAAAATTACTATGGACAACAGACAGAATCATATCCATATCCTCAAGACTACCCAACGCCCTTACAGGCCTACCAAGAGCACCCTATGACATCCACACCATTTCCAAGAAACTCGTTTGCAATGCTAAAAAGAGACAGTTATGGATCAGGAATAATAAATCCATTTCAGCATCCTCAACCTACATCTGCAGTTAAACACCAAACATTTTATAGACACCCTGGAATACTAGATCCTCCTATAACATATTATGATTATACTCAGTATGAACCACAGAGAAAAACTCAGGATTACGAACATGGGTACAAATACCAAAATCAAAATCCAGATTCCAAATTTGATCCTCAAAGAAGATCATACCAATATCCTAAAATTGATGCAGATCAGATTTATGATCATTATGAAAGGAATCATCCATATCATGTAAGGGGTATACAAGGATGGCCTTACTGCCATAGGTCGAAAGGAAAGAAGTATACACATATTAGGACAGATAATAGAATTAGCCCTTCAGTTGAAGTCCAAAGATCACAGCCATTTACTTCCACATTACATAATATGAAAGAAGAGGATGGTTTATCTTATATTACAGATGATAACTTCACAGAATTAGAGAAGTTAAGAGGAGATGATTTAGGAGTCATCAAGACCCAGCCATTTCAACATCTTAACAATATACCTAAACTTGATGCTGGACATGAACAATTTTGGGATTCTCCCATTACTATGATGTCTCCTGGTCCTGGGTTTGATCCTGACATGGATATCTGTCACCTTAGATATAACAGAGGAACTGATATGGCAGAAGTACCAAAATCCATAAACCATTCATGTATGAGAAATTTTGAATTTCCTATAAAAGGTCCACAAAAAGGAATTAACCAACATACTGTAACAAGTAAAAGCATGGAAGACACAGAAATAAAGAACTGTCTCCCTCTAGATAAGAAAATGTTGAAAACGCATCAGAAGCTGACATACCCAACTCAGAAGCATTGCACAGGAAACAGAGTACATGATCATCAACTTAGATGTTTGGACAAAGTAGCTCAATGGATAAGTACTTTAGATGTTATGCCTACACTGTCCTCTACTACATCTGGAATTGATATGGAGCATTTTGATGCTTTTGAAAGTCCTGATGTAACTCCTGATCACATTGTAGCTGAACCTAAGGTTTGCAAAAAACCTGAGCTTCAATGTCACAACACAACAGACACCAATGACAAGATTGAGAGAGACCTTGCTGATAATGAAGAAAAAGAGAGAGAAACAGAGGCCCAATGTCACCAAAAAATGCTTACAGATATCAATGACGAGCAGGAGAGAGAACTTGCTGATGATGAAGAACAAGATAGAGAAATGGAGTCTGAATGTCACCAAAAAAAGCTTACAGATATCAATAGTAGCATTGAAACTCACATGGCTGAGAACAAAGTAAAAGGACAAGAGACAGATATCCAATGTCATCTCTTTTCTCCTTTAAATATCAATGACAAAACTGCGACAGAAATTTTCAATGCTAAAGGAGATGTAGAAGATGGAGAAATTTTTCCTGAAGTAGATGTTTCTCAGATTTGTACAATAACTGATTCTCAATCAGATCCTGGTATACAACTTGAATCAACTGTCAAAGAAGATATAAAGAAAATAGAAGACAATGTCACTCCTGGAAAAGAAAAACAAGAAGAATTGCCTAGTACTGAGAACAAAGAAACAATACAGAATGAAGGAACCACAGCTACATCAGATGTCAGTGGTCCAAAGCATAGAAATAACCCTATAGAAATTGATGATACTGAAACTTCCATATTTGAAGAATTGAATTTTATATATTATCAAGGAGAAACTAAGTCACACATCGCCAGTGATGATTCATCGTGTGACAATCAACCTGACACTGACTTTATTCTCAAAGCGTTAACTTCTCCTTGGAAAGAGACTGGTGTGTCTTTATCTCCAGCTCCAGCAGTTCCAACCTGTTGTACATCTCAACAGAACAATCAACAAGAAAAGAAAACTCTAGATGATGCCTGTTCCTCTTTTAAGTCTCCATCTAATGTTGATCAGCACTATTCAGATGATTCTGTTCCCCAAAAAGGTCCTGTGGAATTTCCAGCTGCTGAAGCCAGTGTTGGATCATTTCAGCAGGAGAATCTGATAGATGACTCAGTTACAGTCTCATCTGGTGATACACCTTTTCAAGAAAATGATTCAGCTGTCAGGACCAATAAAGAACCATGCTCTTCTGTTGAGTCTAAACCAAATACATTGATGCATCATACAGAAGAAGAATCTTATACCACAATATCTGAACCAAACATGACTCAATCTAATGAATCTTGTCTCCAAGATGACAAAGATGTAGGTTCTATTGAATCAAAGCTCCCCGAAGCCTGTTCCTTGACTGAATCTCAGGATATCACCATCACAAACCAGGAAATGGATTTGTCCTCAATTGGATCAGATGCTTCTACACTGTCAACTTTACACTATTCAGGAGTAACAACTGAATCATTGGTTCAAGCAACCCAGAATGCTGATATGATCAATATGGAAGCTGTTGAAACTGATAAAACACTTACATTGAATTCAGCAGAACACATTGAACAAGAGAATGGTGAAGTTTTTGAAAGTCGTGATCCTGCGAAGACTGTAGAAGCTCCATCTACACATTCAGCTTTATCCAACACTAGTACCGTGACAGATAATCATGTGGAAGCCCTTGATAGCATGTCTGTACCTTTGCACCAAGAGTCTACAAAAACATGCATACATGATAGTTTGAATGCTTTGAGTGCCAAAGATATCCCAGGTGGAGATAAATCTACCCCTGATGAGAACCTACTAGGTTCTGAAGAAAGAGCCAGCAAACAACTGCCAGAGAAAAAGAAGAGCACACTTAAGAAAAAAACATGTAGGGTAAGAAAGTCAAATGCTAGAAGAAAACCTGCTTATTCAAGAAAACGAAGGAAGATCAGTAGTTACAGAAATCTCAAACATCAAAAGAAAAATGGTCAGAAGACTGAAAATTCAGTGCATATTGAGCTTGATTCCGGCTGTAATTGGACAGCTGAAATTTCAGAGAGTCCACTTCAAGACAACGTCCAAGATAATATCAACCAGTCAGACAATACTGGAATTACACTTGCAGTAAGTCCCAAGTTGAAGCTAAACATTTGCAATGAAAAACTGATCACTGACAAGAAGAATGATCAAGAGTCTAATCCAGATGCTAATCCAGATGCTAATTGTGATGTTCCTAATAGTAGTGAAAAACAGGAGCTCAAAGTGAACCCAATGAATCTAAGAAGCAGAAGTAGATCTGAGAAAATTCAACAATCTTCCAATGGTGCCCTGAATAGAGCAGGATCAAGTAGCAACTCAAAGAGTATGATCATTTCAGTTCAGAGAAAGACAGCTGAACAAGTTAAAAATGATTCCACCACGATAATTAAATGCAGCAAAAGCAGGTCTACAGTCAGTAAGGGACTAAAAACTTCTCCAAAAAATCTAAGAAAAAGGAATGTAAAAGCATCAGTCTCAAATACAACAGTTCACCATGCAGCAACATCCTCAAGTGACTTGAACAACAAAAATCCCATATCTCTACCAACATGCAATGTTAAACCAATTCTGAAAACCATTGAAAGATCGGGAGTTACACACAAACAAAGATCAAAAGCAAAGGTAGCTGTGAAAACAACCAAATCCAAATCAGTAGCATTTATGACTTCTTTTAATCCAAAAGAAGAAACTGAGAGAGGAAACAGGAGAAAAAAGTGTTGTATTGCAGTAAAAGGGAATCCAGTACAAACAACCAAAGGCAAAACATCTTCATTAAAGACATCTTCAGAAATGAAGCCTGAATCCAAAGGTATTTCTAAAAAGATTTCTAAGACACAACCCAAGAAGACTCAAAAGACATCCAACCCGAGAAGAAAGTCTAGAAAGATGCAGCCACAGGTGAATTTGAATGAAAAGATTATGCTTGGTTCCAGTAAAGAAGACATAGTTATCCCATGTAGTGTTGATGTCAAGCACTTCAACACTGCTGAATCAAAAACAAAAAAGCAAAAAGCTATTGGCTCCAACAATCTTGATGATATTGTACCGAAGCAGAAGAAAGTTTCAAAAACATCAAACATGAGTCAAAGATTTGTAGCAAGACCATGGAGAAGTGAAAACATCTCTGAAAACAGTCAAGAAACTAATCTTCAAGAATTTCCCCAAACTGTGACTGACCATATTCATTCAGGAAAGAGCTCTAAAAACACAGCTGACAACCACCATTCTAGTAATAAATCAGAAGAAAGAAGCAGTCAAAAATGTTCCAGTAGGAAAATTGAACATGGGTTAAAAAGAATAATAAAGCAAGCACAATTTCCTGACTCAAAATTGGTATCAAATAATCAAAAGAAAACATCAACTATCAGAAATCAGTCTAAAGATGAAAATCCCAAAGATAAAAGCGCATCTCTTAAAAAGCCATCAAAGACATCTGATCAGTCTTCATCAAATATACAAACAAGAAGAAGATTACAATCTCTGTATTCACCTTTAGTGGTACTCAATGATGGAGAACAAGTGAACAGTATACATCCACAAAACACACTGATGGATTCATCCAAGAGCATTCCTGAAGAAGCCACTGGTGCAAGTTCTGAAATTCGAAAATGTCAGATTTTAGATTCAAAAACAGAAGATGTTAAAATCACTAACAAACAAGATAGTAAGATGCAAGAGGCAGCGACTGAACCACAAAATTCTTCTGATTCTGTCAATAGCTGTCAAGAAGAACCACAACACCAACCAACAGATGGTGCTGCAAAAACTAATAGTAGATCAAACGAGACCAAAGTATTAAAAAGAGGTAGACCTCCATCGAAAACGTCTAAAAAAAAAACAGTAGATATCCCAAAGAAGAAGACAAAGACTTCATGTCATACGACTAAAGCAAAGAGCATCAAAGATGACTTTACAAACCCTGATAAAAGGTCACAAGCTTCAAATTTTCAATCTAATCAGCTCATTACTGAAAACACTTTGTCTGGCAATCTGCCAAAAAATGACACAGGAAGCCAATCTGTCACACAATCAAAAAATCTTGTCCAAGAAAGCAAGAAAGGTACTTCATCCCTCAAAGTCCATTCATCAAATTTGGAAATAGAAAAGAAGAAAACTAATGGGGAAATGACCTCTTTTAAAGTCTTCCAATCATTGGCAGATGTTAAAATAGTCAATAAATCATGTCCACCTACTGTAAAGCAACATTCAGTACTTTCTTTTGCAAACAATGGTAGATTATGTCATCTTAAAAAGCTTCTAGGAAACTATTCATCCACCTTTAAGTTAAAAACCTTCAAAAATTATGCAGTAGAAAAGCAGAAATTGGAAAACATTGTACTTAGTCAAATTTTTTCAAGGATGTCATCTACCAAACTGTTTCAAAATAATGTGCCACAGATGCAGCAAATTTTACAAAGAACTTTTAATGTGGAGGTTAAAAAATCATTTTTTATGGGAAGATATTTCAGAAGGATGTCACAGCCAAACCACATTCCGTTCAAGTTTAAACCAATTGTCCACAAGAAGCATCAGAATAATGTGATGCAAGTTGTAACTGTACCAGATCCTCTAAATGGTGTTTGGGTATCAAGAGTATCTGATCTATTCAATGAACCTCTTACAGATATGTGTTTAGGTGAAAGCCTTGACTACTCAGAAATGGACAGCATGAGTATTCTTCCTGAAGTTCTTTCAGAATATGATGACATCAGTACCTCAGGACTACTGAAAGATGTGTTGTTTGGTAGAAATACCAACCACAATCTACCAGAACCAAGTGATGGATCAGTTATGGAAAAGATGGATGATCTGAGACTACAAATTGACATTGGTGAGACACTGTTCAGCACTCAACTGAACTACGACGATGGTCTGAATTTTGAATCTATATTTGATAATGAAGATGATGACTTTTCATCAGATAGAGACAGTCAGTTGGATTTCATCATGGACTCAATTGAAATGTATGATGCAGTTCAAGATTCAAGTAATTTGGCAATCTCCAATGAAGACAAGAACTTTCATCAAGTTACTGTTCCATTAGAAAGTCCAGGGCCCCAAAACTTCACTTTTTCAAAGGAAACAAACAATAAAAAACATTCCCATGATACATCAAATGTGCAGTCACCATGTTCCAGTGGAGCAAGCAGTCCATCTCTTTATGGTTATAGTGAACAGAATTCAGAAATGGTGATGTCATTGCAACAACATCTTCAAACGATTGTTGAGGTAGATGAAAAACCCAAGCATGTAGAACATCAATCAGATGAAGATTTAGAATTTAATCTATCACTTCCAGATTTAATTGGTTATCCATGGAAAGGAGAAAATGATAGACCTCTGGAAGAGATCATTCATGAACCATCTGATACATTATCCATACAAAACAGCTTTAGAAAAGTAGGACTGTTCTTAGAATTGGACCCTCCATATGAATTTGACCATGTTGGTTTGAAGAATATCAGAAGAATGGAAGAAATACCTTCACCTGTGGAAGATGTCAGACTATTTGATCCCTTTGGTGTCAAGTCTTTCGTTCAGGAATATCAAAGGGCTTACCCAGTTAAACTCGAAACTTTACCAAACCCTCCAGTTTTTAAAGAGGAAACTGAACAATCCGCATCACTCAAAGATACTAAATCCTGTCCAGTGCAAGGTGAATCTGGTATCTGTATTGAAGTCAGTCCATCCTCTTCACAGAATTTTAAAGCAGAGGAAAAAACTTCTAAACTGTCTGATGATCTTACCATTTCATCAATTGTTGAGAAGGTCAGAATTTCAAAAGCTCAAAGAAAACGTAGTCGTGATGAATGTACTTTTAACCCCACAAATATATTTGGTGGAGCTCCAGATTCTGAACCAAAGAGATCCAAAATCTTGAGGAATGTAAATTCATCCTGTAGCAGAAGACAATCAATAGCATCAATTGAAGACTCTACATCAGTATTCCTATCAGAAAATATAAAAACAGGAAATCTTAAACTATTTAGTAACAGAAGAAAGTCTGCAAAGGCTAAAACCAAAGCTGGTAGGGGTAGATTTCGGAGTTCAGTACCCAAAACACCAAAAGTTCTGACCTCTAAATCAAAACAGAAATCTTCCTCTAAATGTGGAACAGTATACACAAAACAAAAGAGAAGTAAATCACTTGGAAATTCATTTGTTGACATGAAAAAAGCATCACATTCAGTAGAAGCAAGAGGGTGTAAGAGGAACAGACATAAAAGAACCAAATCATGTGAAGCAAAGGCAGACACTACCATTAGTACAGGAAAGAAACCCAATTGGTTTAATAAGCTGAAGAGTAGCACCATCTTGCCTGGAGCTAGGTCAACAAGAACAAAACATGATGATATACAAGATGATTTGAATAGTGATACATCTACTTATCTTTTTGATGGTAAGACTAAACTGTCTTGAATCTTACCGATTTTAATAAAACTTTATATATGTAGTTACAAACATCAAATGAAGATCACGATTGCCTTTAAGATCGCTTTCAATTTGCTTTAATCTTAATAGCTACATGTATTTATATATCAGACTTGGTATTGGTACATGTTTGTAGGTATGTCAATAGAAGTAAGACAGTTTGCAACATCCTTGAACTTTTAACACATAAATTGAAAAACGATGGTGGTGAAAGGTCAAATTGATGATGTTACATATTAATGAAATTCCCATGCATTCCCTTGTCCTGTTTGTTTCCTCTCAGATCCCACAATTCTTCCCTTGAGAAGCACTGCTCAAGTCATTCCCAATAGTGTTGAAACGGTTAGTGATTTTTACGACCCGGGTACCCGTCGGCAATAACCGGTTATTTTCCGGTTAACCCCGGTTTATTTATTAAGCTTAAAAACAAGAATAAAGAACCGCATTTGTAGCTGTGACACAGCGTAAACTAAATCTCGGTTAGTACAAATGAGTTCCGAAGTCGCCGAACGAAGATTTGACCTAAATTGAATCAGTTCCACAATTGTCGTAGTCAGATAAAAACCAACAACTCATCGAAGCAAACATCAGATTACATCCAAACTGGCCAGACAAAATAGCCCCACTGTCATTCATTGGCAAGGTATCAAATAAGCTCCAAACACGACCATGGTCGGGTACATTTAGCACCATTGAACTTGGAGTTGGAATGGACGGCAGTATGATAACATAGTCAAGATCATCAAGGTTACTAACATTCTGAGAAGACAATGAACGTCTGGATAATCAAGTTAAACAAAAAACCAAACGGGCGGTGTTTGATACAATTAGGTCAAAATTATTTGTTCCACTCGTGAAGTAATTTTAATTCTATAATGACTATAATTACTTGTATAAACGGAACAAGATCATCTTTTATGTGATAAATAATGATAAATAAGTCTATAATCACTCTTTGATACCTATATTATAACTATAATATAAGGATTCGAAACTTTGATATATACCCCGATGCGGACGATATTGTCAGGCACTAAATTTAATAGACACCGCCGGATGTTTTGAGCAAGAATGTTAAAAGTGAAAGTAGAAAGTTAATGAAAGTGAGAAATTCATTGGCTGATATAAATAGACATCTCTTATTGTCCAATGAGATAATAGCATGCTTTGTAGATGGATTTTTACGAGTGTCTCTTCATAAATATTTTCAACAAGATGTTCTATTTTTACGGCTTTATCGCTCTTTGATAAACATCGGAGATCGTGAAGATGAAAAAAACACTATTTGATGAGCTAGATGGTTACTAATATTCAGTTGAGAATACGGCGGATTTATGTCATAAAACGCCGTATTTTTTACACGCATTTCCTTATCAAAAATATCATTTTACAATTGGACGGTTACCCGATCATCTGAAATCAGACCCGGTTACCCGTGAAATCGTACCCGATATCGGTTAACTGATTAACCGTTTCAACACTAATTCCCAAGCCATCTTAATTAGGAAAATTTTTCTTTAGTATGCTAATCTACTATCCTTTTTTTTAGAACCAGATGAAAATGACAAGAGAGAATCTTTATACAAAGTAGAATGTAGATTTTGTGAGGAAGTGTTTATGGAGGAAGAGACATTAAGGAACCATAGTAAACATCACCATGGTACTGAAGAGGTGTGGAAGAATGTTATTTGTTTGTACTGCTCTAAAGTATTTGGCAGAAAATACAGATTCCATTGTCATCTCATGACAGAACATTCTGATGAAGATTGGGAGAGGCATCCATGCCCATATTGTCACAGGGAATTCCCAGCTAGCTATAGACTACAAAGACATATTCGAGAGCACATATCACAGAATAAAGTGACTTCTTACATGTGCCTATTATGTAGTGATATGTTAACCCAACTTGATAGTGACTTACTTATTCATTTTGAAACAAAGCATGTGGAATTCCATGAGAAGTTGATGAAGCAGTATCATAGTTATCAACATGTTCAAGATGAACTTGAGATATTTGTCTGTAGATACTGTGGAGTATTTGGACTATCTTTACTGGAGTTCAAACAACATGTCCAAGATTCACACAAATCCTATTTAGCTCAATTTGAAACTGATGAAATAAAGGATAGTTTTGTGTCAGAGATTTTGGAAATGGATAAACTCACAATCTTTTCAGAAAATTGCTATTTATGTATCTACTGCTCAAAGAAAATAGACTCCATTGAAGAGACTAATGGTCATATTATAGGACACCATAGTCAGATGATACAAAACCCTCAAGATGACCATTACTACTGTAACTTTTGTAACTTTTCTACAGCAACGCCTTATAAGATGAAGAAACACATTGGTAAAAAACATTGGTACCTAGAAAGTTTGATAGCAAAATCTGCTGTTATGGAGGTTAAGATTGAAAAGTTTGAGTGACTCTTGTAAATTTGTTTGTTGTTGAAGTTTGTTATATTTGATTACTGTTAAAATATTTAAGTATCATTCTGCCCAATTTCATGGATTATTCCTTCCTTATTGTCTAAAGTGCAGGGAAGTTACAGCATGAGACAGGATTGGTACTTCACAGATCAGAAATTGATTCAATATTTTCTACAGTTAAGCCTTCAATATTATGTCAAAAAACTATAAGTATTTGTTTATGGTTTCTGAACATAGCATAATGTTTTAAATATATTTTTTGTTCTGCCTGTGGCACTGTTTCATTTCTATTATGAGATATTTTTTATATTCCATGTTTTTGTTTTTTACTATCTTGCATTTTGATTTTTGTTTGTTGTTTCTCATTTTGTTAAGTTTTGTGTCATGACTATTATACTTTCCCCTTTTGTTGACAAATCGAATTTCAATGGTTATTTTTTTTAATGAATTAGACTATCAGCTTTCAGATGACTTTCCTTTTATACATATAAACTGTTATGTGGTCAGCTAAGCTATTTTTTTTATAGACATAAAGAATCTTTGTTGACTTGAACAGGAACATGATCAATTTGTTTCAGCTTTGTTAATGCCAGTAAGAAATAATAATAAGTCTGTCATATTTGTCTAGTTTCTCCAATTATTTTATTTTCGATATGAATTTTTTCTCTGCACTATTTAAATATGTTAGCATCTTGGCAAAATTTTAATTGCTTAAGAGGTTTTCTAAACTTTGTATGTGTATCAGGGACACTGATAGCATCAATTTGCTCCATTCCAATTTTCTTTCTGTCGTCTGTGCATCTTGAAATTCCACTAAAACTAATTGATATTTATGCAGATCACTGGTGGTAGTGACGTCATAAAATGTGTTTGTTTTAGTGGAATTGATAGAACCATTAAAATGAAAATTGGAATGGTGCAAATTGATGATATCAGTGTCCCTGATACACATACAAAGTTTAGAAAACCTCTTTACAATCCCTTTACGTTGACATTATTCATAAATATATCATATCATATCTTATATACATTAAAGTGATACTACCTCGGAATAAGCATAAAATTTAGATTCTCAAAATTGGTCAAGAAGTATAAATATTCATCAGGAATGTTGTAAACATACAAACAGAATACAAAAGATTGCTAAAAATGAAGTAATTATCCATCATAAAGTTATTACTGAAAAATGCTTAAAAATTTGTGTAAGCAGGTTTATAGCATTATATAGGTGACCTGTTGCAGGGTTATAACACCATGTAAGTTCGCTGATAAAATTATACTGTTTTTGACCAAGGAAGTATTCCTTTGTGATTAATCTATTTTTGATATGTGTGTATCAAGTCAAAGTATGTTTTATCAAGTCATTGTGTTTGGTATGTGTTTATCATGCAAAAGTATGAGTTGATGTATTCATGGTATGTTGACACCTAATCATTGACAAAGTATATTTTATCATTAAATTACGAGTTGATTTAAAGTCATTATGTGTGGTATGTATTTATCATTCTAAATTATGAGCTGATTTCAAGTATGTTTTATCTAGTCATTGTGTGAAATGTGTTTATCAGGCTTAAGTATGAATTGATTTGTCATGGTATGTATGTACCTGATCAAAGTATGTTTTATTAAGTCATTGGCATCCCAAAGTATGAGTTGATTTAGGTGTTGTATATTTAATGTGTTTCTAGTCATATTGTTATCCTAATCATAGAATGTTTCTCTATTTTTCAAGTCACAGTTCAGGAATTATTTGTTAATGAAAATGAAAAGATATTTCATATAATTTTTAAGTTTTTATATTTTTCTAAGGTTGTATGTATTTTTTTTTTTTTTTTTTTTGTTATGTTATTAAGCAACAGCTTTGTTGATTGCTGTTCATAATTAAAACTTTAAATATAAGACTTTTGAATATCTTCTTCGACACCAGGGTTCATCACATACCTTCTTACAACAGTCATTTGACAATAATTAGTTTGCTATACTGGTATAAACTGATCAACCTATTCATTAATTGAATACTACCCATCTCTTGGAATAAACACAAAATCTACATTCAAAAATAACAAAATACCTATTAAACTAAGTCATTATCGAATAACAGATGCAAGTTTTGGTTTTAAGAGGTAGTATTACTTTAATATTTATGTGGACCTGCAAGTATAGTTTGAAGCAACAACATTAGACATCAGATGTCAAGCATAGAATCCATTATACGAACAAGTTTTAGGTGAAAGATATCACCAGGGGTCTTATTCTTGAACACTCAACTTAAGATGATACAGTATAAGTATTCTAGTCATCTGATTGGTTAATCGCTAAAATTGATTTTGAATTTAGTTCTATAATCCAATCAGATTACTGTATTTCTTAAAATTCTAATTTTATCTAAGTTAAGTTTTCGAGAATAAGGCCCCTCTTTAACGCAGTTGACAGGCATCAGAATGTTTATCTTGAGGGGGACTCAAACCCACGGCACCCTATAGCCTAACTGACATGCCAACTCACAGACTGAGCTATTGCACTGGCAAAAGATACAGGATCCAGTGTTGATGTTATGTATATTGCTATTTTAACCCAAATAAAGATAGCTTTCCAGGCAAGTTAATATACCCCCACTGGCAGCATTGGTTTTTAAAAAAAAATATTTTAACCTATTCATGTAATCATACACCTCTTTTGAACTTTTTGGCATGATACTGAATATTACCAAGTTTTGTTTATATTTTCAAGAACAAATGCAATAATTCATAAATATTTTTTGATTGGCCAATTTTTCAATAGGGTTCATCCTTGTGATTACTAACACCCACACCAAGTTTCGAAAAAATCTGTTAAGAATTGTGCCCTCTAGAATGTTAAGCTAACTTTTAAACAAGGCCAATAATTCATAGTTAATATTTTTTGATTTTGCTTATTGTTGATAGGGTTCATTCTTGGGTGATAATGAGCACTTCTGATAGCATCCATTTTCTAAACCATCCATTCTGAGTACTGGTGTGCTAATAGTAGGAAATTAGTTCTTCACCTACATGGGGAAACGTTAATCCTATGCTCAGTAACACTTGGTTCAGCTAGACCAACTCTTCAGATAATCCATAAATAAAAACAAGGAAATGAAAGAGGGAATTTCTTTATTCATATACATTATATCATGTCTCAAAGATAGTAACAAGGCACATTAACAGGTTGGTGTGGAGAATACATCAATTGGCTTCATCTCTTAAAATCTTACTCAAATAATAAATTTCAATTGCTTGCCTGCGATTATTTCTGAAATGTAGACTTCTTTCTTAAAATATCTACATTAGCAAAATCAACTGTGAATTCTACAATAATGAGCCCATCTGGCCAGTGTTAGTTGTTGTAACAACTAGAAATAATCTTTCACATTGAGAGGAGACCACATCAGCAGCGTTTTTCTCTTGATACCATGAAATTTCAGAATTGCTACCGTTTTTACTAAATCTGGTATATCACTTAACTATATCTAAATTATGCTTGTAATAAGTATCAAGGAGGTAGAAGGTAATAATGAAAATATAAAGGTGTTGGTATTCGACTCAACTATAAAAGGCATATATCAAAACTATGTTATAGATTTGTGACAAATCCGTCTTGTGCATATTACAACACATTTTGAAAAACAATTTTATCAGGATTTGTGACAAATCAAAATGTGTCCATACTAATTACTAGCTCAAGATAACAAAAACAAATTTATTTCACAAATCTGCCCTTTTAGCTATGTCTAAGAATAAAAAAATGCCATTTTAAGTTTAGTCTGCTGTACAAATATTTTGTCAGACATTTTGAATGTTTGTTTACTTTAGAATTAATATTTCTATTCTGAACTTTACCAATTTGATCTACTTCATTCTCATGTGCAAGCAACACACTTATGACACATCAAGATATTGACAAAATCTGAGTATAGCAGACTGATACAGGTACAAGTAGTAAGTTATTAAGACATGATATAATATTATGTTAAAGATGTGATAGAAACAAAGAACCAAACACAGGATTGAAACTGAACCTCTTGTTAATTTATTGTCTTGTGAAGATCATTGTACACCAAAAACAATATTGAGGAAAGTCATTAGGTTTTTTGGTCCCAGATAGCAAGGTTATGAAAATTTACTGACGTTTCTGACAAAGAAATGTAATATAGTCTACCTTACATATTGAGCTTCAGAAGCTGAAGTTAAGATCTGAATGCTTACTAATAATGTATTTTACTTGATAAAGTTTCAGAATTAAATCCTGTGTTTGGTTATAAAATCCTTATATCCTTAATAAATTAACAATTTAACAAAAATATGATGGCCACAACAAAATACCTTTCTCTTTGTTGGTTTTTTGATGCTATAAACAACAGTCATACCGAATATTTTCTTTCGGAAACTGGCCACACATTAAAATCCACCCCCTCCCACCATCCCATAAAATTTCATTTAGTTTATCTCTGTCAAAATTAACAGGATCAATGTTCTAGATAAGATTATGCCAAAACTCCCAACAAATCCCTTCCCATCCCAAAATCCCAGTTTTGTCCCAAAGGACATCTGTTGATCCACTTATGCATTATAAGTTAATATCAAATGCACGAAAAACAGAGTGACTGCACATAATCCAAAATAATTTTGGATTTAGGAGTCAAATTTAGGGAAAATAGAAATTTTTTAAACTGTGACAGAATCAACCAATAGCAATCAAAGAAATCATAACTAGTTTGTATTTCCATTAATGCGATTGGCCTTATACTATCACAGTTTACAGAAGTCAAATTCTCCCTACCAGCACAAATGAACACTAACAAATTTTACTTTTATTTGAAAGTGTTCAGTGGTGCTCAAGTTATGGATTTCACATTTTCCATGATGTACAATGACATATTTACTGACTAGAATTGAATCCCTTTCACAAGGATAACGTGAAATACATAGCATATACTACCTTGATAATCAAGATACTCACAAATTGTTATGGTGAAAATCATTCATTCTTGTTGCAAACAGAAGTTAATTCAGTAATCATATTCCCAAATCAAACTTTCATCTGCCACAGGAAAAACAACTTTCACTATGGTTCTGCATGTTTTTTCAAACACAAGGCAGGAGAATTAAAGCTGCCTTTCAGGTATAGTTCTACAAGAAATTTTACTTGCCACGGAACAATTTGAATTGAATTTTGCCAAACATTTACTTTGATTCAGAAAAATTTTAAATAATTATTTCAAAAATTTGAAGTTTGTTAATAGAAATAACAAGATTTTTCTTAAATTTTATAGCCTGTTTGAATATCAGTTAATTATCAGATGCTTGGATTTATTTTCTTAAATCTTTCCTTTTTCATATAATAGCTGAAATTCAAACAAGATGTAAAACTTCAGAAAAAAATTTCAGTTTCCTGGATATTTCAACAATATATTTTACTAGAGTAATTGGAAAGGGAATTCTTTTTCCCAAGATCTGAAATTCTGTAAAGATGGATATGGATTCCAATTACTCTAGCAAAGAAAATAGATGTGCTTAATTCAACAACTTTTTCAAACCTTCCTTGCATCACTTCAGACTACAAAACCCTGTCGAGTTCAATTAAACACAACTACATTTGAATGATACATAATTATATAAAGAGGAATGATAATAAAGTGATGCCTGTTGGTGTTTTCATTCCAGTACACACCAATCATCCAACATGGGCAACAACATAGCACACACAGTATCATTACGATACCGTTTTCACAGTTTTCATTGTCATAGAATTTGTAATGTTAAGGTCTTTTTTCCTTTTTTGATATTGCATTGAGAGACTTGGATGACCAGGACTGCACTGCAGAAACACACAGCATAACACAACTAGGAAATGGAAAACAATCGCAAACTGTTTTATCTTTTTCCTCGCACTATGTTTTTATCACGAATGCGATTTTCCTTAAGTTCTAATTGAATGTTCAACATTCCTCCACTTCCTCATGTCACAAACTTCTTATTAAATGATGAAAATATTTCAAGTTAATACACTCATCTTGGATAATGACTTACAAAAAAGAATTATTTTGGTGATATGTAACATCACAAAATTTTGCAGCAAATATGTCTGGCAATCTCTCATAATACTTCGTAGCAATGAAAAACACTCGCGATTTCTTCTTGAATTCCGAGATTAATCACTTTTCTTCTGGTCACAGAGTTCAATGACCGGGGTCATTCACATTTCACAGGCGAACAGGAGATAATCTATTTGGCTTGGTATTTTGACACCTGTCTAGTGAACACTAGTCTTATGAACAATGAACACTTGTTCACACCCCAGTCATTCTCTGAAAATTAAGGCGTGGAAGTTTCACAATTCAAATAACATTAGATCTGTACAAAAATATATTACATGATAAGCTTCATTTCGGATTCAAACACTGATTCATGGTTGACAAAATATGAAAGACTTTGTCCAATCTATTCCAAAACGTCACAAGTACACATCACAAATCACATCACGAAACTATCCCAACTATTAGACAAAACTCTTAAATCTTCAATATTTTGTTTGGGTACATTTTGAAATAGATTAGTGAAAGTCTAAAATGAAGTTGTGTAATGGTGAATGAATCAGAAATGAATTTGTAATTTCTCTATGTACAACATTTACTCCACCCAATGTAAACTTATTGAGCACCAAGGGACATTCTCAAATATTTGGTCAACTCGAGACCAAAAACACCAGATATCACTAACCACATCTAGAAAGGGCCCAAAATTTGAAAAATGCTTATCTTTAAAATTGGTGGGTTCATTATCAGATGCTCTTACACCTTAGAAGTCAACATTAGCATCCAAATACACTTAGTAAAGCCCAATAAGTAGCATATATTAAGCATTTCAATCTCTGTAGCTTTCAAAATGTTGAGCCATTTCTGACATGGTTAGTAACGCCTGTTTAGTATGAACTTATTTTGTGAAAAATGAAACCTATTTGTCCACAATTTGAAAATCTTTTTCAATTTCAACAGTAACAAAATGGAAATTATCAATCTGGAGAAAACGCACAAAAACCTAAGAACTTTTCTGTGCAATATTATTTTTTTTTGATTTTTATGTTTTTTATTCTACTGTAATCATTTGATTTTGATACTTTCTCAAATTTACCCCCTACTCCAAACTTAGTTTCCTGCAGGTTTTCTCCAAATTGTTAAAAAAATAAAATCAATAATGATGAAATGATTCAGATTTTCATGACTTCATTTTGTGACTAGTTATGGTTATGGAATATTTTTCTGCTTTTCGATTTTTTTTTTAACTGTTGATATTGCAAGGAGAATCCACCAAATTTCAAAAAGCACAAAAAATATACCATTTGTGAAGATGTGAGCTGACTTTTTTTAAAGCTTAAATTGTACCTTTCCATGGATATTAAGTCTATTTCTTTATATAATGTAAGGTTCAAGCCACTTGTTAATAATTGAATCAAAGTTCAGCTTAAAGTGCATGTTTTTTGTCAATACAAGTTCTGTTTTTATAAGATCAGCTAAATACACACATTTCTTGTTTCTTAGTCAAAGTTTAACAATACCATACAAACGGACAAAAATCCACCATTTCAAGTTAAAATTAAATCTTTAACATAACATGTTGTTTTTAAAGTGTTGATGTGAACAAGGTGTAATGAATAGCTTACATTTTAAACAAATAATACAACATTTAAATCAACAAAAAAATAAATAACGATGTCTGGACACAAGTTGTTCACTGGTTACTCTAGACAAACAATGTTCTATTAGAATGGATGGTCTGATAACTTGCGCCCTAGTTTTAATGTCTCAATTTTTTATCTTACAGTTTTTCCACCAAAAATCTTTGAAATCAGCTCAAATGGCACTAATTATTCAATTCCAAACGGAATCAACATTTTAAATTTGACGTGTCATGTTACGCCACTTAAAATTTGATTTTTCCATTTTAATTTTTTCACAAGTTTATAAATTATTTTAACTATACAGTGGCCTTGTCAAAATTAAAGAGTTAATTTCTTTTGTAATTGAAGAAGTAGAGGCATCTGAACCAATTTCAACCCAGATAGTGGACCTATATACAAATAAACAAAAAACACACGATTTGGTGCTGCATAAAAATGATAATGATTTGATGTTTCTCTCGCTCTCTCCACACGATGTTTATATGAAGATGATTATTTTCCAGCAGATTGAATTTCTTCATCCCCGTCTTTCTCCATGTGCCATTGACTGACATAAAGAGCTGGATCAATCTGTTTAGGTATTGGTTTGATATCAGCTCCTAATTCTTGTTCAATCTTGTGTAGTGAAAATCTGTAAGACAATTTGGAGAAAAATTTGAATCACAATAGTTCAATGAATATTACATCTCATAATGAACTAAAAATTCTAAATTTTAAAATTGAATAAATGGTCTTGGGATTCAAATCCTATGTTCATTCAATAAGAATATTTCTTTAAATCAAATTTGTGAATCAAACTAAACAGGTGAATTGAGAAAGGTTATCCTAATATATGTGATGTTGTTTCTTACAAGTACTTGCACCTTCTAAATGTTGTTCAAATCTGCTTGTGAAAATGTCAAATTTTAATGATAGAATTTCTTTCATGATGGTTTTTTCAATATAGATATAACAATTACTAACCTATCATCATACGTAATAAGATTAATGGCCACACCTAAATGACCATATCTCCCTGATCGACCAATTCGATGTAAATAGGTCTCGGCATGTTTAGGGAAATCAAAATTAATAACAACATTAACAGCTTGAATATCTATACCTCTAGTAAACAGATCTACAATGTAAAAGATTAAACATAATGACAGGATAACTAACTCTAGATTTCATATAATAATGTCCATCAATTATTTATCCTCACTGCAAGACAATGTTCCTCAGATTATACTGACTTATCACAGCAAGACAACTGAAATATTCGATGAAAACTAGGTTGACTTAACAAAAATGTTATCAAGTACCTATGCTATTAACTGATTAAAATCCTAAAACTTAAAAAGATTTCTTTTTGAGAGCATTATTTACATCTAAAAATTACCTACCAGAACAGACGAGGTTTCTGCACAAACCCTGACGAAAATCGTGGAACACTCTATTTCTATGTTGCTGATTCATCTTAGCGTGAATATAGTAACAGGAATAGCCCAATTCGGTTATTTTCTTGGCTAATAATTCCACACGCTGGGTTGAGTTACAAAATATGATAGATTGGTTAATCTGGAGCTAAAAAAAATAATTGATGTATAAAATTTTATTATAGGTAGAACGTTTTTCAATTTTGAATCAAAACAGTTTCTTTCTGCTTAGGCTACATTATTTTTTAAGTCTAAGCAATAGCCATAGAAGAGTAATAAGCTTAAAAGGATTGTAAAGAATTGCAAAGATATCATTAGTAGCTTCCGGTAGATCAGTGGGAGTGATGTTACAAATCATGTTACTTTTAGTGGAATAGCAAGAATGGAAATTGGAATAGCACAAATTGATACTATCAGTGTCCCCGCTACACATACAAAGTTTAGAAAAACACTTTACAATCCCTTTCATGCCAAAAGCCAAAACACAGATTGTATTATTTATATCAGGAGACAATTGAAATGTAAATTTCCTTTTTAGTCTATAAAAGCTGTACAATTACAGTGAAATTTACCTTGGAGAAAAGAGTGTTGAGACAGTGGACTTTTTGTTTCTCCTGAACAAAAGCATAATACTGGGTTACTCCCTTTAATGTTAGTTCATCCATCAAGTTAATCTCATAAGGGTTATTTAAATGTCGTCTCTGAAATATCAAATAAATTCATTAAGACTCTTTCAAAATTAATCATCCCAAATAGCATGAAGTTAACTTTTTTAAAAGAAAATATGTTTTAAGATACAAGAGTCACTTTGACTAATGTTCTATGGAACAATAACACATAACTTGCCAAGGATGTTAAGGAAATGATAAGAGTTGTATTCAAACATCCTCACTGAGTAAAGTAAACGGTATCAAAGATTTAAGCACTTTTTTGTAATTGAGAAATAGAAAAGTGGTTTCTAAATCAAATTTTGTAAACTAATATGAACACCATTATTTCAGGTTGCAATAACCAATCCGCTTACCATAAATTCTTCAACAGAACAGGGAAATGTGGCAGAGTATAGTAAGATTTGTCGATCATTTGGTAAAAAGCTGATAATATTGTCTAACATTCCTTTAAAATCTTGTGATAATAATTTATCAGCTTCATCTAATACTAATATACCACATTTACTGATTTTAACCAAGTTTTTATTCATGAGATCAAGTATTCGACCAGGAGTAGCTATTATACAATGAACTGAAATGATCAACAGAATTTTTTTTAATTAAATGTAGGCCTATCAAGTGACCACGAATACTTGAAACAAGATAGGGAAATCAGACTTAAAATTTGATTAACTTACATTGAAATTATCAAAATAAAATATTGAAAACCAGGGATAACAATAACTTTTATGATGATTTGTCCAAAATCTAATCTAATCTAAAAACACAATTATGAAGGGTGATGCTATTTGAACCAGGAAACTTCATTGACTTATATTGATTTACTTATCAACTGAAAACGGAACTGAATTGAAAACTGAACTGGATTGAAAACTAACCTGGATCATAAAGTCGCATAATATCATCTTTTAAATTTGTACCACCGGTTGTGACCATCACTTTACACCCAATATGTTTACATATTTCTATACATATCTGACTAGTTTGTAAAGCAAGTTCTCTTGTGGGAACAATTACCATAGCTGAAATAGAAGATAAACTCTTCAATGTTACAATGGCACATTTAAGTTGATTTAAATTGCTCTACTTAAATTTAGATTATATAAACTGTGAACCAAAAAAAAATATTTCAAAACTGTTTACTGTTAGCAATGCCCAAATGAACTTTCCAAAAGTTGAAAATTCAAAAGAGTAGACATCGATATTTCTTTAGCCAATTCTTCTAAACTGTAGTTTTAAATAGTTCCAACTCAGCATGGGGGAATTGGCATTATAAGGAAAGTTAAATTAGAAGTAACAAATTATCAGCAGCAGCAGCAGTGGCAGTAAGTTAGCTTAGCTCAGAACAATCTAAGCCACGGCCAGTACTCGCTGTGGCCAGATCTCAACTCTAACATCAAACAAGTAAATTATAAACCAACCTTGTACTTCATCTCGATTGGGATCACATCTTTCTAGGATAGGGATAGCATAGGCACCAGTTTTTCCTGTTCCATTCTTGGCTCTTGCCAATACATCTCTTCCAGTTAATGCTATAGGAATACTGGCTTCTTGAATAGGGGAGGGTTTTTCCCAGCCTTTCTCGAAAATTCCCATCAATAATTCACGTTTTAAACAAAAATCTTCAAATTCGTTGCCTTTGGTGTTGGTCACATCCTATAACACATTAAAACCAAATAAGTATACAATAATGAGGATTAAAATCTATTCTAAGAGATAAAACAGGTCTCCTTTCTACAGAGTTTGAAGGGCTGAAGGTGAGACAGGACCGTATCACTTGTGGTATTGGGCCTATTTCTGACCTATCTAAAATAAAGATATCAATATTATTATTATTATTAGGCAATTGAAATCAAAAATATTAAATTCACTTACAGTGGTTCTTATTCTCATATCTTTTTCAGGAATATTCAATTTAGCTTTCCATCCTTGGTCACTGAAAGACAAATCAAAACTGAACAATTGCTCTCAACATTGGTGCCATTATGGAATGAACTGGTTTGGGCTGGTGAAGACTACTAACACCGTGGAATATGCAATAAGAAACCATTGACAGGGTTATAAACCGGGTGGAAAAATACAAAAGTACGCTCAACCCCTGACCTTCAGTACGGTATGGAGGGCAAGTGTCTTAAATCAATGAGCCACTATGGCTACCCAAAATAATCAAACAAAAGAAATTTAAATAAAATAAGTTCTCATTGAACCATTTTCTGTAAGCAATGCCTAGTGAATGTCCAAAAGTTGAACATTCAAATAAGTAATCATTGATATTTCTTTAGCCAATTCTTCTAAACTGTAGTTTTAAATAGTTCCAACTCAGCATGGGGGAATTGGCATTATAGGGGAATTTATCTAAACACACAATAATGTAAAGTTTTGCAAGGACAGGCCCTAAAACCTTAATCACTATTAGGGATAAGCTTAAACCTGGTAAAAAAATAAAAATAGTATGTTGACCCATGCCAGGAGGATTGTATCCTGGACTTTCAGGCTGGCCTTTAGATTACATGTTAGTTACAATGGTTTTGAGAGTCCTAGAGAATGTCTTTAGATTAATAAAATTTAATTTTATTATAAGAAAGTCATTTATATATCAGGCCTTCACGTTAATAAAATCCTGGAGAGTCATAAAAAAATGGAAAAAGGCCAAACCACTCTCCTGAATAAACTCCCACATTTGGCTTCAGGAGAGTCATTTCCCGTAGGACAAAAAAAAAAACAAGCAACATAGCCATGGATGAATAAATAACCGGTGTGATTGATTAACATAAAACATAAACATAAAAACATAAAAGATTTTCCCATTTTGTAACTATATTTAGTCATGGGAATCCCCAATCTGAGCTACGTACATCTTTATCACTTCGGTTTTCTAGAATAAAACGATAAACACTTAACAGAGATTTTATTAAAAATTTCTAAAGTAATGATTATGGTTATTTAACATTGCGCGACTAATTAAACTATCTTTATCGATGAAATAATGTAGCTTTTTATTACATTCGCGTTATTTAAATTGTCATTAAAAATAATAATCTGGCAACAGGGGGCTATAATTATATGACTGATGGTTACTTTACTATTAAAGTAGATGGGTAGAAAATACCATAGGCCTAGACCCAACACACATTATGAATAGGTTATCACAACACAAGTGGATTTCTTACACTCAGGACACGTCTTTGAAACGGACGTATTGAAGACAAAAATTTAACAAGAGGGAAAATTTGCTATGAAATGCAATTATTGTTAATCGTGAACAGTTTGAGATGAAGGGCATTTCACACCCTCCCAGACTGGTTGGTACGTGTTGCCAGAAAAATTTATAAGTATGAATAATCAGAAAGAAAAAAAACTACTTATCAGTGGCCTATTTAGGGATTTATGTATTTAGTGACTAATAACATTAACTGTAGCCTACCAGACTTACAAACAATAGTCAAAACCACAAGATTCTTCTTTCAGGGTTCAGTTTCGTTTTTGAGTGTGTAATATTGCAAATCATAATTTTTAATGAGACATGTTTTGATGACGTCAAGTTTTATGTTTTTATGTTTATGTTTATCAATCACACCGATAAATAACCATCCATTATATTAATACTTATGTTTCTTAAATGACTTTATCCGCATGCTTAGCACACAGTTTACACCACACAGAAGTCAAGTTCCCACCAGAGTCACATGTCGATAAAATTTTTTGAGGACGAATTGAATTTGATTTAAGGAGCGCTATTTCAGGTGAGTAAGTTTACGGCGAGTGAAAATAAACACGCTTAGATCGCAATCCAGGC
Source organism: Lottia scabra (assembly GCA_029955415.1). NCBI lineage: Eukaryota > Metazoa > Mollusca > Gastropoda > Lottiidae > Lottia > Lottia scabra. The sequence goes on from JARJEI010000035.1 coordinate 301,897, forward strand.
GCACGAGCGCGATATCGCACCTTTTACGTGAAGGCCTGATTTATAATAATAATTTATTTAGGAATATCTTAGTAATCGGAGCTTGTCAGAATAATAACGACATCGTTGGTTTACGGATAGCAACAACAGCAATAATGATATGCAGAAAATGTCATGTGGTCTAATTTAAGTTCCGTAATATTCAATGTTACGATTCAGTCAACGCGAGTTAATGTGGAAAGTCGAATGTGGAAAGTCGAATGAAGAAAATCGAAAGATCACGATTCACCGAACACGATCCAGTGAAGAAGTTTCAAAGATTACGATTCAAAGAACACGATCCAGTACGGTAGTGAAGTTCCAAAAGTTGAATTCGTGTTCTACAAAATCTACGGTTAAAATTAGGTTTTAGCAAGACTTAAATTGAAAAGATAGTGGACCACGGCCATTTACGCCTAACGAAAAAGTCGAAAAAGGAAAAAATTTAATCAGGAGAAAACTAAACTTTCTCAAACTTTTCGATTTAGGTCCAATAACATCCATTTTAAGTTTCATCAAAATCGGTTGAAAACTAAGAGAGTAATAGCATATTTAAGATTTGGGGCAAGGGCAATAACTCTGCTTGTAACGATCGAAAATAGCTCAAATTCGAACTTGATCTTTGTTTTCTGAATATATATACACATATCAAATTTCATTTGATTCCGTCAAAAACTCTAGTTTTTAGAGCGTTTACAAGGACCGACGGATTTGGGGCAAGGGCAATAACTCTGCTTCTAACGATCGAAAAAATAGCGATGCCCCATCGTAATACGCCCACTTTTGTAATGGCAGCCAAGTCGTCCGGGAGGTCGACAGTAAATGAAACATCTGTCGAAAACCGTGCCATCAAGAATGTTTACAAAATTGAACGATTTTTGAGTGTTTACAACTACAAGTTAACAAGGGTAATAACCCATGAAATATTTTTCAATTCTTCTAATTTTCAATAGGGTTCATCCTTGGGTGATTATGAACAATCATACCAAGTGTCGTCAAAATCCATCAAGAAACACAGCTCTTTATGGTGTCCACAACTTATTTTCAAAAGCAAGGGCAATAACCCAGGAAATATTTTTCGGTTCGTCTGATTTTCAATAGGGTTCATCCTTGGGTGATTACAAACGCTCACAGCAAGTTTCATAAAAATCCACCGAGAAACCAGCTATCTATCGTGTCCACAACTTTGAGAGTGTATAACGTGTTTTAAAGAACAAGGGCAATAACTCATAAAATATTTTTTCGATGTTTCTGATATTCAATAAGGTTTATCCTAATGTCAATACAAACACTCATACCAAGTTTCATCAAAATCCATCAAGAAACCGGCTCTCTATGGTGTCCACAACATATTTTCAAAAGCAAGGGCAATAACCCAGGAAATATTTTTCGATTTGTCTGATTTTCAATAGGGTTCATCCTTGGGTGATTACAAACACTCACAGCAAGTTTCATAAAAATCCACCAAGAAACCAGCTCTCTATCGTGTCCACAACTTTGAGAGTGTAACGGCTGAAAAATTAACGTGTTTTAAAAAACAAGGGCAATAACTCATAAATTATTTTCGATGTTTCTGATATTCAATAGGGTTCATCCTTGGGTGATTACAAACACTCACAGCAAGTTTCATAAAAATCCACCAAGAAACCAGCTCTCTAACGTGTCCACAACTTTGAGAGTGTAACGGCTGAAAAATTAACGCGTTTTAAAGAACAAGGGCAATAACTCATAAAATATTTTTTCGATGTTTCTGATATTCAATAGGGTTTATCCTAATGTCAATACAAACACTCATACCAAGTTTCATCAAAATCCATCAAGAAACCAGCTCTCTATGGTGTCCACTAGATATTTTCAAAAGCAAGGGCAATAACCCATGAAATATTTTTTGATTCGTCTGATTTTCAATAGGGTTCATCCTTGGGTGATAACAAACACTCACAGCAAGTTTCATCAAAATCCATCAAGAAACCAGCTCTCTATCGTGTCCACAACAATTGTGGACAGACAGACAGGCGGACAGGCGGACAGACAGACAGGGGCGACTACAATATACGCCCACATTAATGTGTGGGCGTATAAAAAGCTCAAATTCGAACTTGATCTTCTTTTTATGAATATGTATACACATATCAAATTTCATTTGATTCCGTCAAAAACTCTAGTTTTTAGAGCGTTTACAAGCAAATGTTGATGGACGGACCGACGGATTTGGGGCAAGGGCAATAACTCTGCTTCTAATGATCGAAAATAGCTCAAATTTGAACTTGATCTTCGTTTTATGAATATGTATACACATATATCAAATTTCATTTGATTCCGTCAAAAACTCTAGTTTTTAGAGCGTTTACGAGCAAATGTTGACGGACGGACCGACGGATTTGGGGCAAGGGCAATAACTCTGCTTCTAATGATCAAAAATAGCTCAAATTCGAACTTGATCTTCGTTTTATCAATATGTATACACATATCAAATTTCATTTGATTCCGTCAAAAACTCTAGTTTTTAGAGCGTTTACGAGCAAATGTTGACGGACGGACGGACGGGGGTGACTACAATATACGTCCTCATAGAGAGATGAGGGCGTATAAAAAGTAAATAATACAGGAAATGTAACATGTCAACATACTTCAATTTTATAAGATTTGTCATTTCTACCTAAGAAATGACCACGCGATTTTAAGAACTTTAACAATCAAATGTGGATCCTATTTTGAGCCAAATACAGCGCCATAGTTTGGTCATAACAGTAATCTTTCCTCTATAATTAAAATTATGTAACACCCATAGAGTTCTTAATTAGTGAAAATGCTATTGAAGGCTTCCCAGGAGCTCTTGTAACCTATATATATGATCCGTGGACACAGTTAGGGGTGAGCGGTATTGCCAATTTCAAATACCTCGGTATTTTATATCATACTGGGTATAGTCACGGTATTTTTGGAACGTTTGCATTTATGCCTAAATAGCTCTCAGACCTTTTTATTTGTACATGACGGAATATTCTATTATCAAAAGAAGGGGTAAGGTTGATTTTGTGTGAAAAAGTTCAAATTTCCACTGAAATATCAACTCTCTATAGAGTTGGCTGACAGTTTATGTTTCGTATCTTGATGTGGAAATATTTTAAAATCTTATTTAAGAGGTGACTGGTGGTTATTTATTTATTTTTTCAATTGAATGAAACAGCTGTCAACAGTACTATATTTTTTTATAGTCTGGTATGCTAAAGACTATCCAAGCAGGCACTAAATTAACAGAATTTTCACATGACAATGAACTTGGCAGACAGACATGATAAAAATCAAAATAAGACCAGCTGATTTTAAAATAAGCATAAAAAACACATGTTTCTAATAGATTTTCTTCAATATCTTGACAGTGACTGTCAGATAATCGGTATCATGGTATTTTTATTGAGCATTCCCGGTATTCACGGTATACCGGTTTTTCAGATGAGCCACGGTATTACTACCGGTATTTTTTTAGAACCGGTATTTTCGGTAATACCGGAATACCGCCCATCCCTAGACACAGTGTGTGCCCAAATTAATAGGCGTTTTTGTGGGACGATTCAATTTGGTTTCGATTTGCTAGTACGATTTGGTGTAATTTGCTGTGGTCCACAAATGTACCGGCGATTAGGCGGCCTTGACTGTCAACAAAAGAAGGTCACATGTATGTTTTATAAGACGTCATTGATATATCAGCCAATAGTATTACAAACTGGCACATTCCGCCATCTTAAAACACCTAATCGAATCGCCTAACCACCTCTTGGGACGGTTAGGTCGATTAGCCTAATCAGTTTAGGTAAACGGTCTCACTAATGCACCGATTAGCCTAATCGAACTGGCTCACAAATGCGCAAAATAGCTAATCGACCAAATCGAATCGTGCGACAAAAACGCCTAGTGTAATCTAAAGCGCTGTCAGGATAGAGCAATCATCTTAACTAAGTTACCATGGTTACCCCAGATACGCACACTAATACATTGTGAAACCCGACAAAGCAAACAGACAAAAAAAATAACATTTCAGAATTTCATGATTCAGAATGCCATTTTTCATATCTTTTCAACCCATTTGACAAAAAAAAAAAACAAAAAAAAAAACAAAAAAAAAAACAAACAAAACATACTTTGAATTGATTGCTGCCTTATTATCCTTCATTGGATTGGCATGGTTTGTAGAATTCTGCTGCTCCACTGCTGGAGTAGCCATCTTGTCACTAGGAGTAGTAGGTTATATATAATATATCACAATACAAATTCGCTTTTTCTAAACACAGTAAACAACAGCCTCAAGATACTGAAATATAAAGAATATTTTTCATTTATTAGATTTCCAGATTGATATGAGAATTGATTAACATAATTTTATGTTCATGAGGGCAGTTTTCCACTTATCAATAAGCTCACACATACGTACAATCTAAATCTCAGTCAAGCCATGAATGCAATAGGCTTTGGAGTTTTTACAAGAGAGAATGGGTAGAGCATTTAAGTTATACTGACAATATAAATTTTCATATTGAACAAAAAACTTATTTTCTCATTTCTTGCACCACATGCAAAATAGCAAATCTAGTTCAACTATGTGGCTGGCGGACAGTTAAAATGTGTCCATTTTTTTTTTTTGTGTCCATTGCTGGCAATTATCGCAGGACTCCTTCAGTCCTTGTCATCGTTGCCTGCACCAGATTTATTGTAATCCTCTTGTTTCTTAATTTGGTCGCTTATTTCTTTAAAAGGGGATTATTTCATCTGATGTTAGCAACATACAGCTAGTATTAAACAGGAATAGGGGGATTTTTCAGCATTAATTAGACTAATATATTTATGTCTAACCTAACTAATCATAGGCCAGTGTTGTTATCTGTGTAGTCTACGGTATACAGAATCGGTTTACCTTGTCCGTATACTTCGTCCACTCTGCAATGATAGTCGGTATTTTGTCTACACTCCTACAACAAGGTTTATGGTCAAATTGCAAACTTACTGTTCGTTGAAATCAATCAAATTTGCACTACATAAACCAACATGTCCACACTAAAGTCCATCAATGTCAATACCAGGGACCTTATTCTCGAAAACTTAACTTAAGATGATTTTAGTATTCTAGTCATCTCATTGGTTAATCACTAAAATCGATTTTAAATTTAGTTCTATTATCCAATCAGATTACTGTATTTCTTAAAATTATGATTTTATCAAAGTTAAGTTTTCAAGAATAACGCCCCTGATTACGTTTATTTATCATAAAATTTAGATCGATTCACACGTAGGTTGAAAACATTGAAAAAAGGTTGCCATTTTGATATATCGAATGCTTTACTATGATTGGCTGATTTATGAGGTCAAAGGTCGGCCTATTACAATCCTAACGACAGTTGTTTGGGCTTCGAGTATATTGATGGAATAAAAATCGTATGTAATCAAAACAGAGTCCATGCTGGACTAGTTATATGTGCAACCAACATCTGCCAGAAAATTGAGCTCAGAATGCATACGTCAGCATCTTCTGTCTTCTGACAAAAAAAAATTGAGCTGTTGACTTGTTGGTTAAATCAGTGAACTTTATGGCAATGGTGCCATCATGTTGCTGTCATTTTATTTTACTTCAAACAAGGGAAGTCAAAGCCTAAGGGGAGACAACCTAACTAAAATAAGAAAGACGACTTTGCTATTTTTATAATAGACAGAGATTGAATCTTATCAATTAGGCCTAATGAATAAATCAACAATATTATTAAAACAGATAACATCAGTACGAATTGATTCAATGCTAAAATCAAAGCATGGATAATGAAAAAGCCGACTTCCTAGCCTATTTTGGAAAAGAACAATTTGATTTGTGAAACAATACAATTTTACAAAATTATCATCTGACTGAAAAACAGAGCTTATTCGGTTGCCATTACCTCTTTGAACAGGATATATCTAAACTATATAAAAGTAACAAATGCTAAACACATGTTCATTTTTTGCAAATCAATCCTTTAAATCACCTAGATGACTGTGTGAACAATACGATGGCAACGGATATAAAATAACACAATCCTACCTCTGGCAAATATCAAATATGGCCGTCTAATCAATAGGTGGCGCTGCGAAAGTCTAGGAAATGAAAGAAAAGGTCATCAATGGCTCAAAAACAGTTTACTTAGTATCTGTTTGTATCTATTTTCCTAAAGGAAATGTTCTGTGACATTAGACACTTTTGTCATTTTCTGAAAAAATAAACCATCATAATTTCCAAATATAATCTGACCTGGAAATGGTTTCTAAGCTAAGGTCAAAGTTGAAGGTCATGTAAACAACAACAAAGATTTCAAGAAAGTGAAGGTTGTTTGATATATGATTTAAAATGAGCTAGCGTTAATAACCATAATATCAAAGCATAATTTCACCTAGGAATGAAAGTTCCTGAGATTACAATTTCGGCATCATTGTTATTAGGTTTCTAAATTTTGCTCCAGATGGTTAATCAGTTGACACTGACATGACAGTGACACTAGCCTAGTCTATAAGTCTAGTGACACTGACAAGACTTTTTCAATTGTTTTTTATCAGACTTGCAAGTCCCAACATGTTGGACTATGAATTGAAATTTAATTCCTTTTATGTTATGTTGTCAAATTTTAAATTAGTTGGTATAGGCTATATTGTTTTTGGTACAGTACTGCTGTATATTTCTTCACGTGTTTTACTGTCATTGTTGAATGAAAAGTCCAAGTTGAAATGCCAAATGGTAAATAACAATAATGTCATTAATATGTTATATTTTCAGTAAAATGAAAAAGAAGAAATTTTATCAATGAAGACAAAAGATGGCTACCAAAAGACAAACAAGTGTTCCTGATATTTCAGCTTTAAAAGCCAATGATAGTGCAATGAAGATAAGAATCAAAGAGGTTGGTTATCTATAAACTCAGAATTTAATGAATGAGTTTGTTCATGCTATAAGTCCCATCTGGAATCTGAAGATCAATATGGTGCAAATGGAAGGTGAAAGTGTCTCGATACTTAACCTATTATACCGGTACAAGTTACAAGCATATTTATTTAACTTGATATACCGTAGCCAACTTATTAATTAAGGTAGTCTGTGAAAAAAAATCACTTGACAGTTGAAAATATGAGTAGGCAACTGCAAGTATCTTGGGAAAAAATTCCCTCATTGCATTTCCATCCAGGCAGGTGCAGAAGAATTTCATTGGATTGAACTGAAATTACAATTTAGAAACATTTTGTGTTCTTAATACTTTATTTTTCTGTATAAGCTTAATAGATACCACGCCTTCTTAGCCATAATATTCTATTGTGATAATGTATCAAATTTCATCCATTATAATTTATTGTCTAGGGATAGTAACTGAACAGTGTATGTTTTTTTTATTTTCAGTTAGAAGAGGAGGTATCAAGTCTTAAGAGAAGATTGGATGAGTTAAGAAAGGCTAAAAACACAACAATTACCAAGCGTGAAAGAGAAGTGGTAGAAGTGGGTACACCATTTGCTAAAAGGTATTGTGTTTTCATAAAGAAATACTAGCTAGATTTAGAATGATTCAAAAAGCTAAATTCTAAAAATTTGTGAATAAGAGTTTATATTTTTTAGGCAACTATAATAAGGTTCAGATGACCTATATTATCTGATAAATCCAGAAAACTACCTTATATAATATATTTTTTGAAATTATTAAGCGTTTTATTTAGTTTTTTTCAATAATAACCTGTAATTGTATTGAAAAATTACTTAGTTTGATGGGTTTATTTGATTCTGTTTGTACACCGTTGATGAATATGTACACTTAATGATCAAGTTTGAGAACTTAGAATTATTGTTCATTTTAAGAGGTGGCATCGTTTTAACATGAACAATAGAGAAGGATCTTTGTGACAGGGGATCTTACACTGTCTATTGTATTTGACTTTATATAACTCTCTAATCTCATTCCTATTTTACAGTAGTTTCTTGCAACTTAAATAATAGGAAAATGCCTATTTTGTCATTGAATTGTTGACATAAGGGTATTATAAGCAATATGTTTTGCATATATATATTGGTAAATCAAGATCGGCACTCAAAGATCTATGTCCATACAATCTAAATTCAATTTTAATTAGCATTCGGATCAATAAAATTTCAAACCCATATTTTCATTACTTTTTAGATATTAATGAATAAATAATTTGCCCATTTAAAAAATCTGTGTCATTTATCTATAGCCTACTCAAGGTCAATATCTACTCACTGATATCATGACACAATCTGCTAGGTAGATAAGCTATGTCTACACTAGGCTAATAAAAATCGGCTTTTCAAAAAAGTGGCTTTTTTAAAATCAGGTTTTTTCAAGTGTAGTGTCTAAAATTGCTGATTTTTTTGTAAAGCCTGGGTTTTTGATTCTTAAAAAATCGTCAATTATTGCGGGTTTTCATCGATTTTCAAGATTTAAAAACCCCGGTTTTACGAAATAAATTGCATTTAAAAGCCTTGTGTAGACGGTGAAAGTTGCTAGTATAGACGTAGTTATAATATTTTATATGAATATATTGTATGTGGTTTGTTTGTAGAGATTCAAGTAATGATATAAAAGTAGCTAGTCTAGAGAAGAAACTACAGAAAACTGACAAAGACAAAGATAAAGAAATTGAAGAATTACGCAAGAAATTTGAAGCCGAATTACAAGCTGCTAAAAAGTCAAATAAAAAAGTAGGTAGTGCGAACTATGAAAAAACAAGTTTTATTTCAAAAGAATGACAAACTTTATTCTGTAATGTGATAATTCATTGTTCTGGTTTGTATTGCCTGCTTTACAGGCCCAACTTTTACATGAATCAATAAAAATGTTCAGATGAAAATTATTAATCCAAAATAGCATGCAACTTGATATCAGTTCTACTCAATAGCAGAAAATTAACGCAAGACAAGATTTGTTTTTCCTTTGATGATTATAGGGTGCAAACCAAAATTGTAACCACGAAGCAGAATTATTGATGCTCAAAACCTGTATTGAGGAACTAGAATCAGACAATGCAGCACTTCGTCTCCATAGTGACGACCTCAAGGACAAAATCAAATCATTAGAAGCAGACCTGAGTTTAAAAGAAGCCAACTGGTGTGAGAGTGAAGAGAAATTAAAAATGCAGGTAACGGAATTATTGTCCTTTGTCATTTTCATTCATTTTTTGCATGAAATTACAGACGGATTGCATTCATCAACCAGAATTGTTACAATTACATTATAAACTTGAGGATTTGGAAGATGAAAATAAAGCTCACAGAAAACAGAATGAGGAGTATGCAGAACGTGTTGACTCTCTGATGATGGATTTGTTGCTAAAGGAAGCTCAGTGGTGTGCTAAGGAAGATGAGTTGACAGAGCAGGTCACCATTTTGTGTTTGTTGTCAGCTTTGGTGTCAATTCTTTTCTGCACATTCTGATCTTCTTTTACTAGTAGTTCCGTATCTGATAACAATTCAGACTTTCGGAATATCATTTTGTGTTCTCTCTGTTTTTGGTTTCACTTGATATTATCTGATGAAATTGTTATCCAACAAGATATTATCAGGCCAATTTTCTATTTAGCATAGCTTTAGACAACTTTATTTAAGCACAGAAAGAACACAAAAAATGATTTGTAATTATATGGTAGTAGTTGTTTTAGAGTAGAATTATTAGACTGTATATTCCATTCTGTAATTAACCAACATCCATCCTTAGACCTTAAGCTAAGATTCCATATATCCGTCATCAGATCTGCCTTGCGGATCCGTCATGTGTCAAATATGATTCCATATGTGCGTTAAACGTATGCGTTATTTTTATTTTGATGCACAGATTTCTAGACAGATGGCTGCTTTGGCGGGAAAAAAAGACATGGAATTCCCATAAAATACGTCGCATTTGGGAGATCTCTGCGCGGAAAGATATTCGGATGTGTCAAAAATCGCTACACCTGGCAATTTTTTATTTGAAACGGAGACGGAGACCATTTGACGGATACCGCTTCCGCATGTATGGAATCATACCCTCTTAAACCAACCATTTTGATTGTTACCGCATGACAGATGATGTATGACGCGTATACGTATATGGAATCATAGCTTTAGTTATAAATACTCTTCTTTAATCTTATTCTTTCCAATGAAAGCTCTGGTTTTAATTTAACAAATTGTTTTTAAATGCCGCTATCTTTCAGCCCTCACAACATATATTTTAATTTTCCACCTAATAGTTTTCCATATGGTGAACATTTCCGCTTATTGTGTTTTTTTCATCAAACATCTGATTAATCTTAATTAGTGCATGGACTTCAGTTGTCCAAATTAGTCTGTGGACTATGTAGAGATTTCAGTTTTCATGATTTAGATGATTGCCCATTATTGAGCATTTCAATGAACACTTCAATGGATAATATTTCCCCGAACTTAACATATTAACAAAATATGTGATATATACATGGTATGTAGTTGAAATATTCCAAATGATGAAGAAAGGCTGTCTATTTTTCTAGCTAACATTATCATTTAATGAAAAATATAAAGAGTGGATGCAACAGACAGAAGCAAAAATAAGAGAATTGCAGGAGACCAATGAATTATTGTAAGTTGATAATAAAAATGGGCAACTTGTTTTTTTCTTCATCTAAACTTCTCTTGATTTTTTTTTTGGGGACTTAGTGAGTTAGATGTTTACTTGCTAACCTGAAGGTCCAGGGTTCAATGCTTACATATTATAAAATACCTTTGAATTTTTCAAGCTGGATTGTCCCTGCCAATGAAGAAGATCAGAGGGGTTGACATGGAAAAAGAATCTAGTCATTCAGATGGAACAAAGAACGGATCTAATGAGCTTCATGTTGTGTTCTCTGTTCGAAAATTAAAAAGACTAGATTAATGCAGCTGTTTGGGCAAAATTTCCCTCACTGTACAATCAAGGCTTTGCCCTTTGTTAATGTTGTGTTCTTTTTTTTTTCAGGAGAGGTTATCTTAAAGACAAGAAATGATTCAATAGTAAAGTTAACAAAATATTTGAAAGAACTCAAAGTATATCTGTGATTAACCATCATTCCATCCATTTAATATTTATTTACCTCTTAGTTTAGTGTTGTTATTAACTGACAGTGTATTAATAATATTATATATTGAATGTGAGCTCCATTCTTCTATACCACCTGAAGTGACTGTGCACTTGGATTTTCAATATGAAGTCCTTTCTTGGAGTCCACAGAGCTGAGGTTTGATTAGACATTCAACAAAATCACCCCAATTTTGAAAACGAGTTGATCTGAATATTATTTAATAATTAACATGCATAGAAGACTAGAAGAGTTAATTAAAACAATAAAGGGGTGTCAACTCTAATTCAGCTGTGTTATAATTTAATGTTCTTACATGCTAACCATCTATGTTTATCATATTTTTATTATCAAGTTTTGGGTATTCTAATTATTAATTTGAATAATTTCTTGTTTTAGTTTAATGCCAGAGTATTTATAATAGACCACTAATTGTGATTCAGGTTGGCTGAAACTTACTTCACCTGACTTTAGTTTACTAGATCTGCTTCATGTGGCTATATTATATTAAATTATATCACAAATTCACAAAAAGTGGAAAACAATTAAAACTCTATTATTGTCCTGTTGTTTGACGTTTCGGCTTATCGCCTTCTTCAGAAACACTCAAAATAGAGTAATTTAATAAGATTTAATTTTATCGACAAGTTTGAGAATTTGAATTTTATGCTCATTTTAAGAGGTGAACTCTTTAAGACAGCAGCTTACAAGTCTAATTAATAAATTTGTATTAATGGGTAAGATTATTTTCTAAGGTAATTTCAATTGTAGTAATTAGCAAAAATCACATATTTTTTTTTCATTTGCAATTTTGTTGATTAAATATAAATTGATAAATAAAAATATTGCATATTGTGCTTTATTTATTGAAAAACTATGTTCAAACTTTTTTGCCTTATTATTCTTCATGTGTCAATAAATTCAATTATCATTGTAATTTGTAAGTGAAAATGGGACTAAAGCAAAAAGCAGAAGCGAGGATAAACAAAGCCAATACACAACTGGGGTGGAAAACTGGAGTAAAGAGTATTCATCAAAACATCTGAGTACTATTAGTAAGATTATTTTATTAGAGTCCAAAACACAGGCTCTTGGGTCGTCAATTTGAAAAGGTATAGGCAACTCTCTATTTTAGTAGGCTATATATCTCAAAAATCTGTGGCCCTAAAAGTAAGCTCTAAAAATTATTTTATTTCAAATCCTATATTAGGTATCATATTAAACAATCAATTTTAGTAGAATTTAAATTAAGAGGTAAATAAAATTTAGAGGCCTTTTATGCTTTTCCTCTTAGAGTATCTGAAATAACTATGAAATATAAATTTAGTTGTTGTCTGTAACATGTTATTGATGATTTGTCTCCCTTAGTTATATTATTTGATAACCTATTCTAGTATTTCTAACCCGAGTCTAGGCGCCTAGACTCTGTCATAACTATCAAACTATCTAGACATAACATAAAGAAAATAATATATAAAACGTTTTGGGTCTGTAAAGAAATGTGGACAAAAACTTCATAGGCAGATGGCAAATAGGTATAGACATGATAAAAAAAGTAAAATAAAGGTCATTTCCGGTTATCACTAGGCTATCACATGACCGTCACAAAAACGCAACACCATAACAAGTTAAATTTCTGGAGACTGGAGGTATGTGTTGTCTAATCAGAGTTTATTTTAGGTCCTATTGTACTGGTAACTATGTTGTTATGTGTTTTTTCTGAAAGTGAAATTGGTAGGTTATTTCCCAAGGCAAAAGTCATCACAATTCATACTCGTAGTACGAGTCGTACTAGCCAAAGTGTATAACAGTGTCAGTGCACATAAGCCCCTACTAATAGTACTAAGCTAACTGAAGCCTTAATAGCATAGCCATAGGAGATATGCTTAATAGTAGGCTTCAGGAGCCTGTGGTTTGTGCTTGACTGCTTCAACTTTATATCAAATTTTTTGGAGCAGAAAGGGAATGGAACTTAAAGAAGTTCTGTTCAAGTGTTCTTCAGGACCTATAAACTTTCTATTTTTCTTCCAGAATAGTTAAAAATACTATGTAATAAATGGTGTTAATAACTGAACAGAATGTAGTGTAGAAAAAGAAACACAGGAGCCTTTAAATTAATCAACAATTTGGGGTGGAAAGAGTTTCAGAAATGGATACCAAGATGGAGAGAAGTATGAATAGCGAGTCGGAACTCCTGTTGAGCCCCTCTCGAACAGTTAACACTTATTCTAAACCTAATGATAGATATTACATGGTCTATCTGATCTTTGTGTTTCTGGGAATGGCTTGTTTACTTCCTTGGAATTTCTTTATAACAGCAGAAGGTTATTTTAAATATAAACTAAGAAACACAAGTCTTCCAGAGGATGTGCATTACTCAAAAAGTAACGAAACTCTTAATCAGCGTTTGTTTGTGAGTTATCTTTCCATTACTTCCATGGCAACCAACACAGTGTTTATGATTTTGACAACTTTGTTTATTAGAAGTATACCCATTAATATTCGAATGATTTCTTCCATTTTGGTCATAACTGTAGTATTTATTGAAACAACTTTATTGGTACGTGTGGACTCTGATGAATGGCAACATGATTTTTTCATTGTGACCTTATTATCTGCTGCTGTGGTAATGGCTGCTGTATCTGTGACAACTGGCTCAGCTATAGGACTCTCTTGTTTATTTCCTGTACGATACACCCAAGCCTGTATGATAGGACAAGCCGTTGGTGGAACTTTCTCCGCTCTAGCTAGAATATTTTCCGTTATGGGTAAAGGAAGTGAAACTGACAGTGCCTTTGGATACTTTTTAACTGCTTCCATAATTTCACTGTTATCTTTAGTGGCTTATGGATTGTTATATAGGCTGAGATTTTCTAAATTTTATCTCTCAAACCAAATCCATGCCATTCAAAATTCAGACAACGAGATACCAGCATATAAAGAAATTATTGGATATCGTGAATACATTACCTCAATATTTAGAAAAATCTGGTCACATACACTGTGTTGTTTCCTGACATTTGTAGTAACTCTATCCTGTTTTCCTTCTATATGTTCAACTATCGAACCAATGCATCCTGAAGTCAATAACGATTGGACCAATTTGTATTTTACACCAGTGGCTTGCTTCTTTTTATTTAACATAGGAGATCTTTTGGGGCGTTTGTTCACAAGTCTGTTCCCTAAACCTAGTCTACGTCATAAACATGTATTTTTGATATTGTCAGTACTACGCGTTGTTTACATACCATTGTTGTTGTATTGTAATACTGGTTCTAAGACTATTCCTGTATATTTTGATCATGATGTCTATCCAATGATTTTCACTATTACGTTAGGAATCTCTAATGGCTATTTGAGTACTATATCCTTTATGTTTGCTCCTATGAATGTTCCTATTGAGCAGGCAGAAGGTGCAGGAGTTATTATGGCATTATCTCTCACAGTGGGTCTGACAGCAGGTGCTTTATTGTCTCTTTGGTTCCTGACTATGTAATCAACAGATTGGGCATTGTATAGCAGATCAGTAGATCCAACTTTCTTCTCTACAAAGAAAGAAGCTTTTTGTGAAATAATGTACTGGTAATGAATTCATGTTAAAGTCCAAAATGATTTACAATTTATTGGTGCACATTTGTCAGCGCTTTTGTTTGTCTGTTCCCATTTTCTCGTAATTTCTCTGAATTCCACAGGCTTTAACTGAATTTGATATAACATGATATGTGTATTCATAACAACAATTTTTATGATTTCTGTAAGTTAATCCCAGTGATATATCTCACATATTGAAAGTGTAAAAGTTATTTCAGTTTTCACGTGTTTTTTTCCAAATATTTTGATGTAAGTGAAAATTTAATATAGTTTCATAAGTTTTCCTTCAATTATTTTAACCCGTGTTATTCCTCATGGTCTTAAAGGCTATTTCTAAACTTTGTTCCATTCCAACGTCTGTGGTTCTTGCAATTCCAATAAACTAACGCGTTTTAGATCACTGTCAGTGATCTGCATAGATATTAATAGTACGATAAGGTAAATCACTGTCAGTGATGTCATAAAACGTGTTAGTTTTAGTGGAATTGCAAGAACCACAGACGTTGAAATGGAAATTGGAATGGCACAAATTGATGCTAGCAGTGTCCCCGATACACATGCAAAGCTTAGAAATACGCTTTACAATCCAGTTAAGTTATCATCAGGTTTGTTTGAAACTTGATAAAATTATGCCATTTATCAATTACATGCAGAAGTGGGCGTATAAGGGTGTGTTTCACTATTATATTGAATTTTTCATAAGCCTAATGTTCTTGAATGATTTCTGATAGTTGAAAATCTCAATTTATTTTTGTAATCTCGGCTACTTTTTGGCTAAACTTAATTATTATTGGTTATTAGGTACCAGGTATATTTAATAGTAGTCATAGTATATTATTTTGTAAAATACTATAGGAATCTTTACTTAGCTCAAATTATTTTGAAGGATTTCTCCAGCTATTTTATTTGTTATGTTTACTTAATTTCAGCCATCTGTAACACCTTTTAAAATGCTAATATTCCGTTTTAGGTTTTAAGTAATTCATCAAAACCAGTTTAATCATTGTTTACATTCAAAATTTAGATGAGCATCTTAGAGCTGTATCAGCTGTTATATCCCTATTATGATCAGTAAAGATCTGCCAGTTGTTAAAGTATAGAATTTCCCTTGGCATCTCCAAAATCCTTAAAATGTTATGAATCTCTAATATAATGTCTCAATTTATTTCAAATCTCGAGTTAAATTTTCTATTCTAATTTTTCAGCAATCTGATCATTAAACAGATTGTCAATTGTTATTGTTTAATGAATCATTGTATTCTTGATGACTGTATCTATCTCATGACAAAACACTTATTAATCTAATTATTTTCATTTACTACAGTTTTTCATTAAAGACTTAATTGTTATTAATGATTATTATGGATTAAGATTATGTGTAATTAAGATTAGAAAAACAATACTGATTGATTTATCCTCAATTTCAAATTTTCTTTTGGAAGAATATCCCTTACAGCAGCACTGTCAAAGAGAATGTTCGGTGGGTTCGTTTTGCCGCATTGCCCAACTTGCCTCATTGTGCTCAACTGCACAAAAACAACTTGTAAAACAAAACGTAAAGATTTCTGAAGTCTTGAAACTACTTCTTGAGAAACCGTCAGGTAAATTTATATATTTTGTATTATGGTTCTGATGGTATAAACTTAGTTTAATATTTTATACCAGATTTTAACATAAAACTATAATTTATGTTCCCCAAACAGGTCCAAACTATAAATAAAAAGAAAATCGATTAAAATATTTTATGGACATACCAGGATTTATAAGACACCTTTTGTTTCTTTTTATTAGTCGTTTTTTTGTGCAGTTGGGAACGATGCGGGGGTGGGGAGTTGGGCAATGCGGATAAAAAAAAAACACCTGAGAATTTTCTCTGGAAAGACCTAAGATACCATAAAAACAAACCCTTAGATGCCAGGCCTATCAGTGTGAATGTTGTATGGAAAGACTTGAAGTTCAAGGAACTCACACAAATTTTCAAAATTCTTGGGAAATTTTTGGCATTTTTATGTGCTTCCTACAAAGTCTGTTTAATAATAATTTTGTTGTCAGTGTTCTTTAAATAGAAGATTAAGCCAACAGCTAACTAGCCTATTTCAATTTTGTTTTTTTTTAGTCAATAGCTAGGGGTGAATAGCAGAGAAATGTTTTCTCAAGTGTGAAATTATATTAAAAAGGTTGGAGACCTAAACTGTCAGAATGGCTCTTAGAAGCAGGGTATCTGTGTCAGTCAGGAAGTAACCGACTATGGATCAGTCTTAATTCAGTTCAATTAACTAGTTGTGATAATAAATATTATCTCCCATGTGAATTGTATATATATTAATTATAATTCTGTGATAATGTTATCAATAAATCTTTCCTATTCTGTTCTTGAAATTTTGTCACCTGAAAATGTGCTTCCTTTCTTCTTTCACCTTAGTCTGAGAAAGTTTAAAAAAGTCCACTTTTGTATTATTGTCAGCTTTTAGAAACACTGGCGTTTAACTCTGGGATCTATTGTTCCACTTCTGGGATGTGGCCAACTGTTATAGGAGGGGGAATTTTTCCTTTAGGATGTATAAAGGTCAGAATAGGGTTATGAATCCCTGCTATAATTGAAGGGTAAATTAAAGTCATATGATCCAATCAATCAATAAAGATATAAATTTAAGACTCAGTTTTGTTATTGAGATAAATTCTTTTACTGAGAATTATAGACATAAAGTTTTAAAAAATATAACATTACATAAATAAACAAGTATAAAAAATAGATTCATTACAAACCAAAATACTAATACCCATGAAAGAAACAGTCTTAAAACAATTAATTTTGTTTACCCTTTATCATTTTCCAAATGTGGAGGACTATAATTCTGCAGTTCTATGTCTCTCGTAATAGCAGCCTTCATCAATAATAAGGGGAAACATTGATTGAATCTCCAGAACTTGTACAAATCTGGTCATAAAAATTTAATGAGTGCATGAAAATTCATATGTCACAAACGAAACTATTTTAATTATTGGCATTTTTCTTTTAAGGACTCAAATATGAAAACAACTCATCCTGTGATACATGAAAAGAATACAAAATAAAAATTCTTTGCTTTTTTTACCATTTTTTTATATAAAATATAAACAAAACCTTTATTTTCCTTTATAAAATATACCACTGTTAAAATTCCATGTCCTGCTCATTACATGATAGGCTACTCAGCTAATTAGAAATAAAATTTGATTGTTGCTTTTAAGATGATACTTTTCATTGGTCAAAATATCTACAACTAAGTGACTTTGTAAGGAGCAGGCCATGAAAACTATTCCCTGTAAGTTAAATTCAGACACCTTCAGATTACTTCGTTTCTCCCAATTCTGGTTTATCTTGGAATATTATAGTATTACCACATTTATGTTGCTCAAATATCAAAACCTGTAATAATTAAACAAAATCAATCTTTTTTTTTTTAAGAATTTTGAGCTTTTCATAAGTCGTCAAGGGAGACAACTCTAGTCATTTTGAGACTACAATGTATTGACTAATACAAAAATATTAAGGTAATATGTTTTACCTCATTCTGTCCAGTTTTAAGAACAGGGGCTGGTACATATAATGTTAGTTGTGGACCTACATTCCAGTATCTTCCTAAATTAAATCCATTTATTATAGCTATACCTTTACTCCAACCCTGTCAAATACATACAAAATCTGTTGACACTACAGTTATAGATGTATATTTTATTTCAACAATTTTAAAGAGAAGTATCTGATGTTCAACAAATGATCAGCTAAATTTAAACACCACTTGTGAGGGGCTCATATTAAAGGGATGGTACAGAAGTTATCTAAATTTATAATGTGTATCAGGGACACAATTCCAATTTTCATTCAGACATCTGTGGTTCAAACAATTCCACTTAAACTAAGAGTTTGATAACGTCACACCCACAAAATATGCTTGTATCATTGAAGACTTTGTGGGTATGAAGACATCTAATTGAAAATTGGAATAATGCAGATTGCAGATTGATGCGTAAGTGTCTAACATACACATAACAAATTCAGAACTAACTCTTTACAATCCCTTTAATTATAGAAACAATGACATCTAAAATTGTTTTTTAAATATGTTGCTATATTCAAGGTATATTACCGTCATTTTAAGGAATGTATCTTGTGGTTTGTCGTTTACTGTTAAATATGTTCTGTATAACCCAGCAGTTGACTCATCCTGAGACCCATCATATTTCTTCCATTTCTGTGAGGATGACACTCTAAAAACAAACAGTAAATTATTAAAGTTTGTCAATGACAATTGTATAAATATAAACCTTATAGAGATGGTAAAGCAATTCCCTAAAAACTGGGTTTTTTTTTAGAACCAAAGATTATTTTGTATGTGCCACTACAGCCTTATCATTTCATCAAGTTCACATTTTCCCAAACGTGATAAACTGGTCTGAGACACTTGGGAACCAATTTGGTTCAACCTTCATCCATGTTCGAGACTAACATTACGACTCAGTCATGATAGTCTGCCATCTTGCCTGTTTTCAGAGATTGAGTTTGATTGGCTGAATTTAATGCACAAGAACACAACTCTTTCTGAAAAATGATTTTGACTTTTGACCTTATTCATTAAGTCAACCTCCGTACAATATACAAGGTTATCTGGCATGCAAGTCTAGTTCTTAGTGTTGGAAACCTCCTGAATAATACACCTTTTGTCAAAATAAAAAAATGTCAGAGCTGGTTAAAGTCAGTGGCGTATTAAGGTAGGTTGCCGCCCACCTCAGGCCATAAATTATGCTATATTTTTAAATGAAAATTGCAAAATTAGAGCATTTTCATACCATGCCCCTCCCCATCCCCAACTTTACATTGATAAAAAACCTTTTTTAATACATACCTTGTAATAAAACCTTTATTAAAATCTAAGGAGAAAATCTTCCAGTCGAATACCAAAGACTTATCTAAGAAGACATCACCATGTAATCCTAGAATCCCAAGTTAGAAATGGACCAATTATAGTGAACATGAACAAGGATCAACTTTCTAAAAAATATAGTCAATATAAGAACCAAACTTTGACCTTCATGGGAACAGACAATGCACTTTGAAATGTAATGATAATTTACTTACTATTTTTTGCACATGTTTGGGCTTATGGCAATGCTAAGCAGTGCTCAATAGACAAATTTTACCAGAAGAGTTGCATTAGACTACAAATTTTTAAATATCCAACAGTAAAGTTTGCATGAAGGTCTAAAAAATAAGGCAAGTAACAAATTTTCAGGGCCATGGTAACTCCTGTATCCTCGAAAATTCTCATAAACTTGGAAGGATCCATGTACCAACCTTTTCGTTGTTGATTCAATAAATCTGAGAAAGCATTGATGTAATTCACTCGACCTAGATTTTCTACTATAATATCTACTACATCATTCTACAAAATATATTATAGTTTTCTTTTATTTTCTATTTCAAATCTATAAGGTATCTCATGATGTGAATTTATATAGCCTACATGTAGTAGTTGTGGGTGTGGCAGGCAAAGCAGACCATTCTAACTTTTTTTGAATCACCTGATGATACTTCTCTCTTTGGAGTTACTCTCCAATTTACCATTTTTTGTTAAATTGAATTGTCTTGCTCGAAGAACTACAGATTATTATTGATAACAAATTGATCATCTTATCATAAACGTTGCAGATATTTCTTCTTAAAGGGATATGTTCACTAACTGTTTGACCAAAACACTTTTAGTCTCAGAACCAGAATTTTTTAGCTTATATAATCCGTAGTAATGTTCCAAACTTTCCCACAAAATTTCAGCCTTCGAATCCCTGTGTATCCATAAATATCAGCGTTTGAAAGTAAAAAATATGACTTGTCGTTAAGTAAGACTATGACGATTTTTGGGCTTATTTACATAAAATCAAGGCCCAAATCAATCTTTGAAAATATGACAGTTGAGGACAATTTTTTTTTTAGTTAATTTATTTCATAAGAATAAATGCAATTTTCTTGAAAACTTTTACTTTTTTAAGTTCAACAAACTATGTTTTATCATAAGAAAAAATAAAAATGAGAAAAAAAAAAGATGCCTTGATCAGGATTTGAACCCATTCGTTGAAAAATGACCTTTGAAATTTAAGTGAAATTGTAAATTGCATGATTTTAGTGCCAAGCATCAAAAATTGAGTAAGGATTGCGTCAATGGGAGCCTGGGTACAAAGAGACCCAGAAAGGTCTTCATCTGTTTTCTTCTCCTTGGGTCTTTTCTGAGTTTATCACAAGTATGTAATATTCTAATAAAGCGAAGAACCCATTTAACTAGCCTTACTCACTATATACTGTAAATATTGACTATTTCTATCTATTGCTAGGAGTGGTGAAATACCTATAGTCTATTTCTTATTTATGTCACTTAATGTTTACATCAACAGAGAACATCTATACTATATTGTATTCAATTTAATATAAAGAACTTATTATCTATTGAACTACTGTGTGTCAATATAATAAAAAGTTCAACATAAAATAAAGTACCATAAAGACATTATAAAAAAAATATTTAGATTAAATTGATAATTTAAGCAAAGGTAACATGCTTACCAAGTTTCATAAACATAAGATAATTTGAATCATTTAGACCAAATCAAGAGCAAGAACTCAAAAATTGGTTATCTGATTAATGTCAAATTCAAACTTGACCCTGATCTCATTAATAAATACATGAATACCAAAGGAGTGGACAAAAAGTGTGGTTTCTATTTAGTCCGATGGCCAGATCTGTAGAATTAACCTTTATATCGTGTCTACATGCTAAATTTAAACAAGCAATTTAACTAGATCAATTACTCAAAACCAAGGGCGTGGATTTGTCAGAAATTTGGAGGGGGACCAACCAGCATGGGTTGTAGAGTCCAAGTACGTCGCAAAGCGCCACAACCACAAACCCAAACAAAAGGTCCTGGCCCTTGAGAAAAAAAATGGAAAATGGTGTAAATTTAATGCATTCTGACAGATATTTCCGGTTTTTAGTTAATAATAGGGACTTCCTACTATGATTTTCATGTTATCGATTTTGATTCTTATAAAAATTTATTTTATTATCAAATTATGGGAGGGGACCAAGAACCTTTCGTCATACGACAATTTTTAAATTCTCTTGGATTTTAGTTTCTACTATGACATATACATATATATCATGTTTCATGTGTAGTGCAATTGCCAAAATACCTATACATTGTCAATCAATTATATATTCTAGCCATGTCACAAAAGAATCATGCTTGCCTACTGCCTAGGTAAATACCGTATCAAATATCTACAAACCATGAAACATGAACACAAGGTGTAAAAAATCAATTGATCACAAGCATTTTATGTCCATGCTGTCTCATCATCATTAAAACTGTGCATTGTTAAAACACTGCAAATCCTACTCACAGACGTCAATATTTTTCAATATTGTGTCTTGGCATACAATAAACCTGACTAACCTGTTTAATATCTGTATTAACATCTAAATATTTACTGTTAGGTTCAATAACTTTTACTTCTCTAGAATTAACAAAAATCTGCAACAGAATATATACTACTTAAACTAACACGTTTTATGACGTCACTGACAGTGATCTACCGGAAGCTACTATTGATGCAGATCACTGTCAGTGACGTCATAAAAAACGTTAGTTTTAGTGGAATTATCGGAATGGAATTGAAAGTATGCAAATTGATGCTATCAATGTCCCCGATACACATACAAAGTTAAGAATACCTCTTTACAATGTTAATTTTTCGATCTGTAATTAATGCTATTTTTTTTAGGGATGGTGGCCAGTGGACTTTGTTCTACCAGTCTTTATACCATCAACCATGTGTTCATGTCCTTTCTTTAATATGGTGAAAACAGTATCAACACAGTGTGTTTCAGCAGCCCAGTTAGTTAGCTAGGTCCTGTGCTAATCATTTTTGCTCATTAGGTTGATTTTCCCCTCAATGGCATCGGCAAAATTAGTCCAATAAATATGGATGGAACCAAATTACACATACACGTATACCAAAAACATTATGGAATCTATGTATGTTACCTGTGCTCTGTCATTCATTGACGTAAATTTGAGATGTTTCCCAGCATTCATATTTTTACGATAAACAATATATCCATACGATTGTCCATAACCATTACCTAAATCCAACATCTCCATGGTTACTGCCGATTTATTTTCTACTACTTTCTAGTATTCAGAAGAAAAAAAAAATCACTAAATTTCTATCTGCTGGACTAAGCTAATAATTTGAAATTTTTAAACACTTTTACAGCTACTTTCAGATTTTTCACAAATTTGTCATAATTTAGTTAAGTTGGACAAATATCCAATGCTTGAATTACTACCAATCATTTTTTAAGGCATATAAATATTAAGGTTTGAATAACACTGAACTAATAATTATAAGACATTGATAACCATAATTATTGTGTAGTTCATTATGTAGGCCAATGGCTAAGATTGTCGTCCAGAGAGAGGCTTTCAAACCAACTTAGGGTCAAAATGAATCCACAAAGTAAGAAAGGTGAGTAGGCCCTACTGAGCCTGGTAGGTTCGTTTTGCCATTTTTCCCAACTTGCCGCATTGTGCCCAACAGCACAAAAATGAAAAATGAAACTAAAGGTTATTGAAGTCTTTAAAGTACTTCCTGGGAAACCACCAGGTAAGTTTATGTATTTTGTATTATGGTCCTGGTCGTATATACTTGGGTATTTATTTTAATCCAGATATTACCATAAAACTATAGTTTCGATTTCCCTAACAGGTCCAAATCATTAATAAAAAAAAATAGATGCAGGACAACAGATTAAATTATTTCATGACCATACCGGATTTTATCAGAAACCTTTTGTCTTTTTATTAGTCTTTTTTAGTGCAGTTGGGCACGATACGAGTTGGGCAATGCGGCAAAACAAACTGTGATCAAGTTGTTGGTCAGCCCTTCGTGAGATTTCATCTCATCTCATAGATTTAGCTTGTTGGCCAAAGGTTTATGTCCAACTCGTATCAGGGCAAACATGAATGGCAAATGAAAATAAAATCTTTTATCCTTCTCATGGCACTGATACTTACTTTAACAAACTGAAGTACATCATTCCAAGGAATAAAGTTTAAAATCTTTACTTCTCCTGAAATTATATCACAGGTATAGTAGAAATCATAATATTGATTATCATTGTTGTTTAATCTACACACCTTGGACCTTTTTAACAGAAATATTACAACGGAACCTGTAACATGTGGTTACTCTGAGTTTCAGAACAGGCCATTTTCAGACAACTGACCTATTTAAGCCCACGTTCCAACATATGTTTGACAATTAGAACTTATGCTGATTTCTACACTTAAATATAAATTCAGAACATTTGTCCTTAGAGGCAATTAATATGGACAACTGATTGTGGATTATTTAGAGCCTACTGGTTTACAACCAATCTGAAAACAGATTCTCAATCTGTTTCAACTTGTTTATAATGGTTTGCCCTGAATTTGGATTTTGAATAAGTGAATCTGCCTCCTAGGGCGGATTTGTCGGATTCAATATGGCGTCATTCAGAAGACCTCTAGTGCAATAGTTTGTTTACAAAACTGATCTGGTTTCAGATTTCTTGTAAATTCACACTCATTTACAACACAAATCTGATGTACCAAAACCGTTTCGGATTTCTTCTAATCTAGTAGGGCCTTAATAGAAATTAAAGTGGGTATATTCAGTACCCAATTGTAACAAGTGAGCGAATTTAAATTTAAAATAGATATCTCACCATAGCTCTGTTTGACTGAATTAGGTGGAGGATCTGGTAAACTTGTGATGCCTGTTTAAAAAAAATAAGTGTCAACAAATTTCACTATTATTGGTGATAACAGTACAAAAATATTCTAGAATTCAGATATCCTTTTGTTTATAGGACCAAACGATCAAAATAACAACTCTCTTCTAACTTAATCAGACACATCATATTTTTTCTAAGCTGTAAGTAGTTTGATATATTTGGGTACATTATGGTAAATACATACCTTGAGGTTTTAATACATATTCTAATATAAGTTGTCTTGTTTTGTCATATTTCGGTGTCATATCTCCCGCTTCTGATAGAGGTGCATCATAATCTTAAATTAAAACATATTCAATATAATAGAACGAAAAAGAATAAGTATTTTTTAAGCACAGTTTTTGTACAATGCCCATGACCAGATCTGGATTTTTTTTTTTTAACAATATTTATTTTCACATTACATTATAATATTTTACAGAAAATAACTAAGGTTTCGGAAACAAGCCGAAGCTGATGCTAAATCTGGATTTGATCTTAGTTAAGTTTTTGAGAATAAGGCCCCTGGCAAATAAGTGGCAAAAGTGAGTATTTGAGCCCCATAATAAGTGGCAAATTGTAAATCCACAAATGGCAGATTGTCAGGGTTTTGATAACCAACTTTACCGTAGCTAGTGACATCAGCTTTGTATTCATCAAAAAAATTAGCTCCAGCCATAAAACCAAAATTTGTTCCTCCATGATACATGTAGAAATTAATGGATCCCTTTCTTTTTAATACTTCTGTTACCATTTCTTCATGGTCTATCAACAAAGATAAAACATTATCATTATTCATAAGGTCTATAATAAGAAAACAATGGGAAGCATAGGTCGTATTCGCAGATTGTGTAGAACAAAAGAGCAAGGTTTTGAAGGGCACATACAGACTCGGGAAAGTTCTTCTTGTCATTCCCCATTTGCCGGGAGTGGAGTACAAGAACAGTAGATACAAAATGGCTTCACATGTAAACATGGAAGAAAGTGAAGTAAGGCCATCATTGTTTTGTTCTTAGATGATATTGAGCGTTCGTAACTAAGCACTCTAGTAGACTCTTGTGTTGTCTAGACATTGTTGCCAATATGACCATAGAAACTGGATAATTAAATTTACCCGTTTTTTTCACATTGCATTATGATTTGTCTCTTACAATTTCAAACATGAATATCTATCTACGGATTGGATTGGATTGAAGGCTCAATAGTGATCAAGCCTAGTAAACTATTACACTGATAAGCTATGTTAAAAGGTTCCAGTGTGTGAAATTATAACTGTATTATTGTCCGAAACTGTCCTTGTTTAGGGAAATTATTCTTTTAAATTTATATCAATAGCCAACTTGAGCAAGAATTAGACTTTGGACTTAAATACATGTACACTATTAAAGGGCCATTCTGCTTTTTTGAAAAAAGTTTCCATTATCAAAAAAATCGCAAATGCTACCCGAGAGTAATTTTAAAGTATGCTTATTGTATCTCTATATCTTCTTGATCAAACTGAATTTGGTTTTAAAGGGTTGATAACAAACAGGCAGTACTTATTGTTAATTAAGCAATTTGACCTAGTTTTGGTGTTTGCCCTTTAAATGGCTCAATATTTTTAGCTGAAACCTTTTAAATACACATAAGGGACATTTCTCTACAGTTAGGCGTTTATTTTACTCAAATCCGTTCAGTAGTTTTCTATCACCGTCCAAAAAACATAACACACTTAAAAACCTTACGTAAGGTTTTTAAAAATTCAAGCATGTTTTTAGCGTTTAAAAATTAACGGCTGGATTTTTTTAGTTAAAACTTTCAGATACATTAAAGGGAACATAGTTACAGATTTTGGTGTACAGTTTTCACAAATTTGAGCAAAAAAAATTTTTGACCTAAAAAAATTCAGACTGTCCCTTTAAGTAACATACATTTTACTGTTTCTGTTTTATGATCACCAGCCCAATGATCAAACCATCCACTCCAATATTCCATCACCATAAAAGGAAAATTAGCATCTAACTCAGTTATATGTTTGTACAAAACTAGATCAAATTCCTTGAGATTTGCTGTTGGTAAAGCCACTGGAAATAAGACAGGGGAACAGATTGAAGTTGGTGTACGGACAGGTTTTTGGAAAAATAGCACAAATATCTTGTTGGATGTAA
This sequence comes from Lottia scabra, assembly GCA_029955415.1. NCBI lineage: Eukaryota > Metazoa > Mollusca > Gastropoda > Lottiidae > Lottia > Lottia scabra. Next base: position 328,589 of record JARJEI010000035.1, read on the forward strand.
AGTTGGACTGATTTAATACCATGAAAAGTAATTGATTGACAGATTTAACTAGCATTCTATGAATAAATATTGTGAGATCACGAAAGCAGTTCTTAATATAAAGATCACAAAAGTAGTTAATAACATTATTTAGATCACAAAAGTAGTTAACAAAATTACAAAGATCATAAAAACAGTAAATAACATTGTGAAGATTGCAAAAGCATCTAATAACATTACCACAAAAGTAGTTACTAACACTATATGACAAAAGCAGTTAACAGCATTATCATGATAACAAAAAAAGTAATATTGTGAAGATCGTAAAAGATGTTAATAACATTATAAAGATCGCAAAAAAATAATAGCATTATAAAAATCACAAAAGAAGCTTAGAGATCACAAAAGCATTATTTTACGTAAATTAAAATATATATATATATATATAGTTAAACAGTTCATAATTTATGGTTTTTTAAAAAATATATAAAAGATCTTGAAATCAGATAATAATTCTTAAAATTATAACAAAAAAGCAGTTAAAATTACCATGTAGGTTGCAATTTTCAATGGTCTTTTCAACATTGAGCACTTACCTTGTGAAAATGGTGCTCTAGTCATACCGTGTTCATTATCAGATGTTATTAGTAATTCTTGAATACCATGATGTCTTAATAACTATAATATAACATAAACATGCATCATGCCTTCAACTAATTACCTGTCTCAATCATAGCTCGATTATTTCCCTTTAAATCATCAGACGTCAATAATAGTTCTTGAATCCCATATTCTCTATATAACTTAAATGGTTTAAGAATCATTTTTGGATTTGCGTTATGAACTTGGGTAACCAGTCAAATATTTTTAATACACACTGCAGGTTATTGGACTTCTTCTTATCCCATTAGAAAGGTAAGCTGTGAAGTATAACTGACATTTTCATTATATCTCTGATTGCAGACTGAATGCTATGGGACTTCATCATACCAATCTGGTGCAGAAAAAAATCTGTGAAATACATGAAAAACAGTGGATACATACATCTGCTATAAAATGTAAATGTGAAACGTCATCATGATATGAGCCATATTCATTTTCAACTTGTACCATTATTATAGGTCCACCTCTTGATGCCTGTAAATATAAAGTAATACACATACAATAAGAATAGTATTTCTTACACAATGTCTTACATTTAATTCTTTTTATGTCTAATTGGATAAATATTGATAACTTCATTTGCATTTCTCTAACAAAGATATAAAAACTTGTATTTAATCGGAAAACAATTGGACAACATGTTTTCAGAATGCTTCTGAACTGAAGTCTACACCCTTACAACATTTCAACATAGAATCTTTTCAACATGTTACTAAAAATGTTGTCAGTATGTACAGTACTTTAAAACAGATAAATAATAAATCAATGTGCATAGAAAAATATTTTTGTTATTTTTTGACAAACCAATCAATTGCGTCATTCTGCTATAAAATGTGACTAACCTGCAAATCTTCAACTATTGGTAAAAGATGATCAAAAAATCTCTTCACAGCAGTTTGATAAGGATTATAATTTGAGCGAACTTTCATATCAGGATCTTTTAACAACCAACTAAAAAAATATTGTCATTTCAGTATGTTTTTGTTCATAACAGGAATTAAAGGAGAACCACATGATATTATATTAACAAACATTTCACACACAGACACATTACAAATTATTCCAATAATCTATCAATGCTGATGAAAACAGTTGGCACTTAAACCTCTCATTCTGATCTTTTAAACATTAAAAATAGTTGTATATCTCCCTACCTAGGTAATCCACCAAAATCCCATTCTGAACAGATATATGGTCCGGGACGGAATATAACATATAAACCAAGCTCTTGAGCTAATTGAATATATTGCCTACAAATAATTCAAGAATATAACATTAATATTTCTCTACATATCAGGCTAATGAATATTTGCAAACCATGTAGTGTGAATTCCCATATGAAGGTATTTATCTCAACCTACTTAAATATATTGGAAAGACATTACATTAATATAATCACTGGCTAATTATAACCATTATGCCATTGCTAACATATTATGGAGACGTAAGATTCAACGTTCGGATTATGAATATTTGCAATTGAGCTAAATCCCATTATCAAGTCCTTTCATAACATCCTTTCAAATAATACTTGCAATAAATATGTATCTCTCACCTTAAATTAAGCATTCCTTCAAAATCAAAATGGCCGGGTTCTGGTTCATGAAGATTCCAAGACACATATCTAAAATAATATCAGATGATTTTCACTTTTTTCTGATATCTTAAAGTGTAAAATAAATATCTTTGTGAGTATATTGTGAGTTGAAGTGAAAGCTGTACAACTGATCGATTTATTCATGACACAATTTCTATTGGTGGATAAGCAGTTAACTGTAAGCTTATGCAGAAACGTTTTGATGAAGTGGATGCCAATATACAGCAATTCATATTTCCCCCCAAAATTTCTTAAATACCGTACTTGAAGTTCTGAAAATTGAAAGCACCCTTGATCATAACAACTATTTGAATGAAAACCTTCCAGGAAATTGGAAATGTTGCAAATTAGAGCTCAAGAAAACCTTATATAATCTTTATAATTTATAACTGACATCGGCTCACACAAATGCATATGAATGGATTGAACTTTATAAAAACTTTCACATTATTCATCGAATAGATATCAAGACGATTGTAGGGTTGAAAACAATAATCCACAAGTGCTGATAATACTTACGTTTCAAGGGTATTTAATCCCCCAGCTTTCATTTTTAACATTCTATCTCTCCAATATTCTGGCATGACACGAAAATAATGCATGGCACCACTCATTATCCATATCTCTTTACCATTCAGAATGAATTTACGATCTTTTAACTGCAGCCCCATTGACATTATCTGTGAATCCCCCATTTCTCTTGAACTGTAATATAACTTTGACCGTAAATACCAAACAAGTAAAAACAACACAAAAATCCCTACAATCTGCTTGACCCGCAAATTGAATCTTCGTGCTGCAACCATTCGGAGTCGTCGCCACCATAGGCATAATGGTGAAATCCACATGATTGGTTCATATTCTATTTCACTACCTATAAAGAATCAATTTATTATATTAATCATTATTCATTATAAACAAAAAACATTGTTAAGTTAGCTAATATCAACATGTAACCAACATCTGGTTGATATTTTTTTTTTAAATATGAATACGGTATATAGAGCATTGTTACATTGAAATCAATACCTTATAACTTAACAAGTGGTTACAAATACTGAATAATGTCAGCATTAAATTTATAAACTCTTTAGAAGAACAGACGTCTGATTGAAAATTGATACAGTGCAAATTAATGATATCAATGTCCTCGATACACACATAACAAATATTAAACCTCATTACAATCACTTTAAAATGTACTTATACATAGGCCTACAATTTCCAATCAGTGAGATGTGAGATGTACAAACCCCTTGAACCTTCCTGGCTACAGGTGTGGTTTTTATTGTACCAATCTAATTTGCATGTGTAGATAGAAGGCATCATTACCTTAATTATTTAGTGTTATACAGTAGTTCTAAATATCATAGGTATGTGTCTAGTCCGAAACCTATTGACTCTTTCTCCAGCCTTTGATAGCTATTTGGACGGATATGGCTGGGAGAGTGTCAGAAAAACTAGGCCATTCAGCAGCATTCAATGCCAACCGACAGATTTTATTTCTCGGGAGAAAAACTTTGATGAACTTGCATACATGGTCTGTATGTTGTAGGGGGATAATGATGGTATGATTGAATCAATCCATCTTTCCAAATATATCAAAGTTTTATGAATTTGAGGTAAATAAATATGTTTAAAACCCCTGCACCAGCGGAGGTGCTGAATATCGCAAGTTTTTGGGGCCTAGTATTTCTGACTCTCTCCCGGTCATATCTGGCCAAATATCTATCAAAGGCTGGAAATAGAGTCAGGAAGTTTCGGACTAGTCTGTGTCATGCATGCAATACCCAACTAATTGGCTTAAAGCGATACTACGTCTTAGAATCAACAAAAAAAATAAATTTTCAAACTTGGTCAATAGGAGTATATATTCATCAGGAGACAAACCTAGTGGCATAACTATAAAACAGATTACCTAAATAATTTTATAAATCCAGAAAACTATGTTTAAATACAATATATGATAGGCCTAAATGTTGTAATCCAATTTTAAGACATTTATCAAAAATAATCTGTAATTGTATGGAAAATTACATTTATATATAGTTTTATGGGTTTATATTTGATTCTGTTTGTATACTTTGGACACTGTTGATGAATATATACTCTTATTGACCAAGTTTGAGAACTTTTTTTTTTTGTTCATTCCAAAACAGTAGTATGGCTTTAAAGGGACAATAATTTTCTAAACTTTTCATTTGTATATTAGGACACTGATAGCAACAATTTGCACTGTTACAATATTGTCAGTCTGACGTCTGATGATTCGTGCAAGATAGGAAGATTGATTTTCAGAAATTTTCAGGCAATTTTTTTAGCATTGAGGCCCTAGAGTTAGTGAACTTTAAGGACCTTCTGACTAAAAATTTGAAAGGTGCAATCAGAATTATTGATCAAAGTTATTGTTCTTTCTGACACAAAAGACAGTCCATTCATCAAATTTACAAAAGCACCTTAGAACAGTCTGTTATCAACGTTCTCATTGTCGAAAGATCAAAATAGTTCAAATTTCAAAACATAAGACATAAACATACATTACAATACATACCTTCAAAATATACCTCAATATTACGCCACTGTAATGTTATCAAATGGGATGTAACTCTTTTCTTTCTTGCATTTTCAGACCACATCAAAGTATATCTGCTAAATATTATTTTTAATGCTAGCCTTCACCACATTTGTTTGGATATAAAGGCTTATCTTTTAGTAAAAAAAAAGGCCTTTCTTTTTAAGAAAAGTATAATATATTCAGCAACGGTGCCCAAAGTATACAAACAGAATCAAATAAACCCATAAAACTATGTATTTTTCCATCAAATTACAGGTTATAATTGAAAAACGCTTAAAATTTTAGTAAACGTTTTTCAATTATTGTATAAATACATAGTTTTCTGGATTTATCAGATTTTTTAGGTAATCTGTTTTATAATTATGTCACCAGGTTAGTTCCCTGATGAATATAAACTCTTACAAACCAAGTTTGAAAATTTAGATTTTTTGTTGATTATAAGAGGTGAACCTGTCGATAAATATTTCAATTCGAAAACTTTATTAAATGGCTATTATTAAGTACTATTAAATTTGCGCGATGGTCATACAGCCGATGCAGAATAGAAATGCCGTGGTTATTGATGCTCTTGTTCTCGTGGCTAGGCTTGATTCATTAATTTTCGCCTACCATTGCCAATTCCATATTCATGTAGATCCGATTGATGCTATGATTGGGTTACCATTTTGGATTACGCCTTAAGCTTTGCGAAAGAACACTAGGCCCTACATGATGACAGTGAATTAAATCAGTGGAGTGGTGGCCGGGGGGGGAGGGGGGGGGGGGGCTAGGAATCATTTTCGAGCTTATTCTTTTAGTCCCAATACAACTCGGGCCCTCCCCCTTATTTTTGGCCGAATAATGTCTGAAAACTCTACAAAATTGCCGCTCGCGCCTTCGGAGCTCGCAGTGCCGTTCTATTTGAAGCATGTTATATTTCCACCTTTCTATAAATCCTGGATCCGCCCCCGTTATTGATATTCGTCGGTAAAGTTGAGCCGACCGACCGCAGACATAAATATACAAAAAAATACAAAAATATAGTTTCAAATAGCTAAAACCTTGAAGTTTCCGGGGGTCTTGGGGTGAGTGTTTGTAATCACCCAAGGATTAAGCCTATTGAAAATAAGAGCAATTGAACAATATTTACTATGAATTATTGCCCTCGTTCTTGAATTGTTTGTGGACCCGATAGAGTGTTGATTTCTTGATGGATTTTGATGAAATGTTACATTTCACTGCTTACAGCTATTCAAGGGAGACAACTATGAGGGTCTCTCATAGGTCCGCGCTCGCTACAAGCGTTCACTATGACAAGTGATAAAATTACTTTTGTACATCAAAATTAGGTCTTTCCGGCCTTCCTACGGGAGTACGGACTGAATTAATTATTTTGGCACTTTGAATTTACTTCTGGGGTCCAAAGCCTAATTTCAATTTTAGAACAATGTTGAATTAACCCGCGTTTACTACAGTTAAAACGAAAACTTTAAGGACAATGAAGTGTGAGTGTTTGTAATCACCCAAGGATTAAGCCTATTGAAAATAAGAGCAATTAACAACATTTTCTATGAATTATTGCCCTCGTTCTTGAATTGTTTGTGGACCCGATAGAGAGTTGATTTCCTGATGGATTTTGATGAAACTTGGTGTGAGTGTTTGTAATCACCCAAGGATGAAGCCTATTAAGTTAATCCACTTGAAGAAACATAATGTTAACAAAACCCATGTACTATGGCCCCCATCGACCAGTTTATTCACTTATTTAGAAATGAGGCCCATGTTCATGTCCTAGCCGCAACATGTAATAAAATGTTCAACCGCAGAAAATCTATTATTGTTTTGATGATTTGACGCACCTTTCGTGCGCTACATTTTATTTACGATTTTTTTATTTGTGTGAATGTTTGTGTGTGATTTTTTTAGTAACGCTGTGTCTCGTAGGCCCTGGAGGCCGGATACTGCATACATTTGTTTTAAATGTCTGATAACTTTTGGTTTTAAAATGTATTTAGTATGTGACACATTAATAAAAATATTTCTTCTTCTTCTTCTTCTATAAAAAATGTCACTCTCAGAATCTTTCATTTACTGATAACATTTACATATTAAACCTAAAGAAATTGTGTTTTGCGTTTCAGTATCGAATATTTTTATCGGGGCTGCAAGTGCCTGAAATATATCTAGATCGCACCCACAACAATTTTCAAAATTTTCCATGAAAGGACTCCCGTACGTATTCCCTCGTTCCTGCTCTTCGACGCGGTGTTCCACGGTCGAAGGGCTCCAGAGGTTTTACATGTGCATCAGTGCATTCATGCATTGTAAATAATGTGTTACTTTACCTGGAATTAAATGCAATGTGTCTAGAGCGCAGATACAGTATTATATATCCTACTTTCTCAGTCCTGTTTCAACGTAACTTTTCCCCCAGGCCACAATCTGTCGGCCAAAGTTCACTCGTGTAGTTAATAAATCTGTTATAGTTGTAAATTTAATCCCTCTTTATAATGCTGAATAAACAATTTCTAATTCAGAAAATCAGCCGACTTAAGATCATGTTATCACATCAAGGTCATATGGCTATTCCTAGGTAGCTTTTAAAATATCATATTGTAATCTATAAAATAATAAAACAACTTTGACATCGGTCATACAATGTTATGGTTTGGTTGTGGAACCTCTTGAACCTAATCTTAAAGTATGGCACTTGCTAACACTGTATGGCCATCTTTAGTTACTTTCGCAACGGTATACGATCTTAACCCATCCATCACCGTTGCTCCCACAAAACGATATTCTCGTCACGCCATTTTAAGAGGTAGGCTAGAATTCTTTTAATGTACAGACGTGTTTAGGGTTGCAACTGATCGGACCCCAAATTTTAATACATTTCGACCTTAATCACCACCCTTCTGTAAAACTGTCGGCAAGTATTTCTAAATAAAATTCTTGGATATAGGGGCGGATCCAAGGGGTGTGGGGGTGGGTGGGGCTCCTCCGGCTCGAGCCATCCTGAAATGCTCTCACCGATCTCATCTTAAGATATTTTCTCCCAAAAAGCAACCTTCCTGCCTTTCATTTCCTGTTCATCCAGTTTGTTCCACTGGTGATGGTAATGACTCCGGGCAGTATGGGATTCCCTGGTTAGAGGGACACACTGATTAAACAAGAACTGAAATGCAGGATGGTCGCTTCTTGAGTGGTACCTTTAGACGAGATCCGTGAGAGTTTATCAGGATGGAAAATGTTTGATATTGGTGGTCGATGTGGTGAAGGCACAATAGACACAGGTTGAAATGTGTAGTTTGCTCTGATATTGATTTTTTTTTTACATGCTATTTTGTTCGAGGCAGTACTTACACAATTTTTGTTCGATGGCTTTCATATTTCCAGGATCTGCCAAGGATATGTTGAAGTAAGTCTGTGAGAATTTTGAAAGAGATCGGCTCATCAGCAACTGAGATACTTTTCGTCAAAGTTGGGGAGGTTTTTTATTTTTTGCGACACCCGATATATATTCACATATATGGCCATCACCACATAATAATATGTCCGAAAAATACTGCATGCTTTTGTGTCAAACCTAAAGCAAAAGTCCACTCTAAAACTCACTAGAGCTCACTTAATCCTATCTCGATTACAAAAATGCTTCTAACACCCCATGTTAAACATTCCCCTTTATAATTGAAGGAATTTTATGATTTTCCCTTTTTTAATTGTAAGAAATATGAATCGAACGATATCAGGTATATATATATTTGAGATTTGGCTAAAGTTGCCAAAATGGATCGCTTGAACTTGTTCTGGGCAAAAAAAGAACAAAACTAGACAGAGTGTCCCAGGGGCGGATCTAGGTTTTTCAAAAGGGGGGGGGGGCGTAGATGCAAAGTTTAGCGGAGCGAGGCGTAATTTTTTTTGACCCATTTTTTGGCTTAATTTAACGGTTTCTGACGTGGACGTCCTCTACGCCCCCCTTTACTTTGTCTTTTTTTTTTTAAGTTAGACTGTGGGGCTCCCCTGTATCCGCCCTTTGGGTGAAAACTACAAACAGAATAAGCTTTCTTTAAAGCACAAAAGAATTTGCCTAAATAGCGCGGTCACGTGATGTATCATGTGATTCATCATAACAGTGCATTCACTGAGAAACAACATTTCACCCGAGGAAGATATCCTAGAAAAAAACATTTCCATCTTCCACTTTTGTGTGAATGGTAAAAAGTTAGTGGCGTGTTTATTTCTATACTTTAAAAATTGGAATGGATTTGAGTTTTTAAATTGTATTGTATGGGGGTGTTGAAAATGTGCTACTGAACTGCTACTGCTAGGCTACTATTGTTCGCATGATCATATTATGTCATATGACTTCACACTACACTCGTACTCTAGTCAAAGAACTATTTTTATATTGTTTACTTATACTAGGCCTATGTCTATTATAAATTAATTAAATAAATTATTATTATTATTATTATAACTGTTCCATCATTTATTGTTATACACACCTATATTTTCAATCATTTTTGTATGAATTGAAATATAAAAATCAAATTTCTACTTCTTTTAGATAGTCTTTTTTTATTTTCTTTCAGTGAGTATAATCTGATGTAGAAATTAAAGAAGATGAAGGTGTTTGCTGTATTTCTAGTCTTCCTATTGATAAAAATCATTAGTTCACACATCTTGAGATTCAAATCATTGAAAAAAGCAGATGCCATTGAAAACATCCAGCAGAAAACTAGGGAAAATTCTCAATTGAGTTACAATAGCATCTTAACAAAGTTTGCGAAGAACCCAATCACTAGAAATATTCTAGGATCAGCAGGATGTACTGCTTGTAAACTTGGTGTAGGGTTGATTCAAGAAGTGGTGGCATCATATAAATCTGAAGAAGAAATAAGAATTCAGATAGAAAGATTGTGTATTAATTTAGGTATTGAAGATGAGAGAGTATGTGAAGGATTAAGTCATGAATTTAAGGTAAGTTAAAGTTTGTGAAAGTGAGGGTGACTTCATTCACGATCTGTTGAAATTATATTGCATCTCATGTTCCGGGTCATAATATAATATCTCAAACAATTGATTTCACTGTTCAATAAAATATCCTTACCAGGGTTCAATCCTGCCATGGGAGGGGATTGCTTCCTTTAGATTTTTTTAGCCTGGTTTCCCCTGTCACTGATGTAGTAAGTAGTAGGGTTTGCAGCATTCCCGGATATCTCATTCCCGGGAATGGGAATGAAATTTATGCCGGGAAGCCCGGGAATCAATTTCAACATGTAAGAGCTAGTCAAACTAGCAACTGTTACAAAAATATAGGACATAATAGCTAAAGCTATCATTGTAGTTTCATATCAAATTTTATTTTCATATAATTCGCAATATTTAAGAACAACTTTTGAACCTAAAATACCTCTATGCAAATAGGTTTTAGTATTGATTAGTGGCATAGCCGTAGGGGCCCACGACTCAACAGTAATATTTTCCCATTGATTGCCCGATTTTTTGGAACTTTTTGCCCGAACACATACTTTTTCGGGGGGGCAGCTGCCCCCCTGTCTCCTACGCCTATGATTAGTGGCGGTGGAAGTGGATTATGTTACGGACGAATCTAACCAATGTTTTAGGAAGACCAATGCGCACAATGCTTTCACTCCTAGGCGAGAGCAAAATTGCCTGCAACTGAAAACCTTATTCCGCTGCGACTGATTACGGATTGATTGACTTCAGAGCTTATGTATAAATTCTAGATTCGATGTCAAAGTCTTTATCTGCTCAAATGACCTAAATTCACAAATGAAAGTGGTAATACATGTATTCTCTTTTTCCAAAGAAATTTCAACAGATGTCTCGGGTGTCACCACTATCACTGCCGTCAGAGGCAGATTAGGGCTCTGGGGCTTGGATGGAGGAAATTTTGGTGATTTGTATCTCTCCAGGTGACAGAATTTACCACTGTCAATGGTGAAATAAACGTGAAAAAAATCTATATTCCCATTCCCGGGAACGGGAATCCCGGGTACAAACCCTAGTAAGTAGGGGCTGACATGGAAGTTGTGCAGATGGCCCTGTGTGCTACATGCTATATACATGATAAAGATTCCACTTAGTTGGAAATCACATATAAGAGTTGTCGTATGCCACTGTTCTGGCAAACTCATTAAATGTGTTAAGCGAAAATTCAATCACATACTCACTTTATTCTATGAGGAAGTATATTTTATTTCATTTCCTACATTGAACATCGACTTGTGTAACCTGCCTTCTTCTAACTTTTAGTTAGCGAAACAAGAACAAATCAACAAATGCTGCCATCTTGTAAGGGGAAATAAAACCTTGTTATATTATATGTGGTCTGAAGCTTCGTAGCCGTGGGGCGTGCATCATATCTGGTGAAGTCTTTCAGGAATAACATGAACTATGGGTACCCTGCGGGAATTTTGAATATACCAAATGGAAGTTAGGAGTATCTCTTGTACAAAAGGCTAGAAATCCTCTTTAAAATCCCTTTAAGGTCTATTCCGAGACTTATATATCCTGATGATGAATATGATGATTGTTTATCCTTTAATATATTATTTGAATAACTGTTCTATTTATAGGATGAGGTGTTAACAGTATTTGATAAATTAGTTTTAGGACCTAAAGAGGTTTGCTCTGTACTGTTATCTGACTGTGGTGATCCTTATAATCCCCTAGATAACTGGAATATAACCTTTCCTGAAACACCCAAACCTCCCATCACTCCAATACAACCACCTAAGGTAATGTCCTACTAGATTTAAAGAAATCTGAAACAGGTTTTGTACATCAGATTCGTGTTGTAAACAAGTGGAATTTACAAGAAATCCAATACCGGTTTGAGAAATCAGATAAGTTTTGTAAACAAGTGGCATTAGTTTTCCAACATACAAATTTCAACTCATTACGATTTTTTGCAGAAAGATCGAGATAACTTAATTATCGATTTGATTTTTGATATATATTATAGCCTGGATCACCTATAAAGAGAATATTACAGTTATCTGATATACATCTAGATGTTCTGTATAAACCAGGTAGTAATGCTGTTTGTGGTGAACCATTATGTTGTAGATCAGATGATGGTCAGCCAGGTTAGTTACTAACTCGTGTTTGCAATTTTATTATATTTTACATTAAATTTCACTTGAGGCAAGTTAGAACAGCATAAGTGAGTGGACAAAGAGTAAAATAAACATAGACTTTCACTATGGGCCCTTTTTATACGCCCACATGAAATGTGGAGCGTATATTGCCGTCACCCATGTCCGTCGGTCCGTCCGTCCGTCGGTCCGTCCGTCCACAATTGCTTGTTAACACTCTACAAGCCACAATTATATACGGATTTTGACGAAACTTGCTGAAATTGTTTATTATCACCCAAGGACAAACCCTATTTAAAATCAAAAGAATCGGAAAATATTTAATATGAATTATTGCCCTTGTTCTTTAAAACGCGTTCAATTTTTAGCTTGTTAACACTCTACAAGTCACAATTCTTTACGGATTTTGACGAAACTTGCTGAAATTGTTTATTATCACCCAAGGACAAACCCTATTTAAAATCAAAAGAATCGGAAAATATTTAATATGAATTATTGCCCTTGTTCTTTAAAACGCGTTCAATTTTTAGCTTGTTAACACTCTACAAGTCACAATTCTTTACGGATTTTGACGAAACTTGCTGAAATTGTTTATTATCACCCAAGGATGAACCCTATTTAAAATCAAAAGAATCGGAAAATACTTAATATGAATTATTGCCCTTGTTCTTTAAAACGCGTTCAATTTTTAGCTTGTTAACACTCTACAAGTCACAATTCGTTACGGATTTTGACGAAACTTGCTGAAATTGTTTATTATCACCCAAGGATAAACCCTATTTAAAATCAAAAGAATCAGAAAATATTTAATACGAATTATTGCCCTTGTTCTTTAAAACGCCTTCGATTTTAAGTTCGTTAACACTCTACAAGTTACAATTCTTTACGGATTTTGACGAAACTTGATGAAATTGTTTATTATCACCCAAGGATGAACCCTATTGAAAATCAAAAGAATCGGAAAATATTTAATATGAATTATTGCCCTTGTTCTTTAAACGCGTTCGATTTTTAGCTCGTTAACACTCTACAAGTCACAATTCTTTACGGATTTTGACGAAACTTGCTGAATTATCACCCAAGCATGAACCCTATTTAAAATCAAAAGTAACGTAAAATATTTAATATGAATTATTGCCCTTGTTCTTAAAAACGCGTTCGATTTCTAGCTTGTTAACACTGTACAAGTCATAATTCTTTACGGATTTTGACAAAATTTGCTGAAATTGTTTATTATCACCCAAGAATGAACCCTATTTAAAATCAATAAAAATCTGAAAATATAAAATATGAATTATTGCATTTGTTCTTTAAAACGCGTTCGATATATAGCTCGTTGACACCCTAGAAGGCATATCGATTTGAAAGAAACCTATTGAAATAGTTTATTATCAAACGATAATCCCTATCGATAATCAAAAAATATTCTTTGAAATACATTCAGTTTTAAGCTCAGAAACACTCTACAAGGCAGAAGGATTTTGACTAAACCTGATGAATGCTGAACCCTTGATGAAATCGAGAAAAACCAAATATTTAGACAACACTTAATTCAAGTTCTGTACAAAATGTAGGCCTATGACTACTGGTTGAATATTACATGGTTGTGATGGTTGCTGTTTTCTGCGGAATGTTCTTTTTGAAACAAAGCCTCCAGTGGGCGTATATTACCTTGCCTGGCAAGCTATCTTTTCTTTCTTGAGAGTTAGTGTGGAACAAAACTCAGAGGCGGATCCAAGGGGGGCGCTTCTCCTGCTCAACCCCCCCCCCCCCCCCTATTTTTGGTCAACTGATGTCAGAACCCTCTAAAAAATTTCTGGACGCTCCAAGACAATAACATTCAAAGGATTACATAGTATTGTTGGAAATAGAAGGATTTTTTATTATCCTTACTTAATAATTTTCAGGTAAAGGGATACCAGGAGCTGGACAATGGGGTGATTATAGAGATTGTGACACACCTATCTGGACATTAAATAATCTGTTTGAACATCTTCAACAAATATCACATCAGGTATATCACATTATTCCTACTAGTCCTCAACTTACTAATTAACCCTAAAATTTCTTTCAGTGACTAACTCTTGCTCATATTGATTCCCAATCTGATCTTTATGGTCCCCTTATTACTAGGAAACTTGACCAGTTTATAACATCAATGTTGCAAAATCCCTTTGGCCATGACAACATGTCTGATATACAATTATGTAGACTTTTCTGAGACTTAATCTTTTGAGTTTTTGAGACATACGGCCTGAGTCTACATTTTACAAGTTTGGAAATATGCCTATTGCAAATTACTTTATTTTGTGTAAACCATTTTCATTAGGAAAATATTCAATTATAAATAAGACACCCAAACAATTTAGCTAAGTTTGATAACTGGCCAAACTTTAATTGGTTAAAAAAACTTTGGATCCTGAAAAGACTACTTATAGGTCAAATATAAATGTGCTCATACCCTTAGTATTGTGCAGTAGGGTGTAAAACTCTATTTTATTTTAGTTTGATATAGTATATTGGACAGGAGATTTACCAGCTCATAATATCTGGAATCAAACCCGTCAAGATCAAGTTAATATATTAAAAAGATTACATAATTTATTTGTGAAATATTTTCCTGATAAGAAAATTTACAGTGCTCTAGGAAATCATGAAAGTTCTCCTGTTAATAGGTTAGTATTTAAAAATTGAAACTTTTAGGTTTAGAAGTTCTGTTCAGTCTTTGAAAGATCTAAAGTCTCTATAGTTGTACCCTGAAAGTCCCAAAGATCTAAGTTGCTTTTTAAGACTACTGGAGAACATGTATGTTTATGACATTACAGCAGAAAAGACAAGGACATAGCTAATACTAATAGCAGATGAACTAATTGTAAAAACTAATAATAAATGTTTTTGTAAATGTAAACAAAGTCATTGAAAGTTGCTGAATTTTTCAGTTAAAGTATATATACACTTTTCTTGATTATAGTAATAACTTGAGTTTAAAATGTCTGGGTTTTTTTTGTCAGCTTTCCTCCACCATTTATTACTGGTAACCAATCTATAAGTTGGTTGTATGATGCTATAGCAGAAGACTGGTCAACATGGCTGCCCAATTCTACAATTTCTACTATTAAAAGGTAAAAAAAGAATCCTGTGATGTTTTATATAATATACCATACTTTACCATGTTTTCACTTAAAAAGTTCAAAATTTGTGCATTTTCATGCCATGGCATTCCCCCCCCCCCCCCCCCCCCCCCCCCCCCCCCCTCAAATATTTTGCCATGCCACTGTTTATAAAAGGAGTTAAGGTCAAAGTATTATGCATTTAGTAAGGTTAACTTTTTCAGCAATTATATTGGTTACAGATATGTTACGAGTATTAAGGAGTATTAAATTTTTTGACCTTCAGAAAACTTGTTACAGCCACATACATATAAATTCATAATGTAATTGAATTAAAACAAGAATTTTTCTGTTATTTCAGAGGAGCATTTTATGATGTGTCACCTTTTCCTGGTTTTAGAATAATTTCTATTAATACTAATTTTTGTAACAATCAGAATTGGTAAGTAGGGTAGGCCTATGTGACTATATTGTTTCATGCGTTTTTGAAATAAAAGGGTTACAGAAAAATTACCAGAATATGATGTCACTGTTGAAATAACTTCAAGTCCTTTGAGACAAATTATTTTTTTGTAAGAGAGATCCTGGTCATGTTTTACTTAAAATATAAAAATCTGAATAGATATAAATAAAGAGTGCCAAGGTAAAATAATTTTGTTAAGTTTCCTGAGATAAAAAACCTCACTCTTATCAATTTCGAAACTAGACTAGTGGCTAGATAACCTCATATATCATGCGGTAGTAGCCATATTGAATATGTTATAGTTCAGCCAATCAAAATCATTCTTCAGAGAGTGTCTTCTTCTTTCACGCTAAAAACAGCCAATCAAAATCAATCTCCAAACAAGAGTTTTCTTTTCCTGCCCATTTACCATTTTGAATTAATGTCAGTTGTATGATTTATGTAACAGGTGGTTGTTGCTAAACGCTACTGATCCTGCAGGCCAGTTACAATGGTTGATTAACATTTTACAACAGGCTGAACATAATAAGGAAAAGGTAACTCTACTCTAACATGCAACAAGACAAGTCACAGCGAAATGGAAACAGAAAAAATGAGCTTATCTGTAGTGCTATCTTAGGATAAAATTCCTTTCTTACACACTTAAAAAAATGTTGTGTTTCACCAACAAATGAAAACATGGCATAGAATTATATTTCATATCAGTATTTTTATTTGTAGGTACATATCATAGGTCATATACCACCTGGTACAAATGACTGTTTACGAGCTTGGAGCTGGAATTATTATAAAATAGTCAATAGGTTGGTATTTACAATTATATAAAGTATATGAACTGTCATGGTGTTATTTTGTAACCATATTACCACACTAGATAACGCTTAAACTCAAGTCAACATAGACTAGCTTTTTCAGTCATCACAACCCTTGATGGGAACCTCTCAAACAGATTTTCTGGGAAAATTTCCAAACAACTGCATCGTGACGAAACCACTGGTACCAATATAGTGATAGGTTCAAGGTTTGTAGCCATTACATTAGACCAGAACATCCTGTCCCTCAATTAGTGAATTTGAGGGACAGGATGAAAACTCGGGTTGATGTTGATGATACATTTATTACACGTAGATGATGACACACAATAACAATACAATAAAACCCCGGGGTGACATTACAAGACAAAGCAACCGACTATTTCCTCCTCCGGTAACGCATGCGCAGTCCATATTCATGCGTATTAACTATATCCTATGTCAACACAGGAGACTAAGCTTGATTATGTCCTGAAATTGTGCAGCCAATTTGGTTGCGTTGGAATATTCTTCTTCTTGGAGGATTTTTCTCTAAAAACTGGCAAATTTCTTTTATGTTATGAGGTCAGCTTCATAACAACCAATTTTCTTGTCAAAATAAACCAATAATTGTCAAGCTTAGTCTCCGGTCTACCATTACAAGTATGTGCATTGAATTCCTGAAACCATATTAATACTGAAGACAAATTTGGTCATAAGAGTGAGAGTAGATTTGAAGTGTTTATTGCATTACTCTTAAAATTTACTTGGTTTCATTGAAGCATAATATTGTTTGTCTAGTTGTTTGGAAGGTCAGAAAACTGAGGTCAAGTGTACTTCAGATAAATATTACTCTTAATTTAGCATCAATTCATTAACCCAATTTAAATTTCAGATATGAGAGCACAATAGTTGCTCAGTTTTTTGGTCACACCCATAAAGACCATTTTGAAGTGTTTTATGATGAAAATGATTTAAAGAGACCGTTAAATATAGGTTATATTAGTCCCAGTGTAACACCTTATTCAGATTTAAATCCTGGTTTTAGAATTTATACAGTAGATGGAAGTTATAATAGCTCATCATGGGTAAGATATTTACATTTTGTTTCCTTTTCTGATCATTAATCTTAGTCATGGAACTACACATTTTTTAACTTTTCACTTTATTATGACTTTAGAAAAGTACTACAAGTGAAGATGAGATTTATTAGATTATTTTTCGATATACACATGCGTTTGGTCCAATGCATGCTGCATTTATTTGATAGAAAGAATGAAACTGGTACAGGTATAAAAGAAACACGATTGAATAATGGCCTTAAATGGAAATTCATTCATTTATTTATTCATTCATTCAGTTGTTGATTCATCCATTCAGTTGTTGATTGATTCATTCAATTCTGTCTTTATTCATTCTAATGTTCATTGATCCACTTTATTCTTCATTCATCCATTCTATTGTTCATTTATTCATTAAATTATGAATCTTTGTTTCAGGCTGTTTTAGATCATGAAACCTATTTATTAAATTTAACCTCAACCAATATGTATAATTCTCCTAAATGGACATTAGAATATACTGCTAAAGTAAGTCTTTATTTTAATCTTTAACTGTTTGAGGACAAATTAAGTTGGGTTTGAGTCAACCTGCAAAAAAGGAAATCTGAGGATAGTGAAAAAGTCATCTTAATTCTCAGAAATACGCCACCTAGTAAATATTATTGATATTGTCAAGATTTTGAACTATTTGGTAACATGAAATGATATTTTGTTTATTTCAGAAAGCATATGGAATGAAAGCTTTAAATCCGGCCGACTGGGATGGTCTTATTACTAGAATGTCAACAAACAATACTTTATTACATACCTTTTACAGGTAAGTCTCCTTTGCCATGAATTGTAGACAAATTAGCAGCCAGATCTTATTATGAAAAGTTAATTCCAATTTCCATTCCGACGTCTGTGGTTCTTGCAATTCCACTGAAACTAAAACATTTTATGACGTCACTGACAGATCTACCGGAAGCTACTATATCACTGTTAGTGACGTCATAAAACACGTTAGTTTTAGTGTAATTGCAAGAACCACAGACATCTGAATGGAATTCGGAATGGGGCAAATCATTGTCCCCGATACACATACAAAGTTTAGAAAACCACTTTACAATCCCTTTAAGAGCTTGAATTGTATCATTTTCATATGCCAATGGAGGCCACCCAATTTTTCTTGTTTTTTTTTAAATTTATGTGTAGGATAATGTCCTCAAAATAATGGAAAAGTTTTTAACTTCAATGCAATAAAACAATATCATTTTACAATACCGCCCTTGATATTCAAAAAATATGTCAAAAGTAGGTGTATCTTTTGCTTGTTGTCTGTGTGTATCTTTTGACAAAAGGACATCATACATGTTTCTATTTATAGATATTATTTTAAATCAACAACTGATGGTAGCTGTGATGCTACCTGTAAGAAGACAGTTCTGTGTGCGTTACGAAGTGGTAGATCACATGATAAGCAGTTTTGTATATTTTAAATAAGTCTTTGTTAAAGATGTTCTGTATATTTTGATATATAGTCTTTCTTAAAGTTGTTCTGTTTATTTTGCATTATAATCTTTCTTAAAGTTGTTCTGTTTATTTTGCATTATAATCTTTCTTAAAGTTGTTCTGTATATTTTGATATAGAGTCTTTCTTAAAATTGTTCTGTATATTTTGATATATAGTCTTTCTTAAAGTTGTTCTGTTTATGTTGCATTATAATCTTTCTTAAAGTTGTTCTGTATATTTTGATATAGAGTCTTTCTTAAAGTTGTTCTGTATATTTTGATATATAGTCTTTCTTAAAGTTGTTCTGTTTATTTTGTATAAGTCTTTCTTTAAGTTGTTCCGTATATTTTGTATAAGTCTTTCTTAAAGTTGTTCTGTATATTTTGTATAAGTCTTTCTTAAAGTTGTTCTGTTATAATTTTTTTTTAATTTTAAATGCATAATTATAAACAAATGTAATTTATTTTCTTTTATATGGTTATGATACTCAATTTTTATAATAACGTTAACCTTTAACAAACTCTGTTCATACATCAAAAGTTTTATATTCTTTTTTGTATGATTTCAGAACTAGAATGAGATTAAATTTTGTAAATAAGGTATGACTGTTTAGAATGTATGAGTGATAATAGATGGAGAGAGTCTGACTGAAACAATGATCCATCATGTAATTAAAATGTTGTATGAGTGATAATAGATGGAGAAAGTCTGACTGAAATTAATGATCCATCATGTAATTAGAATATTGTATGAGTGATAATAGATGGAGAAAGTCTGACTGAAATTAATGATCCACCATGTAATTAGAATATTGTATGAGTGATAATAGATGGAGAAAGTCTGACTGAAACAATGATCCATCATGTAATTAGAATGTTGAATGAGTGATAATAGATGGAGAAAGTCTGGCTGAAATTAATGATCCATCATGGAATTTCACATCAATTGTCAGCACCCTTGGGTAAACTCAGACATATATTTCTTTTCGTTGATAAGAAACTGTCCAATCAAATTTGTATATGTGAATTGCTCAGAAATTGTTTGATACCTCAAAACAACATAAAGTGATATTGAATTTTTTCAATATTTTGAAGGCTTATATCTCGTGACCTTGACCTTTGATGACCTTTACCTTTAGTAGGTCAAAGGTCATCGACCTAGGCTATCAGCTGATACCTTGACCTCCAATATATACTTCCGTTTTTTTAGCTCTTCGAAAACAGCAAAATTGACAACTGTGGACTACTATATCTGGTGACCTAATTCATCTAGAAAGATAATTTTTGCAGATTCTGAATGAGCTTTACGGACCCTTTCAAACAATATATCACAATAGATTGAAATGCTAATATTGGATTTTGTATATTTTGCAATTTGGGAAACCTTTACCCGATTTTTGGGAATCTTTTGACTTTAATATATGCATATACATATATATATATATATATATATATATTCAAAGGCTTGTATCTCGTGACTTTGACCTTGAGTGACCTTATCCTTTGGTAGTTTGAAGGCCATTCACATAGGGTATCAGCTGGTATGTTCATAGGTCAGGTCTGGTGTCTACTTGCAATTTCACAACCTTTTAAAAAACATAAATTTCGTTTGCTGTCGACTTCTTTGGTAATTGGGATTTAAGTTGAGGGCCGAGGTTCTTTTCACATTATTTTAGCAAAATTTCACATGTGGCTCTAGTCTATATTTTTTTTTATCTGTCAGCATTTTTTAATTGCAGGAAAATTATTGTTCATTGTGTATTATTTCTAGATGCTATATTCTACACTTGCGACAAATGTGTCTTTTAATTTTAAAATCAGTAAGCAGTCATTGCAAAGTTCAGTTCCAATAGAAAGCTGGAAAATGTGATTTTTTTTTATTTGCACTTATTACCATATATTTAAGTTTCACCTCCAAAATGTTTCGTTTTTTTAATGGCCACATCTCTATATGTGATACTTATAAGCCAACACAGTCCCTCACCCCATCTAGTGATACTCTTTTCACTTTTAGTAATAAAAAAAAATAGAACCTGAAGATATTTCTTATTTGATTATCATCTATGCGCAAATGTTTTTTACAATACATTATTGTTTATTATAGATTATAAAAGAATAAAGAACAATTTTTATTTTTCTACAATATTATAGTTTTAATATTGTCGGCACACCTGTTCGTTCGTCCGTCAACATTTGCTTGTAAACGCCCTTAAAACTAATTTTTGGGCTGAAATCAATTGAATATGGTGTTAAAACTTAAAAGCTTAAATTATTTTCGACACGTTATAACCACTCTTGAACAATAACAGTTTTAAAAGAATCGAACATTTCTTCTTTACATCTTGATCTGTGGTTTTAGAGATTTCCATCTAGTGTTTCATGATCTGAGAAAAATGTTTGTAGCACTGAACCCTTGCGGGTGTGATCAGTGGCGTGGTGGCTCCAAATTGGCTGGGGGCACAAACCCTTTTTGGCGCTCCAAGGAAAACTGCGCTTTTCCTGCAACTCATGGTCTCCACTCACACCCCTAAGGTATTCGGTTCAGGTATGGATCACAATGCATGAATGCACTGATGCACATGTAAAACCTCTGGAGCCCTTCGACCTTGGAACACCACGTCGAAGAGGAGGAACGAGGGAATACGGGGGTCCTCTCATGGAAAATTTTGAAAATTGTTTTGGGTGCAATCTAGATATATTTCAGGCACTTGCAGCCCAAATAAAATATGCGATACCGAAACGCAAAACACAATTTTTTTAGGTTTAATATGTAAATGTTATCAGTAAATGAAAGATTCTGAGAGTGACATTTTTTTATATTACACGGGTTTTGTTAACATTATGTTTCTTCAAGTAGATTAACTTAATAGGCTTCATCCTTGGGTGATTACAAACACTCACACCAAGTTTCATCAAAATCCATCAAGAAATCAACTCTCTATCGGGTCCACAAACAATTCAAGAACGAGGACAATAATTCATAGAAATAGGCTTGATCCTTGGGTGATTACAAACACTCACACCATTGTCTTCATTTCCCTTAAAGTTTTCGTTTTAACTGTAGTAAACGCGGGTTAATTCAACATTATTCTAAAATTGAAATTTTTTTGCACAAAGATACCAAATCTGACGGGCCAAATGCAGCATATTTTGATCTCGACCAGAGCCAAAATTCAAAATATGTATGCAGGCTTGATTGTCACACAAAATTTGCATCCTTTTATTAGCAAGTCCAATACTCCAAAATTGTAATGCCACATAAACGGCGTACATTTCAAAAACACTAATATGGTGAAAAAGCAAGTTTTCAGGTATATCAACATGAAAATACTCGTGGGTAGTAAAATTAACTCCACCAAGTCCCACAAGACAAGCATCTGTGGAGATAAGAAAGTCTGGCTCAGTCCAACGAAGATCAGGTATAAGAGAAATTCCATTATAATCTTGCAAAAAAGTCAACCACCAACGAATATCACGTCGGAAATCGTCAGACAAACGGTGCCGATATGGCTTCAGCTCTAAACAACGTAATGTTGCCAACATCCGCGAAATAAATAATCTACCACTGCGCACACATTCGGAAACAAAAGCAAGCTTCCCAATCAACTTTTGCAGATCTTTCTTAGTACATCTCTTCCTGTCCTTAAATAATAAGAGCAATTCATAAGTCTCATCTAACTTCGCACGAGGAATGCGAACGGTCATTGCTACTGTATCATATTCCTTTCCTAAAAATGTCATTAGGGTTGAGGGAGGTAAACATTTATTTGAATTGACAATCAAACCCAAATCACTTAATAACCTTAATACAGAGTTATAATCCTGCAAACTGCACAAGGGAGTGCTGACACCACCAAAGTCATCTACATAATTCACCGCATCAATATCCATATTATGAAGGATGAACGAGACAGCATTAGTTACACGCTGGCACGCCTGAGGAGACGATCGCATTCCAAAAACTAATCTCAAGTCCAAATATATCTTATCTCTCCATTTATAACCTTGAAGATGCATATCATGGGGATCTAAAACTAATTGTCTAAAAGCTCTTGATAAATCACACTTCCAGATATGGCAACCGGCACCATAGCTAACTATCAAACACAAAAAATCATCATGACTGGGATATCGTAACTTTAAAGGATCCAATAAAAAGGAATCGGAGGGAATTCCAAAATTTAAAGAGGATTCATTTCCAAAGGAACAATCTACAATAACTCTTCTGTCATTCTCTCCCTTAGGAACAGTAAATAAAGGAGATATGGTCAAAGGTACACATAGTGGATTTCGATCAAAAGGCCCAAGTAGGGCATTTAGTTCCAACTCTTTCTCAATGAATGCATCCACAAAGGGAGCAAACTCTGATGTTTCATATGAATGACGCATAGGAGGGTTAGGCAAAGTATCTCTCACATAATTAAGAGGCCATCCATATTTCATAAATTCAACAATTATTTTATCATGATATGATGCTAACAAAGTTGTCCATATGGGTATATTAAAATTAGACTGTACAGGAATTTGACACCCACTAAAGTTTGGTTTAAGAGATTGAAAAATGTTTCTATGACTAACGGCAAATTGAAAGTCATATTTTAAAACTCTAGAAGGAATAACAGGATACGAAAACTCATAAGATCCAGCAGATTCAACAAACCAAGACAATTTCCTTTGGTGAAAGTTGAAAATATCATCTTGCTCAAAATTAATAAAGTTCAAACAGTCAGCATCACTAGTATTCACACTCAAATCATAAGAGGGGTTAAAAAACACACCACCATCCGTGGGGGTACCTCCTGTAGCACTTGAATAAGGCGCATCAGTCACACCTGAATAGGGGAAAAAACACGCACCATTAAAAGGTGGGAAACCTGTCTCACCTGACACTACAGGGGTATAAAAATTATCATGTGTAAAATGTCAAGAACCAGTACAGTCTTTTGCTGCATGCTTTACACTCGAGTCAGCTGGGTCCTTCCCCTTGCGTACACATTTGCGACAAACATGAAGTAGCTTCTTGTCACCATAAGAACCAAAATGATCCTCAACCTGATTACAATTTCCTGCCTGATAGGCTCCACATATAGGGTGACGTTCTTTTTTCGTATTGTCTTTGTGATATCCATAAGAAGAACGAATGGGTGACACTAAAGTTCGACCTTGTTCCTCAGCAAAACTATCCTCCCAAGTTTTCTGTCCCCTTTCTATTGTTCGTAAAACCTCAGCATGAAATTCCTTGATCTCAGGAAATGGAAACTTCTCAACCAAATATAGTAAATTAATAAGATGCTTCATTCTGTGATTTGCAATGACAGCACAAGATATCTCCACATTGTGCAAAATAAAAACTTCTCCTCGCACTAAGTGGGTCAAGCCAAAATCTGAATCAGAATAAGCAACAGATTTTGTCTGTCCAAATTCATGAGGCCAAGGAACATCATATTTCACTCTGTCTTTGGCAGCCCGAGCTTCACCAGACACAGCCTTTCTTATTTGGGAACCCGAATGGTGAAACAGACTATATTGATTACCTTGTTCATGTGAACTCTGATTATCCTCATGTTCACTTCCTGATCCATCACTTTGATTGGTGTGAATTTCATGGTCACCAACAATCTTCTGTTGTAGTGCAGTGGCTCGGGTCATAAATTTACTATCTGCCTGCAAGGATTTGAGCGTGGGCACATTCACATCATATAACGGTACCTCTTTCTGTCCAAAAGGTAAATCAGTCTTAGTGCGAGTATGAAAGGGCCTTTTCCCACTCTCCTTCTTGAGAAAAGCATTCCGTTTTTCTAACAAATCTTTCTCCAAGAGTTTATTTTGGACTTCCAATTGGTTGATTGTCCTGTTTAATGCTTCTACACCATCCCGATCCAATTTGACATCACTAGCTGATGGTACTACTGGCGTAGAAGATGTAAGCCCAATTTGGACTTGTTGATTATCACAACTACGGCCATCATAGCCTCCGGCAGCCTCCGATAATAAGAATTTTGATCCACTTCCATCCATTAGAAAGGAAGAATCTAATTCACCGTTTTCTATAACGTATTCCGACAATTGCTGTGGTAACTGTTTTTTCCTGCCTCTATTCCCTGGCATAATGAAATAAGCGAAATAAATCACGCTTAATTTACTAAAAAATTATTATTTTCTTTCAACCTGGTTGCTTACCGGAAACTAACAATAACAGGGAGTTACTTCCCTTAACCAATAAATCACAGGGGCTTGTAGTTTATATCAATTAGGTGCAACGAATGCTGATTGCATTCATTACACACAATTGAAATTAGGCTTTGGACCCCAGAAGTAAATTCAAAGTGCCAAAATAATTAATTCAGTCCGTAGGAAGACCGGAAAGACCTAATTTTGAAGTACAAAAGCAATTTTACCACTTGTCATAGTGAACGCTTGTAGCGAGCGCGGACCTATGAGAGACCCTCATAGTTGTCTCCCTTGAATAGCTGTAAGCAGTGAAATGTAACATTTCGGCTCACTCCCTTCATTTATCACATTTATCACAACTTAATAGGCTTTATCCTTGGATGATTACTAAACCTCACACCAAGTTTCCTCAAAATCCATCCAGAAATCAATGCTCTATCGGGTCCACAAACAAGTCAAGAACGAGGGCAATAATTCATAGTAAATATTGTTCAATTGATCTTATTTTCAATAGGCTTAATCCTTGGGTAAATACAAACACTCACCCCAAGACCCCCGGAAACTTCAAGGCTTTAGCTATTTGAAACAATGCAGGAAGGCTATTTGAAGCTATATTTTTGTATGTTTATGTCTGCGGTCGGTCGGCTCAACTTTACCGACGGATATCAATAACGGGGGCGGATCCAGGATTTATAGAAAGGTGGAAATATAACATGCTCCAAATAGAACCGATAGAACACGTGTCCCCTAGCACCCCCCCCCCCCCCCCCCCGGACACCACGCCACTGGTGATGTTATCAAACACTCAGTTTAATTTGAAATTGCTGCAATCATAGACACCAGTGTCCTCAGTACACATTTTACAAGTTTTTACTTTTAAGGGATGGTTTTGAAAGAAATGCTATGTTCTTATGTTCCAATTTAGAACTTAGTGCAGTAGAAGTTTATTACAGGAATAATATTAGACTTGCCTTTCTCTTTCTCAGGGTTTTCTAAACTCAGTAAAACCTCGTCCTTGGTCATTATCCAATACATAAAATTCTTCTGTATATAACGATAAAAATAATAGAATGTATTTTAATTATGGACCTTAGTATTGATAACATTCATACTAACTAAGATTTCTGAAAGATAAATTTACTTCATAGACCTACTTATAAAACACATTAAAATAGATTTATATACTTTTTTTTTACCCCTGTCGCAGACTTTCAGGTGTTTAGGTAAAGTGAAAATGGAATTAATGAAACGATGGACAAAATTCAGTTGATAAACATTGCGGTCGCCGAATTCATTTTATAATTGTTGACTATCGAAATAAAATAGTTGTTTGAATTGCCTAAAAATGAAAAAGTATTTTATCCTTTGGTTTGGCCATTAAAGGGGAATGTTCAGCCTTTTTTAGGGTCGATTTGGGCCTTGAATATATGCAAATAGCCATATATGCAAATAGCCTTCAGGAGTAGCCTACTACTAATGCACGAAAATCATATAATTCCTTCAATCCTTACCTTAACATTCATCCTTCGTTTTCTGTATATGTGTTTTCTTATAACGCATAGTCTTACTAAACGGTGAGTCGTAATTTTGACTTTCAAACGCCGATATTTATGGGTACATGTGTGTTTGAAGGCTTGAGTTGTGAACAATAATACGGATTAGATAAGCTTAAAAATTACACATTCTGAGAGCAAAATTTTTTTGGTCGAAATATAACGTAACCCCACATTGCCCAGTAAGGAATAAGGGCGTAACATTCATTTCATGTCTGTCATTCATGTCTGTTTAGCAAATAGAAATTGAATCCTCCTTAAAAATATAAAGGAGTGTAAAAAGTGTTTGTATGTGTCAGGGACACTGGTGGCATCGATTTGCTTTATTTTAATTTTGAGTCAGATGCAGTGATAACATAAAACTTAAAGTTTTAGTTGAATTGCAATGTACCAAAGACTTCTGACCGAAAATTCGAGTCGATAAAATTGATGCCATCAGTGTCTCAATACGCATGAAGAAGTTTGAAAACCCTTAAGGCCTGCAACCTGCAATCACTTTAAGACTGCAGAATCATTAAAAGAATTTTTTGAAGTACATGTAATTGATTTTCATTTAGAGACACAAACAGGATTGTTAACCTTGAATAAAACGATGTGGTAATGCTCTACAAATCTGCTCCAGACTGAAGGCTACTAATGAAGAGGGATGATCTCGAGTGAAATAATGAATTCAATCCATCAATGCGTTAAAAAGTCTTTAAGTTTAATTAACTTTCGAGAGACCTTGCTTATTATCAATATTTATGTAGAACACATTTAAAGGGCTATGTTCACTAACTATTCAACCAAAAATATTTTGGTCTCAGAATCTGGAGTTTTTAAGCTTATCTTATCCATAATATTCATTTTCTTGGTAACGTCGAATAATATTAATGGTGGTCGTGAGTGCGCGTATGCGGTCTGATGACATTGAGAAAGCCATTTTCACCCAAACTCGACCCAGCTGTAAATAGGTATATACGGGTAATACGGGAAAGATTGATACAAAGGGGTTTGATACATAATCAGCTGGTAGAGATAATCCTCGGGGACCTACTTTGCTCTTTATTATGTCGTAAGTGCTTAAGATATCATTAGTGAGAAAGTCACCAGCAACCCATGAATTAGGCGCCCCTGCCATACAATAAAATTAACCACTAGACAGTCACAGTTTATCGGTTCAGAAACAGCATCCTGAGGACGCCAAGCCATCTGATGAGATTCTCATATAACCAAATTATCTATTTGTGATAATCGAGAATACTATTCTTACCCGACATTGTTAGTTATGTAATTATATATGTGACAATCGAAAATACATGTACAATCAAATAAGATTCAGGCTAATATTTATCTATATTAGTTTATATTACATCTATTAACTTCACATGTTATAGATAAATATGAATAAACTTTTTGTCATCAATAATTATTGTTCAGCAAATCGTTGATATTTTTAAATTTAGATTTTAAATTACATTGAAATTCCTGAATAACATTCTCTCTAATCTAACGGAATTGTGTTGAAGTTGAAACTCAAGCTTCATATCCGCAATAATGTTCTTTACAACAGTAGGATGGTTCGAGCTCTGAAAGTAAAAAAAATACAGTTAACAAAGTGAATTGAAAAGATAATTAGAAAAAGTTACTTTTATGAAAATGAAGGTACAAGATGAAGGGATAAGGGAGGGTGAAGGGTACGCACGTCCAATCAAATGGGCAATGGTCGAGTCAAAATGCCTTGCAGAAGGTTGTGCTGAATGTTACATCCATCTCGAAGACAGAGCAAATCTGGATGTCAGAAACACAGACAAATAACTAAAGTTGCATTGAAACCTTAACACACATTATTGGCCATATTGTAGTTTTCTACCGTAATTTCTACGGTTTTCGCAGTTACAGTTTTCTGACAAACATTTTATTAAACGTCATTTAAGAAAGAAATAATACTTACGAGCTCGTCGTTTTTGTCGGCTATTTTCATCAACGAGAACGTCTCTGATTACCCAATGAGAGGTGACATTTTTACAATGATCAGCAATCACATCACCACCAAACTTTCTCAAGACTTCAGGATGAATGGGTTCACCTGGGAATTCGAAATTAAATTTCTTTGGATTCCTTACTTTTCCCTGTAATTATATATATATTTGAAAAATTATATCAAATAAAAGTCAAGAACTATACAACTTTACCTATTAAACGCATTTTGAATCAGATGCGCATATTTTTGTCAGTGAAGCAAAAGGTGTTTTTGTGGGCCGATTCGATTAGGTCGATTAGCTGTTTTGTGCATTTGTTAGCCAGGACGATTAGACTCATCGGTACATTTGTGAGACAGTTTACCTAAACTGATTTCGCTAATCGACCTACTCGTCACACGAGGTGATTAAGCGATTCGATTAGGATTTTCCAAGATGGCGGCATGTAGAAGTTGCTAATGTAATCAAAATAGCGGTCTTTCATTGGTTGTTTGTGGAGGCAACCATATTGCCAAATGGCCGATTTACTTTTCACATTTGTGGACCACTGCTAATCTAAACCAAATTGCACCAAATCGTATTGCCTTTAGAATCGAATCGGCCCACAAAACGCCTAATATCGTAGGCCTAAGTCACATGGTAATCTGGACAAGCTCTCTAGACTATGAATAGGGTTTGATAGATGTAAACTATACTTACAGCATGGCCAGCCCATCTCTTCAAACCTTCATCAAAAGTATCGTTCAAAACATCGATGAAACATTTATTGACAGTTAAATCGTAAAATGCCAACAATTTCTGAAATGATAATGGGTTAATAATAATAATGGGCAATGTTTATTTACTACATGTATTAATAACCGATAAGGTGCTAGTCTGTCACCCTTTCGTTTGCTATGAACGACCTTGAAAAAGTAAAATATTCTACGGTCTTGCAGAAGATTTGTTGTGATGGGTGTTGGGCGATCTTTAGTCAAATAAGTCACGAAGTTCCCAATATTGGATATGACTAAGCTGGACAGGACATTCTCTGTCTTTTGGAATTGAGCTGTATGAAATATTCGCAATTCCGCTTCATAGATGTATTAAGCTTTAGGGTGATATTCATGTACTTACTCTATCGTAATTGTGGAGAGCATTCAAGGCATCGACTGGTCCATTCTTTTCATTGGTAACGTAGATAATTTCATTTTTATAGTCGACACGAACATGTTCTGGAAACTCGATACCCTCTACAATGGCTCTTGTATCGTACTTCTATAAATCATACAAACAAAATTTCTTTAGAATGATCTCAAATGAATTAGAATGAATCACTGTCCTACTCCTGTCTGTATGTTGTAGACCCCTTTGAAGAATATAATTATATTTTTATTGGCCAAGTTTGAGAACTTATTCAGCCCGTGGTATCGCTTTCAGAAGGCAGCTTTAGTTAAGCACAATACTGAAAGCATAAAATAAAGACAAGATTTTACCTCTTTGTAAAATAAGTGATGATTGTAAGCGATAGCACCAAATGTAGTAGCTGCAGCAATAACAACTACCAAGAGAACTGTAGAGGCTATGATACAGATCTTCTTAGTTGATCTTTTCTTGGGAACCTCATCCTAAAAGAGAAAATAATATAATGATATAATGACACGTTTTTCAATTAAATAAAACTAATGAAGCTATTCATGTCGTATTCACTCGATTTCAGCAAGAACAGCAACTGCAGAGAGGATCAGATAAAAAAAAATGCTATTGTGGTAAATCAGTTTTTGACAATCGTCCTAAATGGATGCAAGCAATCTAAGGGGCCACCGAACTCTGACACCTTTGACAATCGAGTGACCGAAATCCAAGGAGTTTTGGTAGTAAGGGTA
The DNA here is from genome assembly GCA_029955415.1 of Lottia scabra. Classification (NCBI taxonomy): domain Eukaryota; kingdom Metazoa; phylum Mollusca; class Gastropoda; family Lottiidae; genus Lottia; species Lottia scabra. The sequence goes on from JARJEI010000035.1 coordinate 358,972, forward strand.
AATGTTCAACCAAGAAGGGCCTGCCTACTTCCAGACACGCTCCGCAGTCCCAGAATCTGATATAAAAGAAATCCAATAATTTTTAAAAAGCTTCTGTTGCGGCTTATTTATGACTGCAATTTTCACCTACCTGTTCAAATACATTTGGTTTCTGCATGGTTGGTTGTGGTGGAGACATCAAGACTAAAAACTGACGATCTTTTCACCTGGTCAGGTATATTGGTGTAACAACGGTTGGTTGACAAAGTGACGTTCGCTTCCAGTGGATGGTTGATATCACAAACAATATTCTCACCAATATATACCTTCTTAGAAGGATGTTAATTTTCATTGGACATGGCTACATCCAATGAAATTTTATTGACCCCGAAAATTTGAACTTAAAAAACTACCCGTTTGCACAATTGGATTGCCTTTGGCAAAAGTAAAACGACAAATGTTTTAAAAATGCTCTTAAAAACTACTGTAATAACTTCCCGGGGAAAGATTCATAGATATAATCTCAATGACGAACCAAGTTAACGGGACACTGCAGGGCCGGCGGAGCCGGGGGGTTTGGGGGGTGTTTGCACCCCCTAAAATTTACTCGGAAAGTGCCCTTTTTGAATTTGAAAAAAAAATATTTGTGAAGAATAAAATGAAAAAAAACTGTACAGTCGTCTATGAGCTAAATACCGCCACAGTTTCCCTAGATGACGTCGCTCAACAAACGCGTTACCCATCATGCCACTCCTCGCACAGTCCCACTTTGTCTACGCCCGCTCCGACGAAAGAGGGCCTACATTACATTTGAATTTCGATCAAATCTACTGGACACGAATCTGTTTGGTTGTAACATTCAACATGAAGCGAAAGTAGAGACATGAATTCGGAATCTTTGGATTCTAGCACTACAGACTCGAAAAAGCGATACATTTCAACATAACGGATAAGAATATCTGTATCAAGTTCTGATTTGGAATGATGTAACAACAAAATGTTTTTGTGAGAGTTGCGATTTTGAATCTTTCTTAAAAATAAAGGCCGTTTGAAATTTGTTAATCGGAATAATTATACTTAATTATAGTAGGTCTAACTGGCAAAGAAAAATCATCAGAGGCTTGAATAGGGTCAGCATGTTTCGGACTAGGGACGTATCTACAATGGCTAGTCACCCCCTTACCTGTGTTGACGTGATTACGTTATTACCAATTAAATCTTTGGAGATTTAGAGATGTATATTTGAACCTTAAACTATGTGAACCTAAAAATATTTGCCGCTCGCGCCTTCGGCGCTCGCGGGTTAAGAACACATTTTTCATTATCCACCCCTTTTATGAAATTCCTAAATCCGCCAGCACAATATGGTGCTGGCACAATATATCGTTGTATCGATGTATCGCGATTCGTCATGCCACGATACGCGTATCGTATCGCGAGGTCGTGTATCGATACTTGACGATACCTCTCAATTCGTAAAAAGTGTAGATTTTTTTACAGTTCACTATTTTTTCATCAAGTTTGTTGAATTTATTTTGAAAATATTTATAAGACGTGGCTATGGACCACTCCTATCAACTAAATTACCAAATTTCACTAAATAAAGCTATACAAAAATAGATAGCGTTACTTTGTAGATGAAGTTTCAATTTTTGTGCCTTTATCCTATATCGCGATACGTATTGCATCGTGACCTTTGTATCGCGATTCGTATCGTATCGTGGCATGGTTGGCAATACCCAACACTACTACATGTACACTGACTCTTTTACTCGGGCATTATTAAAGTTGAATTCACGGGAAATTACATCTAAATGTTGAAATTACACATCGCTGCCATGATTGGTTATGTGCCCTTTTGATGTCTATACCCCCTAAAAATAAATTGGCGCGCCGGCCCTGCACTGAACTCATATTTAGGTTATGGTGTACTATTTTAAGTCATCACGTCAATATATATACAAAAAGTGACCGTTGGCTGCGTCACAAGTTTAGTGGTGAATATTTGGTTTAAAATTGCACATGGGATGTATCTTTGGTGGCCTCTCATTAAAGGTTGGTGCTGTATACAGGTGACCGCTTGACCATGTTTCACTGTAAATGTAAATTTGATTTAATATGCCATCAACTCTATTCTTTTCATTGTTTCAGAGGACCGATATTTTATAAATATTGAAAGAAGCAGTATCAAAAGATATTAATATTTTCAACACAGATCTGCTTATTTCTTGCTGATATTTCAAAGTTCTATTTTTGAAAAAGTACTAATTGTAGGACACTAGATTAGAACATTAGAATCTTCACCCAACTTCATTTTCTTGGTAACGTCGAATAATCAATGGTGGTCGTGATTGTGCGTGTGCGGTCTGGTGATATTTAGAAAGCCAGTTTCACTCATACTCACACTCAACCCAGCTGTAAATGGGTGCTTAAGATATCATTAGTGAGAAAGTCAACAACAACCCATGAATAAGGAGACACCCCTGCCATACAACCATTAAACAGACACAGTTCATCGGTTCAGAAACAGCATCCTGAGGACACCAAGCCATCTTTTGATTTATGACACAAAACATCTGTATCATCAACATAACATTAGTTAATTAAATACTTGTATGCATAGACTTTTGACACTGACGCCCTTCCATAGTCACATGATAGTTGGCTTGATAATCAGGGGGTGGGCTCCTATTTTTGGCCGACTAATGTCAGAACCCTCTAAAAATTTTAAGCAGAGCCCCTCCCCACCCCCTTCTCTTAATCCTGGATCCGCTCCTGGTTATTATATATATATCACAACCATAGAGTTATAATAAGAATGTGGGGCATTATATACGAGTCGCTCCATTTCTTTTAAATGTTTTTTTCTCGATTACTTTTCTGTACTGAAAATTTTCAAAGCCATAATATTTTCCTTCATAGTGTCGACTTGCTCTTAAGGAAGCATGACGAATGGAGGTTGGTTTTGGATATTGTGAGGCCCTGGGGTTTTCTCCAAAACTTAACTAAGGTAAAATCCAGATTTTAAGAAATACAGAAATCTGATTGGATAATAAAGCTACATTTAAAATCAATTGTCCAATCAGATGACTAAAAAACTAAAATCATTGTAAGTTAAGTTTTCGAGAATAAGGCCCCAGGTTGACTATATAGGTCGATAGAGATTCACACCAGCACATCGGACATTGGGAACAATTTGCAATCAAATGATCAAAATGAAATCTTTACCATGATTAATATTATATAAAAGAGATTCATATACATTATAAATGGATAGAAAAATATTTTATCTGGTTTATATTGTTGTTAGATAGATGGGATTCCAACCAAACTATCTATTTGTGATAATCGAGAATACTATTCTTACATTACATTGTTAGTTATATAATTATATATGTGACAATCGAAAATACATGTACAATCAAATAAGATTCAGGCTAATATTTATCTATATTAGTTTATATTACATCTATTAACTTCACATGTTATAGATAAATATGAATAAACTTTTTGTCATCAATAATTATTGTTTAGCAAATCGTTGAACAATTGGAATTCCTGAATAACATTCTCTCTAATCTAACGGAATTGTGTTGAAGTTAAAACTCAAGCTGCATATCCGCAATACCGTTCTTTACAACAGTAGGATGCGTCAGCTGAAAGTAAAAAATTCAGTTAAAAAGTGAATTGAAAAGATGATTAGAAAAAGTTACTTTTATAAAAATGAAGGTACAAGATGAAGGGATAAGGGAGGTGAAGGGTACGCAATTTGGACGACCCATTTACCGTGCAAGTTGACTACATATCATGGTCGAGTCAAAATGCCCTGAAGAAGGTTGTGCCGAATGCTATATCCATCTCGAAGACATCTGGATGTCAGAAACACAGACAAATAACTAAAGTTGCATTGAAACCTTAACACACATTATTGGCCATATTGTAGTTTTCTACCGTAATGTCTACGGTTTTCGCAGTTACAGTTTTCTGACAAACGTTAAACGTCATTTAAGAAAGAAAAACACTTACGAGCTCGTCGTTTTTGTCGGCTATTTTCATCAACGAGAACGTCTCGGATTACCCAATGAGAGATGACATTTTTACAATGATCAGCAATCACATCACCTCCAAACTTTCTCAAGACTTCAGGATGAATGGGTTCACCTGGGAATTCGAAATTATATCTCTTTGGATTCCTTACTTTTCCCTGTAATTATATATATATTTGAAAAATAATATCAAATAAAAGTCAAGTACTATACAACTTTACCTATTACCCATAATGCATTCGAATTTTGAATCAGATGCACATATGTTTTTGTCACCGTAGCAATAGATGTTTTTGTGGGCCGATTCGAATAGGTCGATTATCTGTTTTGTGCATTTGTGAGCAGGGGCGCCGGAACCACGGGGGCAGTGGGGGCGACTGCCCCCTCCCCCCGCCCTGCCCCTCACCTGAGGGGGCGAGGGGGGCGAACATGTGCCCTTTTTGTCATGGAGACACGGATAATTTGTTCCAGGTCGATTAGCTGTTTTGTGCATTTGTTAGCCAGGACGATTAGACTAATCGGTACATTTGTGAGACAGTTTACCTAAACTGATTTCGCTAATCGTCACATGAGGTGATTAGGCGATTCGATTAGGGTTTTCCAAGATGGCGGCATGTGGAAGTTGCTAATGTAATCAAAATAGTGGTCTTTCATTGGTTGTCTGTGGAGGCAGCCATATTGCCAAATGGCCGATTTACTTTTCACATTTGTGGACCACTGCTAATCTAAACCAAATTGCACCAAATCGTATTGCCTTTAGAATCGAATCGGTCCACAAAACGCCTAATATCAGTAGGCCTAAGTCACATGGTAATCTGGACAAGCTCTCTAGACTATGAATAGGTTTTGATAGATGTAAACTATACTTACAGCATGGCCAGCCCATCTCTTCAAACCTTCATCAAAAGTATCGTTCAAAACATCGATGAAACATTTATTGACAGTTAAATCGTAAAATGCCAACAATTTCTGAAAATGATAATGGGTTAATAATAATGATGGGCAATTTTGACTTACTACATGTATTAATAACCGACAAGGTGCTAGTCTGTCACCCTTTCGTTTGCTTTGAACGACCTTGAAAAAGTAAAATATTCAACGGTCTTGAAGAAGATTTTACGGAGCCCCTTAGGCGCAATTTTCAACACTGTTTATTATTATTTCGTTATAACATAATAATATTATTATAATATAATTAATTCGTTTAAACGAAATAATATCATATATTTCGTTTAAACGAAATACTAATTGGTTGAAAAGAAACAACTATTTCGTTTAAGCGCAATATAATATGTTATTTCGTTTTAACGAAATAATTAAATCGTTTAAACAAAATAATTATTTCGTTTAAACGAAATAATTATAACTAGAGCTGTGAACAGCACTGAGCGTGGCCCGTGATACTTTGCCTGATAGCTGTAAGACTTTTTGAACTTCAAACCCCTAAAGTCTGGTGTTCACTCCCTCATTTTTAGTAAAAAGTTTTGTGAAAGGGTAGATTCAATATTATATCAATATAACTTATACTATGGTAATTTTTATAGCTTCCTGGTAGCTACAAAACACAGGTATGTGTGAAATGTGAACATTATGTGACAGAATTCCTTTACTGATATAAATATGATCTATAAGTGTTTCACCTTCATTAGTGTAATGTTGAACAAGTTGTTGAAAACCAAATTTTTGAAAACAATTAAGTATATAGACAAATGACCCCCCAAGATATTTTGATTGAAATCTCCCATAATAACATACACCAGATTCTTGTTATTCAAATAGTGATCTTTGTAACATTGGGAGAAATAATTCTAATCGATAAACAGGTGGTCTATAGATAACAATTACTTTAATATTCTTATCCAGAATATTCAAAGTAATGTGTTCTATTTTTAAAACTCGCAAATTTAAGAGTGGCTCAGCGAGTTAAACGCTTGCTTGCTAACCTGAAGGTCCAGGGTTCAATCCCGGCATGGGTCGAGATGACACCTTCGGATTTTTCAACCCGGTTTCCCCCTGTCAGTGATGCAGGTCGGAGGGGCTGACATGGAAAAGTGTCTAGTCGTTTGGATGGGACAATAAACCGAGGCCCCGTGTGCTATTGGCTGTGTACGTTAAAGATCCCTTGACAGTTGGAAATCGGCTAATAACGACTACTTTGTGAACAGTGACTGCATAGACGATACATTACAAATACATTACAAATACATTCAACAATTACGAACAAATAATAAGCTTAGCAGATAAAAACAGGTAATAGTCAATTGGGCCTCCATCCCAATGGCACCTCGTTTGGTCAAAATGGTCCCTGATAAATGGTCAAAATGGTCTTCAAAAAAAGTCAAAATGGTCCTTCCAAAAAGTCAAAATGGTCTCAAAATAATATTTTTATTTATGATGTTACAAATTAACAAAACATAACGCTCTAAATAATATATTTTTTATATAATATTTTTGAGAACTGGAACTGGAACTTCAAATTAATATTGTAAGTCTTAGAATGTCTTTGCTTTGATGAAAATATAAATTGGAACACAATTTATGTCTTCAAAATTTGTTGTCACAGAGTACAATTTTCAGTCAAAATTAGTGACCTTTTTTAGGGTTAAAATAGCTTCCAATTATTCCTTTGATTATCATCATATAAGCTACAATTTATAAAAAAAAAATCAGGGAACATCTTGACTTTATTTTTGTGGCCATTTTAACCAATGAATTGGTTGAAATCAAAAGATAAATTCAGAGGCCATTTTGACAAAAATAGGGGCCATGGTGACTGGTCATTTTGACCAAACCATTTTGACTAATAGCCGATTTGGATAGGGGCCCAATTAACTATGACAAGATTAAACATTTACTTTTTATTGCAACGGATTAGCGCAGACGCGTTGCCAGTTAAATAATTTATTGCTGTCTGCTAGATAGTCCATCACTACAGATTATGTACTCTGACAAATTTATGACATATAATAAGCTTAGCAGACGACAAAAACAAAATTGGAATTGGGTGTTACAGAAGATACTCTCCTATAGAAGCACTAGTCAATGTCACAAGAAGAGAGCATACATTTCAATTATCAATTCAAATGATAACAATTAGAACTAGGGGCCATTTTGTATAGGGGATATGCCCCCTTCCCCAACATTCGAACTGTGTAAAGGTCAATATTTTCCTTTAATGCTGAGTTGAAATACTGTCTTTTGTTTCAATGGATTGGAGCAGACAGTAGCCAGTTGAATTGATGTATGTTAGTCAATTAAGTGCCGTGGGTAAGAATTACCCTCAAAATAAGAAAAAATCTGATATTATATAAAGCATAGCAAACACTCGTAAAAACATGTTAATTTTTATAAAGTTAAAACAATATGTAATGAGATTAATTTATCTTTGACCTATAATAATCTTAGCAGACGATAAAAAACAGTTTGAGCACTTACTTTTTATTGCAACGGATTAGCGCAGACGCGTAAACAGTTAAATTGCAGTCTGCTAGAGTCCAGCCCTAGAGTTAAAAGATTATCTTATAGAAAGAGTTCTGTCAATGGTAGAAAAAAAATTCGAACAGGTTAATGTATCAAAAATTCACTGCTCTAAATGATTGTATGTAAAATTAATGTAAGCGAAAATTTTGCAAAAAAAATGAATAAATTTTATATATTTTTTAGAGTGTTAAAAGATTACATAATCAGATTAATCTGTTTATGACCTAAAATACTTCACACCTCCATGTGAAAAGTTCACATCGATAGTTTTATTACTGTATTATATAACCTGCTATAACCCTTGTCAATCATTTTAATCCTCTCTATTTCTATTTTTCTCAGATTACTCAGGGTACTCTATGCCTATTTTCACTTGGATTTTGCATTAAACTAATCATGTCATATATCGTTGAAAAGAGAAAATTGTGTACATCATCATCATTAAACAATCGATATTGCTATTAGATAATTACATTGTAAGTTAGAACTCTCAGTCGAAAAAAACGCAATATTTTGAAAACATATTTTAAGGTATTATCGTCATATATCGTTTAAAAGATAATCAAATCGGCATTACAAAATTGAAAAATCTAATTCTCTGTGTTGATTAGAGAATGCGATATAGATGTCCAAAGTTGACAAAAATGTCAATTTTCAGATGTCCAGAAAACCAGAAGTTAATATTTTTCAATTAATATCAGCATACCTATGGATAGCTGAGGTCAAGGACATCCTTCATTGGAATTTTCAAGGTCATCAAAGGTCAAGGTCACATAATATGGCCTTTTGAATTTTCAAAAAATTCAAACGAACATAAAAAAATTTCAAATTCGAAATTCAAAATTCTGTTCCAACAAACTGTAGACAAGGTTACAAGGTTTTGATAGACACCAAAATCATAAAAATCGGATAACAAATAGAGGACTTATTGATTTTTTGCTGAAATGTGTCAGTCTGTGACGGCAGCTTATGCATCACTTCCGGTTTGGATTTTTCTTGCTAAGTGCATTCTAATTATGACTGACAGACAATATATATAGTTTTTGTTCATATCTGAAATTTATACCGGAAGTGAGGCTGCTAGGCGTGATTTTGAAAAACCGGAAGTTCTCATGTCAAAACCGGAAGTGATAGAAAAATTTTGATTGATTAATTTTATTTCTATGAACATTCTGTACATGTCCTATGAATTTCAGGTCAATCGGATAATTAGCGGCCGAGTTAGAAATTTTGAGCTTTTTTGACAATTTTAGGTTCAATTTTTTTTTACAAAAGTATTTCAAAATTGAAATTTTTGTAACCGCACTTGATACTTCTTATTTCAATGAATATATTGAAGAAAATTTCAGCCAAATCGGTTCATAAATAAACCTTACAGACTAGTTGCAAAATAATTGCATATTATGCAATAGCCCACTCCTGGTTCAGCGAAAATTGAGTTTTAGATATTCATTTTTGATTCCAGGTCATTTAATGATGTTTGGTGGATACAATTATGCTACACCATTTTCGATTTTCTCTAAAAAGTTTCCCAAAAAAAAAAAAAAAAAAAAAAAAAATAAAAAAAAAAAAAAAAAAAAAAAAAAAAATAAACATAACGAAAACAAAGCGTGACAAATCGAAAGATTTGCCACGCAACTAATTCGTTTAAACGAAATAATATAGTGTATTTCGGTTAAACGAAATAACTATTTCGTTTTAACGAAATAACTAATACCTACGGAGCCCCTTAGGCGCAATTTTCAACACTTTTTATTATTATTTCGTTATAACGAAATAATATTTCGTTTAAACGAAATAATATTTCGTTTAAACGAAATAATTAATTCGTTTAAACGAAATAATATCATATATTTCGTTTAAACGAAATACTAATTCGTTTAAACGAATTAATTATTTCGATTAAACGAATTAATTATTTCGATTAAACGAATTAATAATTTCGTTAAAACGAAATATTATTTCATTAAAACGAAATATTATTTCGTTAAAACGAAATAAATGATTATTTCGTTTAAACGAATTAATATTTCGTTTAAACGAAATACTATTTCGTTAAAACGAAATATATTATGTTATTTCGTTTAAAGGTATTAGTTATTTCGTTAAAACGAAATAGTTATTTCGTTTAAACGAAATACACTATGTTATTTCGTTTAAACGAATTATTTAAAATTATTTCGTTTAAACGAAATAATTATTTTGTTTAAACGAATTAATTATTTCGTTAAAACGAAATAACATATTATATTGCGTTTAAACGAAATAGTTGTTTCTTTTAAACGAATTATTATTTCGTTTAAACGAAATGATTATTTCGTTATAACGAAATAATATTTCGTTTAAACGAAATAATTAATTCGTTTAAACGAAATAATAATTTATTTCGTTTAAACGAAATAATTTTTTTATTTTTTACGAAATAATCAATTCGTTTAAACGAAATAACTATTTCGTTTTAACGAAATAATTAATTCGTTTAAACGAAATAGTTGTTTCTTTTAAACGAATTAGTATTTCGTTTAAACGAAATATATGATATTATTTCGTTTAAACGAATTAATTATTTCGTTTAAACGAAATATTATTTCGTTATAACGAAATAATAATAAAAAGTGTTGAAAATTGCGCCTAAAGGGCTCCGTAAATACCTTTAAACGAAATAACATAGTATATTTCGTTAAAACCAAATAATTATTTCGTTTTAACGAAATAGTATTTCGTTTAAACAAAATAATTATTTCGTTTAAACGAAATATTAATTCGTTTAAACAAAATAATTATTTCGTTTAAACGAAATAATAATTTATTTCGTTTTAACGAAATAATATTTCGTTTTAATGAAATAATATTTCGTTTTAACGAAATAATTAATTCGTTTAATCGAAATAATTAATTCGTTTAATCGAAATAATTAATTCGTTTAAACGAATTAGTATTTCGTTTAAACGAAATATATGATATTATTTCGTTTAAACGAATTAATTATTTCGTTTAAACGAAATATTATTTCGTTATAACGAAATAATAATAAAAAGTGTTGAAAATTGCGCCTAAGGGGCTCCGTAAGATTTGATGTGGTGGGTGTTTGACGATCTTTAGTCAAAGAAGTCATGAAGTTCCCATTTTTGGATTATGAAATATTTGAATATGACTAAGCTGGACAGGACATTCTCTGTCTTTTGGAATTGAGCTCTACATGTATATGAATATCAATCTAATAGTTGGGTCATCTGGAGCACTTCCGTGACCGTGGAGAGCGAAGGTTCGTTTCTCAATGGTTTTGTTTTCTTTGAAGGTTAATTAAAAAAATAGCGAGGGTGCCTCTAGCGAAAGTGTGGGCAAACTTCGTGGGGGCGAAAATCCAATATCGAGAATTAGTTTTGGCCTACAACGCTGATCAACATATTATACTTTCTGGGGTTTTGGGGGTCAAGGAATGCATATTTGATGTCAATTTTACCATTTGACCTCATTTCGACCTTTAAATCCCATATGGCTGCCGTCAGCCATTTTGAAAATTAGGTTTTCAACTGTTTGACCTACAGAGCTGATCGACATATGCTTTCTGAATATTCGCAATATAGATTCGCTTCATATAGATGTATTAAGCTTTGGGCTGGTATTCATGTACTTACTCTATCGTAATTGTGGAGAGCATTCAAGGCATCGACTGGTCCATTCTTTTCATTGGTAACGTAGATAATTTCATTTTTATAGTCGACACGAACATGTTCTGGAAACTCGATACCCTCTACAATGGCTCTTGTATCGTACTTCTATAAATCATACAAACATGATTGTTTTATCACAATTCAAAACAAAACCCTTTGAAGAATGTAATTATATTTTATTGGCCAAGTTTGAGAACTTATTCAGCCCGTGGCATCGCTTTAAGCAGGCAGTTTTAGTTAAGCAAAGCTTATATCGAATGCATAGAAAAAAGACCTTACCTCTTTGTAAAATAAGTGATGATTGTAAGCGATAGCACCAAATGTAGTAGCTGCAGCAATTACAACTACCAAGAGAACTGTAGAGGCTATAATACAGATCTTCTTAGTTGATCTTTTCTTGGGAACCTCGCCCTAAAAGAGAAAATAATATTATGATATAATGACACGTTTATCAATTAAATAAAACTAATGATGTCAAAAAAATTGCAAATGCTACCTGAGAGTATTTTTAAAGTATGCTTATTGTATCTCTATAACTACCACTGGGAGTACTTATTGTTAATCAAGCAATTTGACCTAGTTTCGGTGTTTGTCCAGTGTTTGTTCAGTAGTTTCCTTTCAGCGTCCAAAAAGCATTTCACACTTAAAAACCTTACGTAAGGTTTTTAAAAATTTTAGCATGTTTTTAGCATTTAAAAATTAACGGCTGGAATTTTTTGGTTAAAACTTTCAGATACATTAAAGGGCACATAGTTACAGATTTTGGTGTAAAGTTTTAACAAATTTGAGCAAAAAAAATTTTTGACCTAAAAAAAATTCAGACTGTCTCTTTAAGATAAAACAAATGCTATTGTGGTAAATCAGTTTTTGGCATCGTCCTAAATGGCTGCAAGCAATCTACGGGGCTATCGAACTCTGACAATCGAGTGACCGAAATCCAAGGAGTTTTGGTAGTGGGAGTAAGGGTGAGAGTTGGAATTTTCAACCAAGAGTCCGCCCACTTCCAGAGACGCTCCGCGGTCCGAGAATCTAATATAAAAAAAATTCCAATAATTTTTAAAAAGCATCTGTTGCGGCTTATTTATGACTGCAATTTTCACCCACCTGTTCAAATACAATTGGTTTCTGCATGGTTGGTTGTGGTGGAGACATCAATACTAAAAACTGACGATCTTTTCCTTTTCACCTGATTAGGTATATTGGTGTAACAACGGTTGGTAGATAGATGACAAAGTGACGTTCACTTACAGTGGATGCTGATATCACAAACAATATTCTCACCAATATATACCTTCTTAGAAGGATGTTAATTCTCATTGGACATGGCTACATCCAATGAAATTTCGTTCAATAGTGAAAGCATAAATGTGGTCAAATTTTGCTGTTCACAACGTTCATTATACCCTTTATTGACAACGTCTGTATTTTAAATTGCCGACATTCATATTTATGAGATATTCAAATATTCACAAGACCTTCAGAAAACAAAGATTTCAAACTAGAGTAAACATGTTTCTTCCTGGTTATTTTCAGGACTAAGTCAATGTTCAGTTACATCCTGTTTAGAAGAATAGGTACAAAAGTCCTTAGCCTACCCACTTACCCACTTACCACATACATGTGTAGTTGAGAAAAAATAATTGTATTTACACCATACAATTACATTGTGATATGTGACTATGCAGTTTTATTTAAGCACCTTAAAGAGACTGTACAGTCATTTTCTTTTTTATGCTTATTGGGGACACAGGTGGCTTGATTTGCACAATTCCAATTTTCAATCAGACTTCAATCAATGTGCGGTTCCATCAATTACACTAAAATTTATTGTTCCGTCTGTGCGGCTATATGCGCTTTTTCCATATCAACCCTCCAACTTTCATAACTGACAGGGAGACCATGATGAATTTGTATTATGTGACCAAGCCCTGAATTGAACACGGGATTTTTTCCATTATAATATATCTCTATATTACGATAAGGTGGATAAAGTTGAAATAGCTATACCTCCACTTCAAACTTTTTGTACATTTAGTAGTTACTCTTCTTTTTTCTATGTTGATCTGTACAAGTAAAAATATCCCATCGTTAATAAGATTGACCAATCAATCCCTGGACTTCAATTCATCTATGGACTGTCCATGGTCGCAATGGTAGTAAATACATTATGGTTAACAAAGGAAGTTTCAGGTGGCTTTTTCAACCATCTACTGTTTGGTCGCAGATTCCAGTCTGGTCAATTTCTTCAAATAAAAATCATAAAAAATCGAAATTAAATGGAGTTTTTGTACCTGAATGGAACATTCGGTGCGCATTGAGGGAGAACAAATATACCTTTTGTTAAAGAAAAATGCGATTGTTCAGTTATATTGATTGATTGATTTGATTCCCTCTTATCTGATCTTATCGCATCAGCGTCCCTAGAATACTCAGTTGAACACAGATCAAGCCAGAAACAATTAGGATTGGATTGGGTTGTCCATAATTTATGTATTCTGCTAAATAGTTATTACATTGAAATTATCATATAAAAGTTGTATCATCCGTTCTTGAACCGTTAACATTATTGTGAAAGTCATACTTTCATTTTCAACAAAACAACTGGTATGACAATTCAGCTTTAAGTGCAGTTGATTATCAACATACAGTTTGAGCAAAACGGATTATCAATCTGAAATGTATGTTCATAGTTGACAAATGCTGTCACAGAGTGGCGACGGTATCCAATCCAATGAAATAAATCAATAATTTCAGAAGAAAAACATCATATCTTTTTTTAACTTTATTAACAACAAAATTTAAACAAAGAAAAATATCATATAAAAGAGGTTGATACATTCATTAACAATTATGGGTTAATAATGGGTGGTAAAAAAAGAAGGATTTAAGGTTAAATTATGAGATTCATTCATTACATTATATTTACAATTAAAGGAATAATGCCCCGAAATATAATCATACTCAAACTCTTTTCTTTATGTGACAATCGAAAATACAATTCTTACACTACATTGTTAGTTATACATATTATGTGACAATCGAACATATATATACACGTACAATCAAATAATATTAGTTAATATGATTAAGGCCAATATCCCGTCAATATATTACTTCATAAATTGATATCAGTTTCATTGGAATTCCTGAATAACATTGTCTGTATTGTAAAAATGGAATTGTTTTGTAGATTAAGCTTACATAGCTGCACGTCCGCTTTTGCATGGTTCGCAACAAAAGGCTGCTTGAACGGCAACTGGAAATAAAAATACAGTACACAATTAAAAATTCTATTTTTGACAAAATGATAGATCTATTTATATATACACTGATGTAAATAGCTAGGTCAGGAATGATCACGCTTCCGGTCCACCTAATACAGATCTGCTTCTCGATGTTTCAAAACTTCATTCCTCACTCATAGCGACATAACTTATCATGAATTTTCATTTAAGGTTTCAGTTGCAAGTATCATCCGAAGCAACGTTGTCTGCACCCAGCTATTTCCCTGTCGAAAACAGAAGACATCTGGGTAACAAAGCTTTCACAATCATAATTCGCATGTTTGCTTACCCTACTTTGCTGAATTAAAAAAATCAAGGGAACCATTTGAAATGAAAAAAATACTTACGAGCTCGTCGTTTAAGTCGGCTATCTTCAACAACTGGAACATCTCGGATTACCCAATGAGAGGTGACATTTTTACAATGATCAGCAATCACATCACCACCAAACTTTCTCAAGACTTCAGGATGAATAGGTTCACTTGGGTATTCAAAAGTAAATTTCTTTGGATTCCTTACTTTTCCCTGTAATTTCATATTGAAATATATTTTTCAAACTGCGTGTTTTACATACACCACTGATGACATCAAATTATGATACTCCAAACAAGCTCTGTATTTTGATGTCTTCAATTTGCATTATGCTACACTCTTTTTCAGATAATTTTTGATAAATAAAACTAAATACTTACAGCATGGGAAGCCCATCTCTTCAAACCCTCATCAAAAGTATCGTCCAAAACATCAATGAAACATTTATTAGCAGTTAAATCGTTAAAAGCTAACAATTTCTGAAATAATAACAGGTAAATGAATGATGGCTACTTTTACTTATAATTAATAACTATATATTGGCGTACGACAAGGAGATAGCATGTCACCATCCTTATTGTTGTTTTCAATCAACAACCTTGACATCGTGTAAACCTTTCAGACGGAGATAGAAAGGAAAAAAGAGAGAAAGAGAATATCAAAATTGGCGACCATCCGCCAGTTATTTGAGCCAGGACACTAGCTGACTTTTCAACAACCCAATGAAAAAATTTCGGCGATTCCAGTGATGTACTAAACGCACACATAAATACATGTACTTACTCTATCGTAATTGTGGAGAGCATTCAAGGCATCGACTGGTCCATTCTTTTCATTGGTAACGTAGATAATTTCATTTTTATAGTCGACACGAATATGTTCTGGAAGCTCAATACCATCTACACTAGCTCTTGTATCGTACTTCTATAATTGATAGAAAACAGGCTTAAAACACACACAATAACACACAAATTTCTTTATTACAATAATTTATCTCGATCAATTGAATACACGTGTATACACTTAGGAATGCGTTAAGTTCTCTGAAGATTAAAAAAAAAGAAAAAAAAGAAAAAAAGAATGTTTTGTTAACCGAGCAATACCGGAAGTACTGCATAAAAAAGATCTTACCTCTTTGTAAAATAAGTGATGATTGTAAGCGATAGCACCAAATGTAGTAGCTGCAGCAATAACAACTACCAAGAGAACTGTAGAGGCAATAATACAGATCTTCTTAGTTGAACCTCTCTTGGGAACCTCATCCTAAAAGAGAGTAAAACAATACATGTACTATAATGGCGTTTAACGGAAGTTCAACTAAAAATGTCTTTGTATCATAGATCATTCCAAACAGCACGCTATAAGCATGTATCATTGACGACAATTAAATTAGATCAGCACCTGGGAAACTCAGGTAGACTTTACAACTGGAAGAATCCCAAAGCAACTATAGATTTTAAACGACTCTTAAAACTATTGGCGGAAACTGGCCACTTCGTTGGATTATGTCGACTTGAACGCAAAAACAACTGAAATATCGCAGTCAATGGTTTGCAGTTGCTTGTATTCTTCTTTTTAATAAATTTGAATTTAAATAGCGACATGTACGTTCGATATTTGCCACCAACCCCAAACTTGGTGAATCGTTCATGTTGAAGATCTACCAGTCAGTCAATACGTTTAAACTGAGTCGTTATGTGCTTATTTTAATTCAGAGATCAATTAGCTATTTATTACACCAATTGTCCACTAGTAGATGTGTGTGTTTTTAGAAAACAACAAGAGTGGCTCATTTTGATCTTCAACTGTTTAAAAATCAATTGACAGATCATTAGAAAGGCTAACGAAGTGACTGGAAGTTGTTTTCTGACCGTTTAAAATTTATTTCTTGTCATTCAATATTGATTCTCAATTGAAAAAATTAGCTTTCATCATTACAAATTTTATAATTACCTATTTCATCCAATTAACCGGTGTATTTAAAAAATCGAACTTCATTGAATTAAAATAGTCGATATACTTGATAGAGCAGACAAAGCACTTTAAAGTGCACGGATTGGAAATGCCACACATATTATAATATACAAATTTACTAGCTGTGTGAACTCTATGAAAGTGTTTCAATGCGTGACATCAGATATTCTGGAAGAATGAGAATATCCTGTCATGTTTTTTTTTAGCGACGTCGACCATATAACCATATAAGTGGAATTATACTTTTGAAAATTAGTTGACTTAATGTTGAACAGTCGAATTATTTTGAGAAAATACATTTTTTTTTTAGCAAATGTATTTTAATGGAAGCACACTATCTGATATCAAATTGATATTTCGTTTGCTAGATAAATTCAAACTATTTTTAAAAAAAAAAGCTTACCTGTTCAAATACAATTGGTTTCTGCATGGTTGGTTGTGGTGGAGACATCAAAACTAAAAACTGTTAAAAGCAGACGAACTTTTCACCCAATCAGTTATATTGGTGTAACAACAAGATTTTCGCCATATATATACATGCTTTAAACGGATCTAATTTCTCATTGGACATGACTACATCCAATGAAATTTCGTAAAATGGTCAAAAACATAAATTTGGACTAAAATTGAACTGTAAAAACATCATTAATTGTATTCAAATTGTCGACATTAATATTTATGTGATACATATAATCAGAAACCTTGACGACCTAGAGACAAACAAAGAAATCATACCAGTTGACCTGTTTGATGGTTTTATTCAGGATTAAGGTTCAGCCACATCCGGTTCAGAAGATGCAAAATGTCCCATAAACAAAATAGGTGGAAATATAATCTTGTTTACAATATAGGATTACGGTGAAATAACTTACAATTTTCAAAGCCTGTATCTCTGTATAAACATTGCCAATATGTTGGTGAAGGTTAACACACAAAAATACCTCCCCCCCCCCCCCCCCACCTCCCCTAAACCAGAGTGGGCTCATTGATAAGCTCAACATAACTTTGGTATTGGGCAATAGAAGTTTGGTATTTTCATTTTCAAAATAAGTAGGAAACATATTTCTATACAATTTGTAACTTATTTTGCTCAGATCCGCGAAAATTAGCGACAAGATTTTAAATTGATTTTTAATGTAAGGAGCATTTTTCTTTATATTTTTGTCTATATATATCAATAGTTTGAACAAATTTGAATTCGATATTTCGAGTTTGACTATCAGTTAAACGCTTTACGCTAACCTCAAATTTAGGTTCATACCCAACAAAGGTCGAGATGGTACCAAAGGAAACTTGATTAAAGAAAATTTCGCTTCCGTCCATAAATGTAGTTCATGTCACTGCACTTTAAGAACCAAAATGTCTTGCCACGTTCTAAGAACATTTTGTTATGACTATATCTATTTGTGTCTTTAACAGACGAACACAAAGGAAGATAATGAAGAAGTCCATTTATGATCAAAAGAAACAACCATTACATTCATTTAGGATCGAACATTCACCTTCTGAACCTGACAGCATCTGAAAAATATCAAACGACGAAATAAGCAACTGATGCCAACTTGTTGACAACTGCGATTTTCAGTCTTCCAGGTCGATTTAAAGGGATTGTAAAGTGTTTTTTTAACCTTTGTATGTGTATCGGGGACATTGATAGCATCAATTTCTATTCCGACGTCTGAGGTTCTTGCTATTCCACTAAAACTAAAGCGTTTCATGATGTCACTGATAGACCCTTGCGTCGCCGCCATTAGCCGCTGCCGCCGCCGATTTCTTTACAGCCATAATCTGCCAGTTGTGAAAACGAAGCGCCGCCGATTTAAGTCAGCCGATTTCTGCCACTTTGTAAATGAACTCAAGACGATCGTCACTTAGACCTACCATGCTGAACATGATAAGTTTCATTCATGATAATTTAAAACTATTGCAGTTTGATTAAAATTTTGAATTGTGAGTTGATTATTCAGAAATAAATAACTTGACCAGTTGTTTATGATGCCTGCAGTGTATAATGTATGTTCCTTCATTATAACTCAAATGTAAGAACTCAACACGAAAGAAATCCGTTTTAGCCGCCGGAAACCGCCGATTTTTTTTGCTAGCCAATTCAGCCAGTTCAAAACCGGCTAACCGAAAACAAATGGCCAGCCAGCCGGTTTCATCTGCTAGCCAGTCACTTTTTACAAAATAAATCGGCGCAAGGGTCTAGTCACTGACAGTGATCTACCGGGAGCTACTACGTGTATTGATATTTATGCAGATCACTACTGGCTTAACTCCGGATTAACTTGACCACTCAACTTGGGGATTAACCGGGGTTGAGTCAATTAACTGGAGTTAACCCCAGGATTTCTTTAATAGTGATTTAATCGTAGCCTGCAAAAGAAATAAGAATTTACACGACATCCTTGTCCATGGTAGATTGCCTAAATTGACATTGAGTTAATTTTTCATAGATATTGATAGAAATTGTCTTACCCATCTTTTTATTGTCCAGTACCCATATTATTATTTTGTGAAATGCAATTTGTTTTAATGCTAATCCAAGAATCCTATGGGTTGTATTTCTTCTGCTAATTTCAGATTATTTACAGTTTACAGAATTTAGAACTACGAACACTAAATAGCTAATACGCACATTTTGTTTCTTAAAGAACATTAAACTTATACGTCCTGTGCCTGTGCTTTCGTAACTTTGTCATTAGTATAAAGTTACAACCTACAATCCCCAGGATTAACTCAATCCTAATTCAACATTTGACATCACCCACTATCATTGACGTCATATTAAAAGCGTTAGTCTTAGTGGAATTACAAGAACCACAGACGTTGGAATGGGAATTGGAATGGCGCAAATTGATGCTATCAGTGTCCCCGATACACTTACTAAGTTACATGAATATTAAGATAGATCAGTGGCTCAACTGAATAAGTGGGAGCCCGTTGACTTAGTGGGTAGGGACCTCTGGCTAGACTTTGGAACATATTTTTTTTTAGTTCTGGGTATTGGACCTAGTTCCCATAGTGGAACCACTGTGGTATATTCTTCTATATGCCTCTATAGTTGTTAAAAGTGCAGTTGCTTCAGACTAAGCCACATACAAGGTTAACCTGAAATAATCCCCCTTTCACCACTTCCCTCTGGAATTTAAAAATTTAATTTCTCATGACATAAATAAAGCAAACACAGGTCCATCCCAAGAAGGATCATATTAAGGAAGTACTATCTTATATGTCAATCAAATACGTAAATGACGTCACTCCTGTCTTAATGAAGGACAACTCTTCCTATTCCGGTCGTTACGTTTTGGAAATCGCAACTTTGGACAAAACACGACGTAATTTTTCATGACCAAGGAGAATTCTATGGTACCAATAGAACTATTTTTCAACAAAAATCTGTAATAGCGAGATGAACTAGTTATATTTTTAAAAGTATTGTTATATGGTAATAAGAAAAATGAGAAGGGAGGACACTAATTTTGGGGTCAAAACAGAAATAGAAATTCGGCACTTTCTTCGCCTCGAAAATGGCCAAGTCTTTGGTCTAACCTATATATTTAGGTAAATAAAGCAGATTTTGAATGATAGACTGGTTTACCACGGAGTAATTACCGTTTTTGAGTTCCAAGCGGAGCGGACAACTTCATTGTAGGTCATTTTCCGCTTGCTTCGAGACAAAATACCAGATGAGTTTTCATTGGTCCAAATTTGAGTTATTTATAGACGTCATTGTATGACGTCCAGAAAAATAAATTTCTATTTTTATTTGGACCAATGAAAACTCACCTAGTATTTCGTCTCGAAGCAAGCGGAAAATGACCTACAATGAAGTTGTCCGGATCATGTTCGCTCCGCTTGGAACTTAAAAACGGTAATTACTCCGTGGTAAACCAGTTTATCATTCAAAATCTGCTTTATTTACCTAAATATACAGGTTAGACCAAAGACTTGGCCGTTTTCGAGGCGAAGAAAAGCGCCGAATTTCTATTTCTGTTTTGACCCCAAAATTAGTGTCCTCCCTTCTCATTTTTCTTATTACCGTATAACAATATTTAAAAAAAAAAAATAACTACGAGCCCCTGTGATTGTAAGTTTTGTATCCGGGAAGTCAAATGTAAAAATGTTATACTTGAAACTACCTTTAAATTCATAACGTGCAAACAAGCCTTCAAAAGTCGTTCATCCATAACATCAACAATAATAGATCCTGGATAACAAGATGTAGGTTTAAGTGACGAAGTTTTCACCGAGATATTTTGACAAAAATAAAAAATAAAACCTAATTTGATCGCAATTATGATTGTATATTTACAAACTAGCAATTTGAGTGCATTATGACTGTTACGTATAAATTTAAATTTGTATTTCAGAACTCAAGTCTCAAGTCTTTCTTTATGGCACATACCTCTTTTTTTTTTTTTTCTTTTTTTGATGGGGGCTTTATTATTCAGTAGTTCGTTCATCTGTTGTATTCCCTCTGTATGCCGTCGGTGGTCTGTACCTCTTCTTGTGTTGCTCTTTCTATATACCCCCTAAAGTTTCACTTGTTGTTCTTCATTTGCATCAGTTGTGGATACTCTTTTGTAGTTCTCTAATCGTTCTTTTCTTTATGGCTTTGTAGGCATTATTGCCTTGTCATTGTGCTCAGCGCATTTTACTCGTGATAATTTTCATTGTTAAAAATCCAATTTCAGCAATGAAATTCGAGTTAAGCTCTTTTCTCCAGGGATATACCTCAAAATAGATTTCTTTGTATCATATTATCCCATTGTCTAATACAATTACTATAACGTAGAAAACAGATAATTGTATATGCAAACTTGCTGACAGCAATATTCGTAGGAACGCACGTACTAAAATCTTTACCAATGCATTCCATAAGAAATTGAGTAGGCCTACACCTTTTTGTTCTTTTTTACATCTAAATCTGTTCTCATATTGATTCAATTATTTATGGGAATCTTTTCTATCAGCTTGTCCATGACCAACTTTCTAAGCAGTCGTCTGGAATGGGATAATTGGATTTAGCATGTACGTAAATGAATGACGTCACAATATGTTGGTACGTAATTGGTTGGCTTTATCTGCGACACATACGAAGCTAGGCAAGATGCGAAGTTTCGAATGATAAAATCTTTGTCTGTTCCAACCGGAATTTAACCTGTATGTGATAACATTTCCTGTATGTGTAAAGAAACGTTGTGTTAAATATCTATATCGGATATCCATAAAAACTGTTGTTTCTTAATGTGCTGTGATACTTCTTAATGTCTTACAAGGATTACCAGTGGCGTGGTGGCTCCAAATTGGCTGGGGGGCACAAACCCTTTTTGGCGCTCCCTGCAACTCATGGTCCCCAACCACACCCTAAGGTATTCTGTTCAGGTATGGATCACAATGCATGAATGCACTGATGCACATGTACAACCTCTGGAGCCCTCCGACCGTGGAACACCGCGTCGAAGAGGAGGAACGAGGTAATACGGGGTTCCTTTCATGGAAAATTTTGAAAATTAAGACTGTTGTAGATGCGATCTACAGTAGATATATTTCAGGCACTTGCAGCCCCGATAAAAATATTCGATACTGAAACAATTTTTTTTAGGTTTAATAAGTAAATGTTATCAGTAAATGAAAGATTCTGAGAGTGACATTTTTTATATCACACGGGTTTTGTTAACATGATTTTTTTTCAAGTGGATTAACTTAATAGGCTTCATCCTTGGGTGATTACAAACATTCACACTATTGTCTTCATTGTCCTTAAAGTTTTCGTTTTAACTGTAGTAAACGAGGGTTAATTCAACATTGTTCTAAAATTGAAATTAAGCTTTGGACCCCAGAAGTAAATTCAAAGATCCAAAATAATTAATTCAGTCCGTAGGAAGACCGGAAAGACATAATTTTGAAGTACAAAAGCAATTTTACCATTTGTCATAGTGAACGCTTATAGCGAGCGCGGACCTATGAGAGACCCTCATAATTGTCTCCCTTGAATAACTGTAAGCAGTGAAATGTAACATTTCGGCGCACTCCCTTCATTTATCACAACTTAATAGGCTTTATCCTTGGGTGATTACAAACACTCACACCAAGTTTCATCAAAATCCATCAAGAAGTCAGCTCTCTATCGGACCCACAAACAATTCAAGAACGAGGGCAATAATTCATATTAAATATTGTTCAATTGCTCTTATTTTCAATAGGCTTAATCCTTGGGTGATTACAAACACTCACACCAAGACCCATACGAAACTTCGCATCTTTCCTAGCTCCGTATGTGTCACAGATAATGCCACAGATAGATAGAATTTCTCTGTTGATCAGAATGACCAAGACCCTCGGAAACTTCAAGGCTTTAGCTTTTTGAAACAAAGCAGGAAGGCTATTTGAAGCTATATTTTTGTATTTTTTTTTGTATGTTTATGTCTGCGGTAGGTCGGCTCAACTTTACCGACGGATATCAATAACGGGGGCGGATCCAGGATTTATAGAAATGTGGGGGGGGGGGGGATTCTGAAATATAACATGCTTCAAATGGAACGGCACTGCGAGCACCGAAGGCGCGAGCGGCAATTTTATAGAGTGTTCTGACATTATTCGGTCAAAAATAAGGGGGAGGGCCCGAGTTGTATTGGGACTAAACGAATGAGCTCGAAAATAATTATTATTTCTTAACGACCGACTTTTTTTCGAAGGGCTTTTGGCGCCCCCTTGAAACGTCGGCGCCCCTTGGTTTCCATTCGCTCACCCCAGGACCTCCCGGCCACCACGCCACTGGATTACGAACTGTAGATCTAAGTGTTTAATTTGAGGGACTCTGATATCTCAGAAATTGTCCGCAGAAGTCATCGAGAACATGCAATAGCTGTGTTGTCTTGGTTAGCATGGGAATTATGATCCAGATATACAGAGTTGTTGTAGACAGTGAACCACTGGTTTCACCAAGATAATTTTAAGTATAACAATTTTTTTAAGACTTATAACTTAGTTTGTGTCCCCAGGGAAATGTCCCTCAAGTTGAAACTTATGTCTCATCAAGTAACCTAATTTAAATTCAAGGGCAATAACTCATACAATATTCATGAAATTTCATCAGCAACAAACTGACAAAATTTCCATATTCCATTTTCAATCCAGATTCCATTTTAACTGTCTGCAGCGTGACAAATAATTTTTATTCTTGACTACATAATGACAGTGTAATTTTTTTATATATAAGAATAGTAGATTGGATTGGAATTTTAAGACATTAAATTATTTAATTACGATTTTCAATTGTAAGATGAGTTTGTCTGGGTTCACTCGATATCATTGAAATGATTGCGTTCATCTGCATCAATAACAAAAGAAATCCATGACAGCTCACAGCCAAAGATAATTGTGATTGGCACAATGACAGTCTTATTATCCTTTATAAAAGGATATCCTTCGTATCTGTATCGTGCTGGTTGGATAAAAGCTTTCAAAACTTTGAAGTTGAAATCAATAGAATAAGAAATACTGACTTGTGGGCGAAGCTTGGAATCATTCAGACTCTCCGGAAATGGCATTCAGTGAAGGAACCGATATTAGTTGATATTCAATGACTTTACATGCATCTTCCATGGAAGGTGCGAAAATTTGAAGACTTGAAGGTGGAACAGAATAACAATCCTGTACTATTTTGAGTTTTTAATTGTTTAATTCTTGTGATGATTAAAAACATTTAGTTGAATTGAATTGCCAATGAATGACTTTACATGTATCATTGATTATGTGTGCATAGATAGGAATGATTCATTAAATATTCCATGTTATTCCAGATCAAATAAATAAGCTATTGAACTTACACATATTGTATTAAACTATCGATCTAAAAGATATCAGTACTTTGACAATATAGACATTACGTACAAACCAATACCAAATACCATAGCAGAGTGATATCTGGTGTTCTTGAAGGAATATGGATAACATAACACATGGAAATACAACATTAGTGAACGGCACAATATTTTCTGAGACGACTACGACGATAAGATGGCGGGGTATTTTAATGGGAATTGGTTTATATTGTGTTGTTTTCATCACAATTGCTGGAAATGTATTGGTGTTGATAGCATTCTATAAGGAAAAGAAACTGCAAACAGTTTTCAATTTATACATCGTTAACTTGGCGATCACTGACATTGGTGTCGCCGCCACTGCTATGAGTTTCTATATTATAGACAATATTCTGGGATATTGGCCATTTGGTGAGTTTTTGTGTGGCTTCTGGATATTTTGTGATTATGGAATGACTTTCGCGTCAGTTTTTACTTTGTTAGTGATCTCAATAGATAGATTCTGGTCGGTGTCTTGGAGCGTACATTATAGAGCACACCACAAAGTCAGAAAATCGTATATTTGTATCGCTGTAGTATGGTAAGTACCCCAATTGGAACTTTCTTGTCGTTGACATAACTATTTTGCTTTTTATGTTACCCAGAAGTTTCAGAAATGGTGCAACCAAGTTATTTCGTCGAAATCTTATATTTGCAAATGTGTGGTAATGGTAATATATGTTGTAGACTTTGATACCTTTTAAAAAATCCTGGAATGAAAGTGGTTCTTAATCTTAGCCTGATCCCATGTAATTGACTATAAAGTGCCGCTTCTGCTTGGATACACTTTCAAGACGTCTATTGTAATTTTAATACTATAGTTCAATTACGTCTTTAATATAAAAAAAAAACCTAACTAATAAATTTCACTTAAATTTCAGAATTAAAACAATCGCCTCAATCTGTTGCTTCTATTTATAACCTAATGCTTAAAAACTTAATTGCTTAAATCTTTTCTTTCAATAACTCTTTAAAAAGTGTCTGTCCTCATAGAAAATTCCTCTATTGTCATTTTCTCATATTTTCCATTTAACCTTTACAGAACGAATTTCCTTTTTGTCTCAAACACTTCTAAGCTCGGGCAGAATTCATTGGTGAATTTTAGTTTAATATAGAACTGTCTATGGAACTGTCAGACCAAAACCTACTAGCCTACCTAGAAATCAATGAAATTAATAGAGAAATTACATTTTTTAACAAAAGTTCTTGGCATAAACATAGATGTAATCCCTTTGTTATTTAGTTTATACTGCTTTTCCAATAATGAATTTAATGGTCCATATATCCTATCTAACTGTATAAAATATCATATATTCATTCACCTGCCGATTATCTATTGATTTGTTGGAATCTGATGACTCTCAGTGAATTGCAGGTGATCTGTATGGTGATATCAGAGCTTGGTGATATGCAGTTAATTACAGGCATTAAAAGAGTTGTGGATTGCACCTTTACTTCAATGTAATCATCACTGTTTTGTCCATCTGTATATATCACCAGTGGCGTAGCCAGGTTTTCGAAACTGGGGGTGCAATGACAAAGAGGAACCGACAGAAATATTGATACTGCGAGCGGAGCGAATAACGGGTGGGGACCAGGGGTTTTAAATGAAAAGTATAATATATAGATATGTAATATGTATTGATCAATTATTGATAAAGAAAAGTGTTTATGTTAGGAAGGTCATTCTTGATTATTACAGATAAACAAAGCCCAGGAGAGATAGTTTCAACAATCTGCCATAATTGATTCTACTGACATGAAATGATTTAAATGTCAATGAGTGCCATTTTATCCCCTGCATGTATCATTCTAATTAAAAAAAATTAAAAAATACGGCATTTACGGTTTCTTTATTTAAGTTAATTTTATTAAAAATTAAATTATGAATACATCCTGTGTAACGTATTAAAGTTATTGTAAAGAAGTTTTCTGAAAATGTGTGTATCGACAATCTAATGGCATCAATTTTGAAATAGAATAGAAGCAAAATATGATCGTAAGGTTTCCCATATACACATTTAAGCTTAATATTTTTATATCTCTATGCTGAACATTCAACTTAAATCCTACTGCTCTTATGTCACTAGAACAAGGTCAATTTGTAAAGTTCAAGGGAGGTAATTAGTATTTCATTATGAAAATATCCTTTTAAACATTTTTGTATAGATGTCAAAATACACCATATCAATTCAGTTTTTCAAAAATACGTTTCTCATCCTAGATTTTTTTTATTTTTCAGGTCTGCCATGATTGTTTTATGGTTGCCAGCTTGTGTAACAGACAGAATCAAGCATCAGAAATCCGGAATTTGTATCTGGGAACCATCACTCAACTCAGAATTTGTCATCTTTATCGCTGCCATTGGACATCATGGGTCTTGTTTTGTGCTCTTGTTCTGTTATGTTCAAGTGTTTACGTTTGTGAGAAGGAGAGCTAAAGTTGGTGCAATTGGTGCCTCGAAATCCAAGATGGCAGCAGATGAATCTTCGGTAACAGCTGTGTCCCAGTTTTCAGGCAAGGTACAACAACCTACCTTGAACTCTATTAGAGAATCTGGTGTTGCCGACGAACGGCCTCCGAATGGTTCAACTTTACGGGTACCAGCCAGCCAATCGAGACCTAAAGCATCGAATGATTTATCAAACCGAGCCAAACAAACATCGAAAAGTTCAGAAGAGGCAACGACAATAAAACGTGAAAAGAAAGTGTTTGTAACGTTATCGTACATTTTAGTAGGATATGTGATTTGCTGGGTACCGTTTCATATTGTGTTTGACATCAGCGCAATAAAACCCGACGCCGTACCCCATGTTGTGTACACCATAACATTCTGGATGACGTATCTGAATTCCACTATTAATCCGTTCTTATATAATTTTAGTAGTCCAGATTTCCGCGATGCCTTCCGTAAAATTCTATGTAGGAAATCATTTGACTCAACTTCCGTCAATGTTAGAGACTGATTTAAAAGCACGGGGAAACAACTCTTTCTGAAGAATTGCTTTGCTTGATGGAATTCATACGGCCCACCGTGATCGTATTGTATTGTTTTTAGATTGAGTACGGAAATTTTTACGGAAATAGTCGAACGGTTACAGAATGGATGGAATTTTGATTTATTCAATAAGACAATCTCAGTATAGTTCCCAAGTTGATACAAATTAACAAATGTGTAGGAAATCTAATAAGTCAAAGTAATGATTATAATGGCCTATACTTGACCATTTGTAAACTTGTCTACATGTTCTACGTACTTAGTGAACATTTGGCAAGGACAGCTCAGGAGATGTGAACATTTGATAAGGATTTAATAAATAAATAATAGAATAAAAGGTCCAATTGACATGATTATGAGTTCAATCCATATTTTAAAATTATTTTCGAAACAGACATTGATATCAATATAAAAACGCCCTCGTTGAAAATGAAAACATCCAGTTTTGTAATTGAATATTTTACTTTATTTAGTGAGCTTAAACGTTCTATTGATTTACTACAAACGTGTTTCGATATATATCACAAAAGATTCAGTGATATTATACAAATGTTTTTCGATATACATGTATTACAAAAGTTTCAGTGATATATTACAAACGTTTCAGTGATGGCATACAAACGTCAGAGATATATTACAAACGTTTCAGTGATATAAAACAAACGTTTCAGTGTTATATTACAAACGTTTTAGTGATATATTACAATAAAGAAACCAAGTACTAACGATCCGAACCGTAAAACGAAACTCGAAATCCAAAAAGACATTTTGACGAAGCATAGGTAACAGCTTAAGAACTTTTCACATGAGGAATTCTATCAATCATACATGAGTAAGTATATCATAATGAAAAGTGGTATCAGGTGTCTAGAAGAGTAAGCATACCCTGCCTGGCGCCACATCCGTCCTAGCTGTTAACCATACACAAAACAAACTACAAAACAAGAACATGAAAAAGCATCAGATGAAAAAACTGTGACTTGACGACAAACGTCTCAGTGTTAAAATACAAACGTTTCAGTGATATAATGCAAACGTTTCAGTGATACAACGCAAACGTTTCGATAATATAATACAAACGCTTCGGTATAATAATACAAACGTTTCAGTTATACAACGCAAACGTTTCAATAATATAATACAAACGCTTTGGTAAAATAATACAAATGTTTCAGTGATACAATGCAAACGTTTCGATAATATAATACAAACGCTTCGGTAAAATAATACAAACGCTTCAGTGATACAACGCAAACGTTTTGATAATTTAATACAAAGGCTTTGGTAAAATAATACAAACGTTTCAGTGATACAATACAAACGTTTTTCCGATATATATTACAAATGTTCCATTGATATAATACAAACGTTTCGGTAATACAATGCAAACGTTTCGATAATATAATACAAACGCTTCCGTAAAATTGATGTTTTAAATTGTTCATATTGATTTGTATCATATTATGTCACACAAGCAACAGCTTGCTGTCAGTTGTATCATATGAATCAGTTTGTTTTGCTCTGTAGCCTATCACACGATAGGCCTACAGTTTTTCTTGTATCATATGATACAGTGTCTTTCTGGTATCATAATAAAACCGAAGCACGAACGATCTCAACCGTAAAACAAATCTCGAAATACATGTGAACACATTGGCAATACATTTGTTACCACTCAACGGCAGGTTTTATCTGATTTTGTAGGCCTAGCAGGGGTAGGTTTAAAAAGCCAACCGCCTACCGCTGCCTACCGGCCAACCGAAAATAAAAAAATGCGCTAAAATGAGTATTGTTAAATTTAGGGATCGTTGATTTTTATACTACAAAACGAAACTATTCAATTTGGCGGATTTTTTGTTGACGTTAATATTGCGGAATCAAAATTATTTTAAAAATGAAACGAAACAAATAAATATTTATTTTCTTACTGAGATGTTTTTCTTCATATTTGCTGATTCAATTCAGGCTCAAAATAGCAAAGGTTTATTTTAAATATAAAATGAGCACACAATAAAACGTACAAGATCCCCTATTTATTTTTTAATGATCAAGGCGAAGGAATTTTTCTTCCACCTGTTACAATATTTTCAAAATTAATCCTTAATGTTGTGCTTCCAGTCTTGATAAAGATGTTTGTCTACTACACATACTGATGATTCCCTCGGATCAACAGGAGGCGCATTTCTAGAATTATTGTAATCAACATTAAGGGTTAATTTTGAAAATATTGTAACATGTGGAAGAAAAATTCCTTCGCCTTGATGCTCCATGACGCCGACGATAAGGGAAGTAACTCTGAAACAAACGACCTTGTACGTCGTTGTGATCATTAAAAACTAAATAGGGGATCTTGTACGTTTACTTGTGTGCTCATTTTATATTTAAAATAGACCTTTGCTATTTTGAGCCTGAATTGAATCAGCAAATATGAAGAAAAACACCTCAGTAAGAAATATTTATTTGTTTCGTTTCATTTTTAAAATAATTTTGATTCCGCAATATTAACGTCAACAAAAAATCCGCCAAATTGAATAGTTTCGTTTTGTAGTATAAAAATCTACGATCCCTAAATTTAACAATACTCATCTTAGCGCATTTTTTAATTTCCGGTTGGCCGGTAGGCAGCGGTAGGCGGTTGGCTTTTTAAACCCACCCGCCTAGCAGCTAATGAACTTTTCATTTTAGGAAGTAGATCAATAAATGGGTAAATATTTTACATTGAAAAGTGGTGTCATTGTTGTGTCTAGAAGAGTTAGCATACCCTGCTTGGCGCCATGCCTGCTACCGCTGCTCGATGATATTACTATATAGGGTAGTTCTGATTTCTGTCACAATATCAATTTAAGTTTAACTTTCAAGCTAGTTAACTATATTAAAATCATAAAATTCAATATTAAGGGAGAGAACTCGTCAATTTTGTTTTTGTTTTGTAATAATTAGGTCAATACATTACGGGAGATATCTCCTCATGAAATTTTGCAATTAATTGTTATCAGAATGTCTGAATTAAATGTAAACAGTCAAATAAGTCGAGAGTCATGCAGAGCCTTACTGTAACCCTCACCTTCATCATATGATACAGATTTTTCTTGTAGGCCTATCATGTGAAATGTTTGTTTTGTCTTGTATCATATGATACATGTTGTCTTTCATTGTATCATACTTTACATGTTGTTTTGCCTTATATCACATGATACAGTTTGTTTTGCCTTGTATAATATAATATGACACGGTTTGTTTTCTCTTGTATAATATGATACAGTTTGTTTTCTCTTGTATAATATGATACAGTTTGTTTTGCCTTGTATAATATGATACAGTTTGTTTTCTCTTGTATAATATGATACAGTTTGTTTTGCCTTGTATAATATAATATGACACGGTTTGTTTTCTCTTGTATAATATGATACAGTTTGTTTTCTCTTGTATAATATGATACAGTTGTTTTCTCTTGTATAATATAATACAGTTTGTTTTCTCTTGTATAATATGATACAGTTTGTTTTGCCTTGTATAATATGATACAGTTTGTTTTGCCTTGTATCACATGATACAGTTTGTTTTGCCTTGTATAATGTGATACAGTTTGTTTTCTCTTGTATAATATGATACTGTTTGTTTTCTCTTGTATAATATGATACAGTTTGTTTACTCTTGTATAATATGATACAGTTTGTTTTGTCTTGTATAATATGATACAGTTGTTTTCTCTTGTATAATATGATACAGTTGTTTTCTCTTGTATAATATGATACAGTTTGTTTTCTCTTGTATAATATGATACAGTTTGTTTTCTCTTGTATAATATGATACAGTTGTTTTGCCTTATATCACATGATACAGTTTGTTTTGCCTTGTATAATATGATACAGTTTGTTTTGCCTTGTATAATATGATACAGTTTTTTTTGCCCTGTATAATATGATGAAGTTTGTTTTCTCTTGTATAATATGATACAGTTTGTTTTGCCTTGTATAATATGATACAGTTTGTTTTGCCTTGTATAATATGATACAGTTTGTTTTTCCTTGTATAATATGATACAGTTTGTTTTCTCTTGTATAATATGATACAGTTTGTTTTGCCTTGTATAATATGATACAGTTGTTTTGTCTTGTATAATATGATACAGTTGTTTCCTCTTGTATAATATGATACAGCTATTTTCTCTTGTATCATATGATACAGTTGTTTGCCTTGTATAATATGATGCAGTTGGTTTTGCCTTGTTTCATATGATACAGTTTGTTTTGCCTTGTATCACATGACGCAGTTTGCTTTCTTGTATAATATGATACAGTTTGTTTTGCCTTGTATAATATGATACAGTTTGTTTTGCCTTGTATAATATGATACAGTTTGTTTTGCCTTGTATAATATGATACAGTTTGTTTTTCCTTGTATAATATGATACAGTTTGTTTTGCCTTGTATAATATGATACAGTTTGTTTTGCCTTGTATAATATGATACAGTTTGTTTTCTCTTGTATAATATGATACAGTTTGTTTTGCCTTGTATAATATGATACAGTTTGTTTTCTCTTGTACAATATGATACAGCTATTTTCTCTTGTATAATATGATGCAGTTGGTTTTGCCTTGTATTATATGATACAGTTGGTTTTGCCTTGTATCACATGACGCAGTTTGCTTTCTTGTATAATATGATACAGTTTGTTTTATCTTGTATAATATGATATGGTTGGTGTTGCCTTGCATAATATGATACAGCTATTTTCTCTTGTATAATATGATGCAGTTGGTTTTGCCTTGTATTATATGATACAGTTGGTTTTGCCTTGTTTCATATGATACAGTTTGTTTTGCCTTGTATCACATGGCGCAGTTTGCTTTCTTGTATAATATGATACGGTTTGTCTTCTCACGTATCATTTAATACAGTTTTGTTTTTCTTGTATCAAATACGGTTTGTCTTCGTCAAAGTTTACAGTAATTGAACTGTTACCGTAAAAAGTAAAGTGTAATTTAAACAAATTAATCAATGCAAGTTAAATCAAAATAAAAGTATCAATGCTCGGAATTTCAATATTTCAATGTGTTCGGTAGTAAGGGCTCGATAATCAAAACTATATAATATGTAACATTAGTTATCGAAATTAATGTTCGATTTGTTCAATTAACCAAGCAGATTTGATCTCAAAATAGGTAATTCACTTTCCATCTGGTACAATTTCTTTAATGGACAATCATATCCAATGTAAAGTGAAACATGTTAAAGAACCGTGACAAATTGTAGCTTTTTATGACTGATTGCCAACTTTAATAAATTTTAAAGAGAAAATAATAATCGCTTTACCATGATTGAACTTTTATGTATTTTTGGGGGTTGAATGGAAAAAACTGAAGTAAAATTTGGTTAATTTGATGAGCATTGATCAGGATTAGGACAATTAATCGGGATTAAAAATTATAAAAACGTTTATTTATGTTTTGATAAGATATAAGCTTAAATTTATTGCCTTTTGTGTCATGATTGGCTTATTAGAAATATTTTACCGCAATTTTGTGTTGTTTTAAAATATGTCCTAATTTGTAGGACAAATTAATAGTTGTTTTAGTAAAATTTGACCAACTGTTCCCTTTTCTCCTGTTTTGGATCGACAGAGATTATCTTGTTATTTCATGTTTGAGGACATCGCAGCTTCAAATGTCCATTCTTTAGAATAGACCTACCTCTCCCAAAATCTGCAATATTCCTGTTATTGTTCATTTTTATCTACCTCTTATGCTCATGTGTAACCCATTATTTAAAACTAGATTTGATATGGCACAATCTGACATAAAATTTGGAGCAAAAACGTATTAAAATCATATCATATAAATACGTTGAGGGGTGCAATGTTGCGTGGGAGGTGGGGGTGCTTAACTTCCCATAAGCTCCGCCACAAACTGGCTCGACAACTTATGACATAGTTATGTCATTATGAATTCCTCAAGTTCTATATTAGGCTTATATTTATTCACACTTGTGGTAATTTATTTAAATAGTTTCTGGCTTCGATTGTTAAAGGCAAGATATGTCAGGAACATATTCCTTCAGAATTTGTTCTATAGTTTTCATTAATTCGAGCAACAAAATTTTCCAACCTCCAATAAAGTGACTTCCCTTTTAAGATTGGATGTTATATGTTTAAATTTCAAATATTAGGCTAAGTGTAGTGGAATCGATTATAAATGATGACTTTGTTGAACAAATAATTGTTTTTAAGCTTTTAAATATTTTATACGCGCCTTGATCGAATACCTGGTAATAAATAATGGTTTTTAGTGTGAAGTTCATTTTATTCTAATATATTACATTACTGATTCATATATTGAATCCTAGCAATCAACCTTCGAGGCTACAAATTAAAGTAAATTTTACCGACAGAGAGTTCCAGGCTCGACCGTAGCTAGACTTGATTGTTCATGCATGCCCGTTATAGTTTTTTCAGGGGGGCAATTCCATCTTTGGCCTCCTCTGCCTGTATGAGGTACGGTAACTGGAGCTAAAGGCTTTACACGATTTTTTAATTTCTGCTTTTATCTGTAGAATTCAACCGATATGAAAAAATGAATTAAAGGGGGGTAATAAGGTGATAAATTTCACAAACTTCAAGGGAAGCAACCCATACCACATTTTCTTACTAAGATCACTATAAGTATTCACACCACAAAACTGTTTGCCAACAATCTATTTTATGATTTATTCAAGAAAACTTGCTTATTAACCACAAAAGTCATGACCAATATTTTTTTTCAATATGATGACCATGTAAGTCTTTTGAGGAAAAAAGTGTAATTTTCCATTTTTTTTTTTAGAAATGAAATACAATTTTATAACCATTATCCATTGCTTAATTAACTTGATAGGCCCTATATTCGTCTTTATACCATAATTCTCGACATTAATCATATTCAGTCGAGCGAATTATTTATATGAAAAATGTCTCTCCCCTCAATTTTGCAATAATCAGGAAAAGTATCCCACTTGAAACTTGAGAATGCAGTGTTTAAACTAGCCGAAATTTAAATGGATATCTAAGGCATATATTGGTCAAAATTCAAATCGATAGCTCAATTGGAAGGAAGGGGTTTTTAGTAATAAATGTCGAGAATATCATGTTGTGGAAGCATCGGATAGATGTGAGAAACGTTGTAGAGAAGAATGTGTTAGTGGTTTATTTTTTAATCCATTATTCTGTTCATGACCGGATTGTAACATATTGCCAGTATTTTTTTAAAATCTCTTAAAACAACATACACATTAACCACAGATTCTTAATATAAAAAATTACAACTTTACTGCAAATTACAACCAATTGAGAGCATTTTTGTTGAAAGTGAATGATAATCTTATCAAGGACGTACAAATAGACGCAAGTTGGCAAAATGAACAAAACCAACATACATGTTTACAGCAAATTGAGAATAAAGATTATAAAACAATACCAAAATTGCGGTACAATATTCCTACTAAACCAATCATGACACAAAAAGGCAATAAATTTAAGCTTATATCTTATCAAAACATAAATAAATGTTTTTATAATTTTTAATCCCGATTAATTTTCTTAATCCTGATCACTGCTCATCAAATTAACCAAATTTTACTCCAGTTTTCTTCTTTCAACCAAAAAATCAAAATAAAGGTTTAATCAGGAGAAAGCGATTATAATCTTGTCGTAAAAAATTACAAAAGTTTGCAATCAGTTATAAAAAGCTTCGATTTTGTATGCCTTTGTTGAACAACATATAAATGGAAACGAGAATTTTGAAGTTCATATCAAAGTTTGAGTTCAACTTGCATACAACTTCTTAACCTAAACCTCAATAAATTGGAATTATCAAATCGTCTAGGAATAATCTTTTTGTGTTCGAAATCAATTCAAGAATTGATCTCAGGTATGTACAAATGACCAACATTTGACTTTCGTATCTTATACAAGAAAAGTTTGGAATCGTCACATTTAAAAAAAAATCATATTCAGTCGTAATAATTTGTAAGCCCTCCACAGAGTAAAAGTACAATTTCAACCTCTTGCTTAGACAACAAGCACCATTTTACCAAACAATCCTTTCTAGAGCAAAACTGGATGAAAAGTTCAACTTCAATGCTGCGTAATGAAACCAAGTTTAGAGCACCTTATAGACGTGTCCCTATTTATAAAACCTCAACAATCTACAGTTCAATATAAGCTGGCCAATATTCAAATAACAATAGTTATTATTATTATTTCAGAATAATCATGGAAATGTTGGGCTACTGGAAATCTTGTTTTGATGCTGAACATTCAGATTATCAATCTGATGAAGAAGTACAACAACGAAGACTAACTACACCAGAGACGTTTTCAAGAACATCTAAAAGCAGAATAACGTCAAGAAACCTTTCAAGCAGCTTAACCAAAACCTCAACCAAAAGTTTAATTAGGCGTGTTTCAAAGACATCTGATAAGAGCACAACCAAAAGTCTAACAAGAAGAATTTCAAGGATGTCTAACACA
Organism: Lottia scabra; assembly: GCA_029955415.1. NCBI lineage: Eukaryota > Metazoa > Mollusca > Gastropoda > Lottiidae > Lottia > Lottia scabra. Next base: position 395,095 of record JARJEI010000035.1, read on the forward strand.
AGCACTACAAGTAATCGATCATGGAACATTTCTAGAACACCAATCACCACTGAAGGTCGGAACAAAAAGCTGTCACTCAGTGAAATAAAAGCAACATGGTATGATTACTCTGATAATGATACCAGTGATTGGTCAGATGACTCCATGATTTCTGTATCATCTTCATCATCGTCATCATCATCTTCTTCATCGTCGTTTTCTTCATCACCACCAACATCTGTAACAAGTGGTTATTGTGAAGGTTCTGATTCTAGTTCCAAATACAGAATGAGTCATTCTGATGACTCCAGTGACTCGGACAATCGAGTGCGACATGGTCGTGATACAAAAGACTACTATTATTATCCTGTGCGTGTGTCAGTTCACTCTGAGGAATCGATTGACAGTGTCCTAGATAACTCGAGTGAAAACAGATCCTCGATATATTCAAAAGATAATCAATATACCTATATAGCAACAGACACCGGGGTTCGCAATTCCAAACCTACAAGTACAGGATTTGGATACAATAGATGGTACAAACAATCGAACGCTGACGACAAAAATATCACAATTAGAAATACAGAAGAAAAACGACAATCAAAAGTCAAGCAATCGAATGCAGACAATATTCAAATGAAAGGGAGACAACCAAGAGTTTACCAACCATCAAGAGGATTTGGCTTCAATCGCTGGTATCAACCTAATCTATCTGTAGCCACGAATTGAAATATTAATCATGTTTATTATCTATGAATAGTGCTAATAAATTGTAAATATATTATCATATGTAAATCTTTATTATTTATAACGGGCTGTCTGATATACAATTGGACCATCTTAAATCATGTACGGTATGCTGCTTGTTATAGAAAGAATCGAATTATACCATGGCTTGATTGAGATATTAACATCCGATGGAAGCGACCGTTAACTTGTCTTCAACCAACCAACCAACCAACCAACCACAACCAACCAACCAACCAACCAACCTTGTACATAGCTAATGTCTAGTTGCTTACATACACTAAACTCATCATATACAACAAGGTTATGTCTCTATTCACGACACAATCGCCATCTTTATTGCTAATAAAATTATGAAAAACAAGAATGAATTATGAAATAATATGACTGCTGAGTTTTTAGAGTTATTATGAATCACTTTAGGATCGGGATCATCAGAGGAAAGTTTTGTCTGATCACAGTTATTGCCCTTTGATTCTTTTGAACAAATACAAATATAGTTGTCAGTATAAGATTTGCAAACACTTCCTTTTGGACAGGGCTGACTGGCACAAGTATCTTTCTTTTCAAATTGGCACAATTTACCAGTCCAACTATCTGTGCACGAACACGACACCTTTTTAGCTTTCCCCACAACACATTGTCCGCCATTTTGGCAGTGTACCCCATAACATGGATTTCGTGGAGTCTCGCACCGATATCCGGTGAAATTTGCCAGGCATGCACAGCCTGCGTTAAAAAATCCTCTTTTATGACATTTTCCTCCATTAAAACACTGAATTCCTAAACAAGGATCAAAAATCAAATCACAGTTTATTCCAGCAAACCCGTCAGAACAAACACAATGATACCCATTCACTCTGTCACGACATGAACCTCCTGAAAAACATGAAAGATTTATTTTGAAAACTCCAGATAATTACTTTGCCATAGGTGTATCGTCTGTGAGCCAGAACATAATATTGTTCTGATAGTCATTCTTATTGCTAATGAATCTGTAGACATTGCTAGGAGCGATAAGTTTAGATTTGAAAAGAAACTCGACCAATCAAGTGTATTAGCTTTTCTACCACTGAATTTAGGCATTAAGCCTACAAATTTAAGACGGGCATCAATATGGGGAAACAAATCTGATTTCTCACCATTTCTACAAGGATTTGATGCACATTCGTTCTTCTCAATTTCACAAAAATGACCATGGTATCCTGGTAAACACGAACATGCCCATTTTTTCTTTAACCTCATACAAGTACCATTATTTCTACAGGCCAATTCACCACACGTTGGGTTGGCGTTTTGACATCTCTCTCCCGAATAGCCTTTCGTACATCTACAGACTCGTTTAGTTCCAATCTCCTATAAAAAAAAATTATTTGAATAAAAGACAAAGGCAACAATCCATTACATGGTTTGCATCCGTTTAGGCAAGTAGGTTCACATGCAATGTGAATGATACCAATAAGTGTGCCAATGTCAGTGTCAATTCTTCGAATTTATTATTGGAGTTTAGATATTGACGTACCTCACAGATTCCATCATTTAAACAAAACCCTGTGTAACAATATTCTTTTTCACAGTTATCTCCCATGAATCCTGCTCTACAACTACACGTGTAATTTTTTAGGTCGTTAGGAAAACACGTGGCGCCATTAAAACAAGGGGAATAACTTTCACAATAGTCGTTGTCTAAAAAGAAACAGTAAACATTTCAGTATTAACCTTTTTAGAGTCTGGTAATCAGTTGTATCGCATTTCAGTCGAAAAAAGTACATATGACACATACAATGTGATATTCACACCCATACTCATAATATGTAAAAACACGTTTTAAGCGGTGTGTGAGGCGGGAAAATCTACCTGAAAATATAACCCATGAATTTTTGGTCCCAAACAATACCACAGTTTTATCCGAAATCATCCATTGATCTCGAAAGCGGATAACCTACAAAATGTATATACTTACATATATTACAGTAGGATCCACTCCAACCATCATTACAGATACATTGCCAAGCTGTCTTACAATACCCACGTAAACATTTTACATCTGTCACACATTCCTGACAGTCCACACCCCTCCATCCACTCTGACAACTAGAAACATTAAAATCATAACATTGACGGTTGGTGAAGCAAGCGAGCCTAGGCTACTTCTTAATATGGTGCTCTCAATGTATTGCCCAACTTGAAACAAATTTACTACCCTCGATTTAAGCTTGAAGTGATATACCATATAATTGCGAATGAAATGCGCATCTCAATCTAATTATCGAGCATACCCTACAAATCTGTACTACCACTGATGTAGTTTTTAAATTTTAATTGATAATAGCACATATTATTTTCTTTTTTATCAACTGATGTATGCTAGGAGACATCAAGCACAATCTCCGCACCTAGGTGTGTTTATTATCTAGTATTTGTCGTGTAACTAACACATGCCACTTGATAGACTGGTCTACAAATATTAAAGCAAACTAGCAGATACTTTTTTTTTTTTTTTTTTTTTTTTTTTATATAAATATTTTATTTCATTATGTACATATACATATAACATATACATACACAACATATACAAACAAAATACATTAGCCGTACACACATATATGAATTAAATAAATGAAGTAAATGAAATAAACTAGAATTATATGGTGATGTTATGTTCCAGCAGATTAACTAGCAGATACTTACATGCAATTTAATGGCTTATCACAAAATCCATTTGACTTCAGACAACTTTTGGGGCACTGCACTGAAAAATTAAAAATCATGATTTAGTTCTATTAAAAAAAAACCTTTAAAGGGACAGTCTGATTTTTTTGGGGTCAAAATTTTTTTTCGCTCAAATTTGTGAAAACTTTACACCAAAATCTGTAACTATGTGCCCTTTAATGTATCTGAAAGTTTTAACTAAAAAAAATCCAGCCTTTAATTTTTAAACGCTAAAAACATGCTAAAATTCTTAAAAACCTTACGTAAGGTTTTTAAGTGTGTTATGTTTTTTGGACGCTGATAGGAAACTACTGAACGGATTTGAGTAAAATAAACGCCTAATTGGAGAGAAATGTCCCTCTTGTGTATTTAAAAGGTTTCAGCTAGAAATATTGAGCCATTTAAAGGGCAAACACCAAAACTATGTCAAATTGCTTAATTAACAATAAGTACTCCCTGTTTGTAATTAACCCTTTAAAAGCAAATTCAGTTTGATCAAAAAGGTATAGAGATACAATAAGCACACTTTAAACATACTCTCAGGTAGCATTTTTTGACAATGGAAACTTTTTTCAAAAATGCAGAATGGCCCTTTAAAACAAAGACTTATTCTTCTAGATTAGACTGAAAACTCAGTTCTCCCCCCCCCCCCCCCCCCCCGAAATTATTTACCTTTGTCACAAAGTTCTCCTTGCCAACCAAGTAAACATACTTTCACACCACTCTGAGTACAGCGATAGTGTCCAAACTGATCGTCACGCTCCTTACACCACTTGTCGCATCCTAACCCATGATAGTTCTCGTCACACGTCACGCGGTAACTAAATTCTAACTGTGATGTTCGGGTAAGACGTTCATCTTCAACCCACAATGGTGATGGTTTTAATCTTTTGGCACGACTTACTCTTAAGATGATATGTCTGGTATCTGAAAATAAATTGAGATTTATGTCTGTGAATATACAGTATTAATATCGACTCTAAAGCAATTTAGGTTTTTGATTTTTTGGAGTTAGCATCTAAGCGGTGCCTGAATTTATTCTTCGTTCATTACCTATTTCAAATTTAATGTTGTAGATATTTCGATAAACAAGAGCCAGATGCAGTGCGGTGGCGTTTCTATGAATTTTTAGGTGGAGGGGCCGAGTTGGGGTCAAATAATTGTCAGGGGGGGGGGGGGGGGGGGGCTACCAGCACCAAATATCCGTATGTAACATTGTACGAAATTTCAAAGTGGTGTGGGGGGGGGGGGGGGCAAGACCGGGCCAAACTAAATTCCCCCCACCGTAGAAACGCCACTGGCCAGATGTTCATCAACTAAGACCAACCGAAAGGGAAAAAAGAGCAATCTTGGATTATTCAAGATGGCGCTGATGGATAAAGCCAGATGTACACGGAAAGATTTGTCGCTTTCTGCAAGTGTAGTGGGTAGGAATTGGTTTTAACGGGTAAAACATGACAAGCTAGACAGAACCACCACCTACAACTAACACACGTATTGAGTACACATTTCTTATCGGATATGGAGTACAACACAAATACAAACAAAGCCATACCGGAAGTGCTTTTATTTCGATGTTGATCATGCCAAGCGTCCAGAATGAAAGCAAAGTTACCCTACAAAATACACAATGAAAAATATCAGTTCACATTAATATGCGTTTTTTTTTTACATGACAAACATATGCAGAAAAATGTATAATTTCTGGTTGCAGAGTAGTGTTGTTCCAGTAATTCTCGAAAATCATGACGTCACTATCGTGAATGTCATGCAAGTTGAATGGATTTCGCGATAGAAGTTTTAATGGAATTACAAGAATCTCATTGGACGGAAAAGCAAAAAGTAGCTTTAGTTCTCCCAAATACACATGGCATAGACTAAAAAGCCACTATTGAATTTCTTTAAAGATTGCAGTTATTCATTTTAGTCACAAATTAATTACCTTTAGTTAATTGATTGCCGTAATGATTAGAAAATAATAATTGTTGTACAAGCATTTAGCCCTAGTAAATATAATTATTGACTGATTAGAAATTGATATGGGAATTTAGACTTTCTGAATTAATTCCCATCATATGCCTAACGTTAGCGAATTCCATTACATAAATACAATGGTTCCACATACAAAATCGACTTTCTCCTATATACCGGAAATGTGACTAAAGATGCAATTCTCTGCCATTCAAAGGGATAGAGACTTCAAGAGAGATAACTAAAGTTTGTAACGCATGGATTTCCGGCAATTCCTGCAATTAATTTAAGAAGATTGTCTTCTATCTACATATTAGGTTATTAAACAATGGCCGCCATGATACGATTACACTGCATACCGTTAATGCCACCATAGCTATTAAGGCGACAACTTACCGGCCATGAGAAACTGAATGGTATCGCCACAGAAAATGCCGGTTCTGCTCCGATTCCAATTCCTATATTATTGGCACCAACTATTTGAGTTTTAGTTTCACCAAATGTACAGGTCGGGTAAACAGGGACGGGTTTCTGATAGTGCAACAGACATAACGTGAAAAACGTCCGACAGGTGGCAGTACAGTCGTCGTCTACTTCCGGTCCTTCACAACATCTTCCACTGACAGTTCGACCATGTCTGTTGAACAATGATCTGATTTTAACCTCGAATACCCCACTGTTAGACACCTGAAAACATTAAGAGGATATGATAAGTTTTTGTTTTAGGGTCTTATAACAAGAGTTCCATTAATTTTGGTAATAAACGCTGATAGAAGCCCTTTCTGGATATTTGACAGTGAATTCTTCAAAATTTAATAATGATAGGCCTACCCCATTTCATATTCCCTATTAGCCTCCTTTTTAGAACTATCATGTTAAGAATAACAGCAAATATATTTGAATTTCAGCAAAAAAGGACACCAGTAAACACTATCAGCAAGTCACAAAATACGTTCGGAGTTGTAGGACCTTGTCGTAGAATTACCGACATCGATATCTCAAACACTTAACGCAATCAAGATGAAGACAGGTGAATCTGAAGACTAAATATTCTCGTTAAGGAGAGAATAATCACACATTAGATCTTTATTTCTTCTCGTTCCAAGTTTAAAGATGAATTAAAAACTGGCGGCAACTTGTTTTGATTTGTAGATAAATTGAATTGAATTCCGTGTTTCTAATTAGTCTTGTATCTTCACTATATAGACCTCTATTATATCTATAGCAGACAAGTGGTTATATACAAACATTGGCATGTTACAAGCTCATCTCATCAATGCAGGAAAAGGTTAACGAAAAAAACGAAACACAATAATAGTTTGAAAAACATTGATATCAGCAAATGAACTTTTCAAACGTGGAATCAATCATAAACGAGTAGCTTAATTATTTCATGATGAAAAGTTGTATCATGTGTTTAGAAGAGTAAGCATACCCTGTATAACGCAGCACTCGACACAACACTGTTCAACTACTTCAAGGATATCCATAATATAAACTATTTTCAGCTGTTTGAATTAGAAAAGATATATGTCTATGTATCAACCGACCAGTTGATTTCAGAGTATGTCATTCTCAAAGTTTACATAATTCCACCCTTTTTTCAAACGTATTTACCAAGGGCGTGGATTTGTCAAAACATTTTTGGGGGCGAACTAGAATGGTTTGTAGAGTCCAAGTACGCCGAGAAGCGCCACAGGTGCGAGCCCCACCATGAGGTCCTTACTCTAGAGAAAACAAATGGACAATTGCTCATTTGGTGCATTCTCAACCCTTTTCGGGGTTTTTGATTATCTTTACTTCTTCCTTACCAACAAAATTTAGTGGACTAAGACCCTTCAAATCGGTGGGGGACGCACCCCCTACGCCTCCCCTAAATCCACGCACTTGGTAGGTATATTTACAGTCCCATTTAATTTTAGAAGACAGAATTCAAACATTACACAAGATGTGTTTATAGTTTACTGTTTAAAAATACAAATGTATACTAAGAATAACAAATAACATGGAATCGATTTAGAAAGGAATTTTTAGATTAAACATTGATCAATTGCACATTGTAAAACACGTGGGTGTAATGTGAAGCTGCAAGTTTCTTTTAAAATCAAATAGAAAGGTCAAGGGTCAATGTAATTCCCGGCTGATTGAAATATGTGGTTTATATCATGCCGAATACAACACGTGTTCATGTTAGGACAACAAATAACAGTTGATATTTCAGCCATGTTCCCAAAAGAACACATCAAAATTCTGATCGGAAATAAAATGTTAGCAAAGAAAATAAATCAAATTTAACATGTGCATCTGCGTTTGAAAAAACTTCAAATATATTGTAAATGTTTTCTAAAAGATTGTCACAGGCGTGGATTGTCCAAAATATTTGGGTGGGCGAACCAGTCCTGTAGGCATGAACCCCTAAAGTACTCTATACACTAACAACATTTCTAGCAATCTTGCCCAACATGATGTCGAAGTGTGTATTTAAAAGGATGATTTGGATAAAACGGACCTTACGTTATCCCTTCTGAGTTCGAGGGGAGACGCGCGCCCACGCCCATGGTCGCAGGCAGTTCTACTCTCCGACCACTATGATAATAAAAATATAAAGTTTGAATATTTCTAAAATCATTTCACGAAAATTGGAATGAAATTTGCTTGTCATTGAGATGATAATATGTCTGAGGGAAATGTTTAAGAATTTATATTTTTATAGACACAACCACACATAAATCTAGTTACCAAACCGCGTATATTATAATTTATCTTTATAAAATATAATCAAAAGTAATTAATGTAATGCATAAGAAAAATATTCTTATATTTGAGATAAAGACTAAAAGATAACCTTGAATTTACACAAAACAGTCCAATAACAAATAATGTATTTGGCAAATACTATATGTCATCATAAACTCTTACCTCTCCTGCGTAAATAAATAACATACATATCCATAAATATACATCCGACATCTGGAAAGAAAAGAGATCAGGTAAATTCTAAAAATGTATTCAAACTGAAGATAACCTGCAAATATTTTGAAGAAAATTTCATTTTACATTCAGGTTTGACTCCTTGAAGCATTTAACCAATGAAGAGCAATGTTTTTGTCACGTGAATAATATCAATCCTGTCGTCTGCTACAGGTGAAGCGCACGTGCACATGTTTATGAATGAAGAGCGATAAACTAAAAAGCGACCAATCAGAGTGAAGAATTAAAAGAGTTCGTCTGGTAGGGTAGTAAAATTTCAAGATGAATTTTTAATGACAATAAATAAAAATTGTTCTTGACAAGTAGAAATAAACATAGACTAAAACAAATAAATTTGTTGGAGTAATTCGTTAACAGATTTAGTATTTATTCAAGCAAAAAGCCATACATCCATCATAGAGCTATAGCATGCAGACTGTGACGATTGCAGTTAGCTGTGGCCTTCTGTCGGTGACGAACTGGTTATATTTTGCTGTTTCACTTTTTTACTTTAATAATATTTTTCGTATAATTTCAATAATATTTTGAATCAATAGACCTTTGAACTAAAGATGCGAGAAATACCAAGTTGCTTTCAATGCTTTCACCATTTCGGCTTAATCCAATCCAAGTGCTGTGTCTCTGGTTTTGACTTTGGAAAAAGATATGGATACTGTAATCATACTTTGAGGCATCAAACATATGGAACTCATTGTTATATTTTATCTGAGACACATTATATTATTGTACTGTAAAAAGCTTGAATACGTGTCGAACCATTCTTTAAATTTAAAAATCATTCACACCCAATTCATTGTCGTCATTTCCGTACTACTACTTCTAGTGAATTTAGAAATGTCACAAAGCTCATGGGAACATCTATCCGGTGTGAAACGTAGCTTCAAGGCTTCGACTTTTAGAAAAACTGATACATAAACAATATCATTGTGTTTGTTAATCTTTGTGTTTATCTGCATAGAGTCTATTATTGCACATGTAATTTTGTTTTCAAATGAATGCGACGATTTGATTAATAGCATAAGCACAGAACTAAAAGTTAAATAAACCTTCCTTTCTTTAATTGTATACAAACATGATGTCTTTGTTCCATTTTATACTAAGATGATACGATATAAGAAAATATATTTCGACCTAGGATCAAGGGTTTCCACCTTTCTTGACCTTCATCAAAATTCGGCCTTCAAATATATTTCGAATAAATTGAAAATCATTTTCGTGAAACTCAGAAAGGGGCAGAAAAAATGGCGACAGAATCGGTTGTTCAATGCCAGAAAATGTCTGATTTTCAAATTACAGTGTGCACTAAGTAATCTACACATAAACATGTCAGTCTAAAGATATGATTAATCTTTATTATCATTTAAACAGTGGAACTCATCTGGGTTTATGATTTTCTGAAATTTCGACATTTTCAATATGTTGACCCTAGGTCATTTCATGCTGACCTTTCAGTAAGGTCAAGTACTTGTGATATTCAAACCATATGAGTAAAACAAACAAAATTCAGATCTTTAATTCAGATTACGTGCTTCATAGAAGATATGCAAGGTTGTTATATGACTTACAAAAATCATGCCAAAAAATCGGTCACAGTGCTAGTTGTCAACTGTTGTACACATTTGTATATCATGTCCTGTTTACATTTCGTTAGATCTGAACCAGAATAGAAATAACAGAAAAATTCGACGTAAAATGCCTTTGGAGAAAAATAAGAGTTCTTACAACTTCCTGTACAGTAAGACAATATTTCGGGCTAGTTTTGAAACGATCACTGTTCTGAACATGGAGATATATATTGATAATGTCCGCAAATGATAGTCCACTTAGTTTTTGATACATTATACAAAAGGTACAATTTCCAGGCGCCGAATACGTCCCCTCCCATCCAGGATATAGTCTGAGCTATTGTTTAACAAGTGTTTCTAAACAGTTTTACTATCACAAGAATCACCGTTTTGGTTTGTAATTTCAACATAATGTTTGACAGCTATTTCATTCGTATTGTTTTATATCAAAGCAACATCTTTTTAAAACAAACAAACAACGCCTATCTTCATTTCAAAATCAGACGTAAAAAATAGTCCCACCCACTTCGTGCCTACCAGGAAACAAAGAAATTAGCCAATGAGATAAGAGACAACTAAAACACGTGATAAAATCACGTCATGTGACACGAGAACAAACGAGAACTGTTACTGATAATTAAAATATTATGTCAGGAGATGATTTGATCTGATTTTAAACAGAAACATGATAAATAACAACGGATCTGGATTGCTCCAAACTTTCATGATTACAGAATGTTGTCTACTGTTATCTTATTGGTTAACTGAAATTCATGCTACCAATCTTAACCACGAAAACATAAACTGTTTCAGAAAGATCTGTTGAGAAACTTAATACAGACCAGAGCCAGACCAGCTGATGCATTTTGAATATTTTAAACATAAAACAGACAGGACAGTGTTTTTTCTAATCTGATTAAAAAAGTAATAAACTTGGCCTGTACTTAGAAACAGGCGAAGTTAAATTTTACAGTGGCTGCATAACAGAGTTTACCTGATTAGCTTGGTAAGACGATGATATTCATGGATATGTTGCAATGTCATACAACAACCTTCCAAGAAGGAAAAGGCCAATCATTCTTTGAACGTCAGTGATAAAAAAAAGGCGCCTCGGATATTATAACTGACATATAATTACATTCCAAGTCAGCATCAGCGATTAAGCATATTCCTAGTCTCGGAGGTCTATTAATAGCCTATATTATATGTACACGAGGAGTTGACATGGCTTATAAGGATCTTCCACGAAAGAAAGGGCCTACCACGATACGTATAGAGTACGTCGCGATGTCATAGTTTCTCCGACAGAGTCCGACACACTCCGACACTCCGACAAGATATTTGAGACTTGATATTCGCGAATTGAAAAGCACGTTTTTATCACACTGGCTGCAATAAAAAGTTAGAATGTTTTATTACGTATGAAGAAACGACCCAATAAATAAATCATTTTTCAACATCTTTCGTATGTCTTTTGACAGAAAATATTTAGCTATATCACTGTGGCGAGTTTTAACGGGAATAAAAGTAAAGGCGCCATGTATTTTTTATTTTACTTGTGAGTTGAGATTTACCATACGAATGTCGAATTCATATTTCCGAAGAATTGTATTTTATTCACTGGTCCTTATATCGATCAAATGTATGAGATAAATGATATTTCACAGACTGAAATAATAAACTGTTAGGACTAAAGGTGAGATAGCCTAGGCCTATATGACCTAAATGTAAATTTTCTCGAATCTTAAGTAGGTATATTGTAAAATTGCAATAAAAGTGGACTTTTCTCCGTGCTTTGAGAATAGTCCGAAACATACTATAGCCTACCTATGCCACCCATGGGCATAGCCACCCTTCTGAGTCATAAAAGGGGACATTCCTTACTTTGTTCGATGATCTGGTGGGTAATTTTACATAGGAAGGACGAGGGAATTCAGTTCAATTAACCTGGGATCAATTTTACGTGGGGCATAATCTGGGGGTAGTTGTCCAGGGGGATATTAACATGGGGGCAATTGTCCAGGGGGTAGTTTTCCTGGGGGGTATTGTGCTGGGGGGGGGGGGGGGCAATTGTCCAGGGGGCTATTGTCTCGGGGGCAATCGTCCAGGGGGGATTTTCTGGGGGGCAGTGGTCCAGGGGGTGATTGTCCACGGGGGAATTGTCTTGGGGGGCTTTTGCCTTGGGGGCATCTATCCAGGGGGGATTTGAGGGGGGCAATTGTCCGGGGGGCAACTGTCTGGGGGGAATTGTCCTGATACCGATGGTGGCGTATCCAGGGGAGACCTTGGACACTTCCCACCCCCCCCCCCCTCCCCCCTGTCAGAAAACCTGGGGGGGGGGGCGCATGATATCCTGTTTTATCCCACAAATGGACAAGCTTTGCTGAGTAGAGTGTCTGTAATGGACGTAAAATAGGCACAATTTGGCATCAGAGAACATTAAAGTCCCGAAATGTTCCGGCTGTGGACATCCCCTCTCACAAAAGCATCGTCACCATGGGGCAAATTTTATCGTTCGCATATTTTCGCTGGAAATTTAAATTTAGGTCATATAGGCTTATAGGCCTAGGCTATCTCACCTTTAGGCCTAACCGTTTATTATTTTAGTCTGTAATATATCATTTATCCTATACAACACTTGATCGACATGAGGACCAGTGTTTATAAAAAAAAATTCTGCGGAAATATGAAATAGTAAATTTGAAAATGCAGTCGGCGACAAAATCTCAACTCACAAGTAAAATCAAAAAAAAAAAAACATGACACGCTTACTTTTACTCCCGTTAAAACTCGCCACAGTGGGATAGCTGAATATTTTCTATCAAAAGACATACGATAGATGTTGAAAAATGATTTATTTGTTGTTTCGTTTCTTCATACGTAATAAAACATTCTAACTTTTTATTGCAGCCAGTGTGATAAAAACGTGCTTTTCAATTCGGGAATATTAAGTCTCAAATGTCTTGTCGGAGTGTCGGAGTGTGTCGGACTCTGTCGGAGAAACTATGACACCGGTCTATAACGGTATATTATATCGGGTGTCCCAAAAAAATAACGTCTCCAAGTTTGACTGGAAGTATCTCAGCTGCTGATAAACCGATTTCTATCAAAATTCTCACAAATTTACTTCAACATGCCCTTGTCAGACCTTGGAAATATGAAAGTCATCAAATAAATATTGTACAAGTACTGTCCCCAACAAAATCGCATGTCAAAAAATTCAATATCAGAGCAAATTACCTATCTCAACCCATGTTCACCACTTCAGTTTCTAATATCAAGCGTTTTCCATCCTGATAAGCTCTCACGAATCTCATCCTATGGTACCATCTCTCAAGAAGCGACTCTCCTGTCTTTCAGCTTCTGTTCAGTACACCTGTTTTTTAGGAGAATCCCATACTTCTCGGAGTCATTACCGGCACCAGTGGAACAAACTGGCCCAACAGTAATTGAATGGCAGCAGGTTCGCTTTTGGAAGATAATACCTTTTGAGAGCACCTCAGGATGGAAAATGGTTGATATTGGTGGTCGATGTGGTGAAAGCAAAATGAACACAGTTTGAAATGTGTAATGTGCTATGATATTGAATTTGATGACCTGATATTTTGTTTTGGGAAGTACTTGTACAATTTTTATTCGATGACTTTCATATTTACAGGGTCTGACAAGTACATGTTGAAATAAATCTGTATGAAATTTGAAAGAGATCGGTTCACCAACAGTTGAGATACTTACCGTCGATATATCATACAGAAGTGAATCGAACTGCCTATTACATGTACTGAAAAATAACCCCGAGGTCAATAAAATAATTCAGTTACTTTCACATTGGCAAATAAGGTTACTGCAATAAATATGCACTCTTCATGTGAGTGACTGCAAACTGTTCTGTTCATGTGAATATATATTTCTATTCTTTAAATTAGAAGGAGTGAATTCAAAACTATTCTTGCCAACACCAGTGAGAACAGGTATTGTTTAAATTAGATGATACATCAAGATGTATGTAGCTATGGATGTTACATCGTTATTGAATTAAGAATACTTACGTTAATGTTTCTGTGAGTATTTATAGGGTGGAATTATTAGATTAGACTGTTATAATTATATATTTAACCAGGACCACACATTACACCATATAACACCTGCAGATCTACTGAGGTCATACAACATCATTATGGGAATCTGAAATATATACCAATAACTGCAACAGTTGCAAAAGCAATATCGTTAACATTCACGTTTTCAAAATATCAAAATATTTGCATGTGTTATGTGTTCAATGGCATCCGCTGTGCGAAACAAAAAACACAGTCGTGAAAGACAACCTGTTAGCCTACAATTAAAGGGAATGTAAAGAGTTTTCTAAATTTTGTATGTTTATCGGGGACACTTAAAGCATCCATTGGCATCATTCAAATTTTCAATCAGACGTCTGTGGTTGCAACAAATCTACTTAAAACTAAGTGTTTGAAGACCTCAAACCGGAAACCTCTTCTGTGATTCAAGCATGATTCGCGGATGTGACGTTATCATGTCTTTAGTGTAAGTGGAATTGTTGAAATCACATACGTGTCTGAGTAAAAATTATCAGTATTCCAGATAGACATTAAAATATTTAGCAAACCTCTTTACAATCCCTTTGAATTTTATCTAATGACTGAGGCGATTTGTCTTGTTTATTCCTCATCTCACTCATTCATGATCTAACGACATTTATAAGAAATATAAGTTCACGAAATCAACCAATCAAATGTCATGTTTAATTAAGCTTAACCACATGTTAACGAGGAATTCGGGTAATTTAGTTTCTTTAACATATTTCAACACGCATTGAAAATGATCTTCTTTTTTTACTTATTCATTATTTAATCTATTTTCATCTGTAAGTTAATTAAAAAAGTATAAACAAAATAATAAGTTATAAAAATCAAGAACACGTGAAGAAGACGTAAACGAACATTTGATAAAAAAAAATCTAACCAATTTAGATCAATTGATAAGCATAAGATTGTTATAAAGAATTTCAAGATGAAACGAAGCAATAATCAACAGATGTTATCAATTTTATTTCGTTTAATTCAGTTATCTTGTTGACATTTTACTCTATTCCAATACGATTCTTAGTTTTTACAGAAGTCGTTCGAATGGAGGAACCCGAAACTAAGGAGTTCGACGCCTTGATCCAACAAGATCCAGTTAAAATTACACTTAACTGTTCCTTATTTTATTAGTTTCGTTACGCATTTTTATGCTTATGTTTTGTACGCACCACTTCAGTTTGGTCTTACAATGGGGTTAGGATCTGCTTACACAAGTAGATAACCGATTTTAAAGTCGTCTAGGCACTGAATGATCGATCAAATTCGACAAGATTCATGCAAGCAGGCAGCTAGTTGCTTTCAGATCAGTTTACAAAATCGAATCGAGTAAACCACCCCTCTGCAAAATCACGAATTAATTACGAAACAAATTCTCTTGACATATGATTCCTAAATTGTCTCTATGACTCCAAAAAGGCGCAAAATAAGTTTGATGTATATTTTACTGGGGTTTTTTTGGTATTCACGGGAGATCATAAAGGAAAAATAAAGAACAATAAAACAATACAGACTCTAAAATTCCATCGGCAATTAATAATAACTTTCTTCGTAAAAACAATTTATTTTATGAGGGAAAACGGAAATCAGGAACAAAAATACCTCCTTAAGATAAGTAAATAGGCTGAACTTATCAACTTCGGTGATATTAGGAAGATTAAACTTTGTCTCAGAGACAAGTATGATTTATTTTATAATTACATATATATTTAATCAATAATCATGTACTCTTTTGTCGTGATGCTGCTGGATATTTCACTTTTCTCTATGGAAGACTTTTATGGCCATTATATTGTAGCCTTTACATGATGTATTATTTACGTTATGTTCAATTACTGGGTTAAAACATCATATTTTATAATTATGTATCTCAATATCTTCTATATTTTGTCTTGATGCGATCGCATATTTCCGTGTACATGTATTTTGTAGAACCCTATGGTGGTAAGCTATGCTCGGTGTCTACTTTTTAAAGCAATTTTAATGGGTCAGAAATTACGACCATTCGAAAGCATGCCTCTTTCTTGATGACATATTACTTAAGTTTTTGGTATCATGGAAACGTATTTGGTTCCTTAGTAAGCTGTCTATATGGATTTTCTGTTTTGCTCTGTTGTGTATGGTGTATCTGTTTTGCTCTGTTGTGAATGGTGTTTCTGTTTTGATCTGTTGTGTATGGTGTTTCTGTTTTGCTCTGTTGTGTATGGTGTTTCTGTTTTGCTCTGCTGTGTATTGTACTTCTGTTTTGCTCTGTTGTATATGGTGTTTCTGTTTTGCTCTGTTGTGTGTGGTGTTTCTGTTTTGCTCTGTTGTGTATGGCGTTTCTGTTTTGCTGTTCCCAGTGGGTATAACTATAATATGAAAGCTGGTAAGCTACCTTTGAAAATTTCTAGCTAGATTTTATGTTTGGTTACCAACTGAATATGCTGAAACGATTAATGTGGCCCTTTCTCGCGTCAGAAACACTGGTTTATAAGTTTGTTATGTTCCTGTTTCTGAAACAGGTTCTTTGATAAGTTTATCGCCATGTTCATTTTAAGAACCGTACGAAGCCAGTTTCCTAGAATGTGACCTGAATATGAACCAACCTATCATTGTTGTAATGAAGTAAATATTTAATCAAATAAAAGAACGTTCGTGATCGAGAATGTAACTGGATGTTTTATAGCTGATCTCTAATCTCAATAATTTACTTCAATTTGTCTCTGAAGTCTCTCCAAATTAAGTGATTTTCGTCAACCAGATCAATGGAACAATCTATCAATCAACAGTATGTAAACGTCTGCCTCAGATAGGGAATAACAGAACCGTCGGTAGGTAGGAAGTGCACGGCCCAAAATAATAACTATGGTGCTCTTACAGTTGGATTCGCTGTCCCGTTTGTTGGACTTTCACACTCCGATCTAGATCCGAACTCTCAACCACAACAACCTTCATGTGCTCGTAGTCTATCGGTCTATCCAAACAAATGACGTCGTGACTGTAAAGAATGACGCTCTTAACAACTGTACTATAGAACCCCACAAATGATCATTCTTTCTTTAAATACATGTATAAATATTCCTTCTGTTTTCGTTATGATATAGTATGTTACAGCATGATTCTGGGAAGGCATCAAACTTGTTTTCAATTAAGAATAATGAGCGCATGTTGACCTAACTCAATCATAACCTATGGACATTCATTTCTGAACGGAACACAGACAGATAGAAATTGAAGAGGAATTATCTTTGACGTATTAGGCCTACCAGCATCTCTTATTGCACCTTATGACATTTTCCGAGTTCATTATCATGATCAGAAACCTAATAAATGGCTTACAATTTAACTACTTCAATAAATTGTTGATTTTGATGGCCCGAAGGCATACACGCGATTTCAGTTTACAATTTCTTTGATTTGTTTACATATAAAGTATGAAAATCCAATTTAAAATGGCGTTAAGTTTTATTAAATCTACACTTCATTTATTGACATATGATTAAACTTGTTTCCTTAATCATTAACAGGAAGTTGTCAGACCTGCAGTTAAAAATGCGTGCCATTTGATTGCTGGAAAGAAAAAAAGAAAAAGGTGTGGTAAAAGATACAGAGGGTTGTACCTGCTCTGGACATACATAGAATTATGACACTCATTGGTATAAGTAGTACCATAGAATACAAAGTACAGTACAGATTATCACCGTCAGACTTAAAGATCAGATATATGTACAGAGGTTCAATTACAAAAATGTACATAGTTTTAGTACAATACAAAAAATCCCTTCAGCACGGTAGATCACATAGTGCATACGTAAAATTTGCTCACATAACGCACAATGTACACTTCATGACGTACTCAAAAGAGTACAGTCACAATGGAGCACTAATGAATGATTCGGTGCATCACGTCATAACACACTACAGCATAGAGCCCTCAATCACATTGTACACTTGATAAAGGTAGGCCCACAGACAATACACCCGATAGTCGATAGACCCAATAAAAAATGTCAGAACAACCGGACATGTTTCATAATGATTAATGGACTCGTTTGTTTCTTGGATGATTACATTATCTTTCAAGTATTTACTGAGTAAAATGTACTGAAGATTGTAACACGCTAAAATCAACACTTGAAAATACTACAATACGTAACAATTGTAAGCTTTGTTGTATTTTAGCTTGTATCACAGAGTGGGTTCTTTGATTATTTGAATGATTGTGGTAAAGTTTTATGTTACGTCGGAAACAATATATACAACCAATTTTGTCAATTTTAAATATACAAGTATATTCATATTCTGCATACGTAATAATAAGATGGACACTAGGCATGAACGTCTTATCTTTGTCTGTTACTAAACATGAACGCCTTAGCTTTCTCTGTTACTAAACATGATCATCGAGTATTTCTCTGTTCCTCATGTTCCTTCAGCAACGTTAGACATTTGCATTATCTACCGTTGCTGGATTGACGGGGTTTTCTCGTCATTATCAACTAATAACCTCGTTTAAAAAACACTATACGTCACATTCAATTTATGACCGTCGAGACTCGATTATCACAAGGTAAATTTGCTACAAGAAATTTGACGTCTGGTCATTCGAAAGTTTTCCCGCAATAATTTGTTACAATGAATATAACTGGTCGACAATAATCGTTCGACCAATCAAAGTTAATGACGAGAAAACCTTATCATGATAGCAACGGATTAATGTAATGAAATGAAATGATAGCCGTTGCTAAAGGAACATGTCTGTTCCTAGGCATGATCATCGAGTCTTTCTCTGTTACTAGGCATGAACGCCTTATCTTTCTCTGTTACTAGACATGAGTATTTCTCTGTCTCTAGACATGATCATCGAGTATTTCTCTGTCCCTAGGCATGATCATCGAGTATTTCTCTGTTACTAGACATGAACATCTTATCTCTGTCTGTTACTGGACATGATCATCTTATCTTACTCTGTTCCTAGGCATGATCGTCTTATCTTTCTCCATCCCCAGGCATGATCATCGATTCTTTCTCTGTGTTACTAGACATGAACATCTTATCTTTGTCTGTTACTAAACATGATCATCTTATCTTTTCTGTACCTAGAAATGATTATCTTATCTTTTTTTTTCTGACCCTAGACATGATCATCTTATCTTTATCCCTAGACATGATCATTATACCTTTGTCCCTAGACATGATCATCTTATCTTTGTCTGTCCCTAGATATGATCATTTTATCTTATCTGTCACTGGACATAATTGTCTTATCTTACTCTGTCATCATACATGATCATATTATGTTACTCTGCGTCACTCAACACGATCATCTAATCGTACTCTGTCACTAGACATGATGATTTTATCTGTCACATTTCTGACGCAGTCACTAGACAAAATAATCTCTACCACACTCTGTCACTAGACATCATCATATTATCTTACTCTGTCAGTGTCTTATCGTCTTATTTAACTCTTTCACTTGACAGTATGGCCATCGAACTCACTGCTCATAATCGTTATAAATTACTCTGTCACAAGACATGATCATTTAATCTTATTCTGTCACACGACATGATCATCTTATCTTACTCTGTCACACGACATGATTACTTTCATGTTTATCCTTTGTTACTTTGTCTGTAGACATGATTATCTTATCTTACCTGTCTATAGACATAATCATTTTGTCTTACCCGTCACTAGACATGATCATCTTATCTTATTATGTCAATATACATTATGATCCTAGACATACTGACATTATTTGGCTGTGTCACTTGACATTATCACTTTATCTTACCTGTCAATGGACATTAGACATAATCATATTATTTTACTCTGTCGAAAGACATAATCATCTTATCTTAAACTATCACTAAACTAGATCATCTTATTGGAATCACCTTGACATGGTCTGTAGACATGATTAGCTTATCTTACTCTGTCACTGGACATAATCATTTTATTATACTGTGTCATATATTTAATCATTTATCTTAATCTGTCACCTGACATGATCATATTACTTTGTCATAAGATATATTCACCTTATTTTACTCATGTCATTAGAATAATCATATTATGTTATTCGCTAGATATGATCACCCTATCTTATTCTTTACTAGACATGATTATATTTCGACATGATCATCGTATCCTTATGATAATATCAAATTTTGATCGCACCAAATCCAGACAAGGTTTACCTTTCGCTCACTAATTCGGAGGGATCACAAACTTTACATTTCTATTTCTGTTCCAGACGGAAGTGTTGCGACATAAATCTGTTTGCGTCAGTTATCTTAGTGATAAAATTGTTTGGGGAATACCTATCGACAGCATAAATTAACCACAGTGTATGCTTAAGCTTTCTTTGATTTGTCTACAAACCATCATAGAGCAGTAGTTTATCAAAACTTAAAATGTAATATCTAATAAAAATAAGATTTAAAAGCCACCAACCTTTCAATCCATCAAACTTGTACGAATTCATTTCACTCACAAGGTATAATAAATATATAAAACCAACTTAACTGTAACAAGTAGGTTGAATCAGTAGCAAGTCGTTACTGCTATACAAATTTATATAAGATAGAACTCCCAACAAGCTCACTCTCTCTATCTTTCTCATTTCTTTAATCAAAACTCAATCTACAATCTTATTGCTTTGTCCAGTATTAATCGATTTCTTTACGTGACAACAGAGATTGAAAGAAAACAAAGCTTTGATTATCCAGTTAAGTAAACGCCCCAGAGTGAATAAACTTCCCGTGGGAGAGGTTTTCGACCTTACACCCCCGTGGTACATGTATTATGCACACGAGAGCTACTCGCTGTAACCATTACACGTAAAATTTCACAAGTACTCGTTAATTCCTAGATGAAACAAAAATATTTCAATTCCGTAAAATTTACAAATTCCACTTTGTAATCCTAGATTCAGTTCAGACTTAAATCCGAAATGTTTCAGGTAGAAAAAAGAAACTTTCGCGTTGTTTTGAAAGGGATGGTCTAGCAAAACACTGGTTTCAGTAAAAAATCACTCTTTTAAGGATAATTTTACCAATGAAGCCATGGTTATAAAGATGTTCCAAGAAATTGTCCAGTTTGAAATTGTGTGGATCTTGAGAAGATAGCAATATATTATTTTATCTTCTTTTGAAAATGAGTATATCGCAAAAATGTTCTATGGAATTCTCAATTTTAGATTTAATTCTAAAATTTGTTTTTCAAATGAAAATTTCTGAGATATTGTTATATCGCATGTTTAGATTTATTGGCAAGAAACAAACAACTCTATTTTATAGAATTTAAATGAAAGATATGTTAGAAAAAATTAAACAGAATGCCTTGAATTTGTCAATCAACAGAATTTTACCATATTGCTTGCACATCTAGATTGTGATTTAGGCTACGATGTTTGGGTTTAATCAGCAATTCTTTTAACCTTAATAGATAAAATAGATATAATTTGTCTCATTACTAGAAAATTTGTAGTATAAAGAATTTTCTCATTCATTCAAATGAATGAAATGATATGGTCTTTAGAAATAGGCATCACTCTATATCTTAGAACTAGTTATTTATGTAGCTATACATATTTTCTAGATTTAACTGCAAACAGTATAAGTGAATTTGCACCATTCCAATTTTCAATCAGACGTCTGTGGTTCCAGCAATTCACCTTAGAGTTTAATGACGTCACACCCGCAAATATACTTGAATCAAACACTTAGTTTAAAGTGGAATTGCTTGAACCACATACTTCTGAATGAAAAAATTGGAATGGTGCAAATTGATGCTAGAAGTGTCCACATGCAAATTTAGAAAAAATCTGTACAATCCCTTTAAAGCAATTACCATCTCTTCAAATGAACAAAAAATTTCTCAAACTTGGTTGATTAGAGTTTATATTCATCAACGGTGTCTAAACAGTATGCACACAGAATAAAATAAACCATAAAACATAAAAAATTACAGGTTTTCATTGAAAAACGCTTAATAAAACACTTAAGCTTAATATTTTGTATATTATCGTACTTAAATCTAGATAGACTTGCGCCGCGTTTGAATAATCTAGATAAGTAAAATATTTCCTTTTAAAAAAACCTCACCGACTATTTTGGTTTGAATGAAATTGAAAGTAAGGCAAAGTATACATGTATATCAAATTGATAAACGAATATAATTTATGGGGACCTAGATTTTCTAGATTTGATTGAAAACAGAAAGGCTTTTATTTACTATAATGATAACTACCATGTGTTTAAAAGTTTGTATATTAAATTTAGAAATATATTACCCTGTACCACCAACACTTGCTTCTGTTTTCTTCTTTAAATATATTACATTTTCAGGCGTTATTAGTCATTCCTGGATATGTTTAAATGAATTCTACATTTTTATTTTTGTTCTAATTTGTCATTTTACTTCAGACAGATTCGTGCATATTTTTACTTGTATGCATTCATTATTATAGCCATGTTTTTTCTTTCTTACCAACGGAATCAGATCTCAATGACCTTAAGGCCTATACCATTGCTCCCATAACACGATATTCTCCTCGTAAATAACTAATAGACCTATCGCGTTGAGCTATCGTTAAGAAATAATAATTATTTTCGAGCTAATTCTTTTAGTCCCAATACAACTCGGGCCCTCCCCCTTATTTTTGACCGAATAATGTCAGTACACTCTATAAAATTGCGGCTCGGGCCTTTGGCGCTCGCAGTGCCGTTCCATTTGAAGCATGTTATATTTCAGAGTCCCCCCCACCCCCACATGTCTATAAATCCTGGATCCGCCCCCGTTATTGATATCTGTCGATAAAGCCGACCTACCGCAGACAAAAATACAAAAATATAGCGTCAAATAGCCTTCCCGCATTGTTTCAAATAGCTAAAGCCTTGAAGTTTCCGAGGGTCTTGGTGTGAGTGTTTGTAATCACCCAAGTATTAAGCCTATTGAAAATAAGAGCTATTGAACAATATTTAATATGAATTATTGCCCTCGTTCTTGAATTGTTTGTGGACCCGATAGAGATTAAGTTGTGATAAATGAAAGGAGTGAGCCGAAATGTTACATTTCACTGCTTACAGTTATTCAAGGGAGACAACTATGAGGGTCTCTCATAGGTCCGCGCTCGCTACAAGCGTTCACTATGACAAATGGTAAAATTGCTTTTGTACTTCAAAATTAAGTCTTTCCGGTCTTCCTACGGACTGATTTAATTATTTTAGATCTTTGAATTTACTTCTGGGGTCCAAAGCCTAATTTCAATTTTATAACAATGTTGAATTAACCCTCGTTTACTCATGTTAAAACGAAAACTTTAAGACAACAGTGTGAATGTTTGTAATTACCCAAGGATGAAGCCTATTAAGTTAATCCACTTGAAAAAAAATTATGTTAACAAAACCCGTGTGATATAAAAAATGTCACTCTCAGAATCTTTCATTTACTGATAACATTTACTTATTCTAAAAAAAATTGTGTTTTGCGTTTCAGTATCGAATATTTTTATCGGGGCTGCAAGTTCCTGAAATATATCTAGATCGCACCTACAACAGTCTTAATTTTCAAAATTTTCCTTGAAAGGAACCCCGTATTACCTCGTTCCTCCTCTTCGACGCGGTGTTCCACGGTCTAAGGGCTCCAGAGGTTTTACATGTGCATCAGTGCATTCATGCATTGTGATCCATACCTGAACAGAATACCTTAGGGTGTGGGTGGGGACCATGAGTTGCAGGGAGCGCCAAAAGGATTTGTGACCCCCAGCCAATTTGGAGCCACCACGCCACTGAGCACAGCCCAAAACTAAAATGGCCATAACTTCGCTAATTTTGATCCTAGAGGTATCATCTCTGTACAGAATGCA
The DNA here is from genome assembly GCA_029955415.1 of Lottia scabra. Taxonomy (NCBI): domain Eukaryota; kingdom Metazoa; phylum Mollusca; class Gastropoda; family Lottiidae; genus Lottia; species Lottia scabra. Next base: position 419,019 of record JARJEI010000035.1, read on the forward strand.
AGTTTATAATTTCCTACGACTATTTCAGGCGAAAACAGAAATGGTAAAAACATTTCAAACACCTTTCGAGAAATCATAATTTAATTGTGGACCACATAACTAGGTCCAATAAAATCCATTTTAAGTTCCATCAAAATCGGTTGAAAACTAAGAGAGTTATAGCCTATTCAAGATTTTGGGGCAAGCGTGCATAAAAATGATTTATAAGAAATCGACTTACAGTGTGTGTGTGTACCTAGGTTTCAATTAAGATGATTTAAAACTCTAAATTATAAGCAAAGAATATAACAATATGATTATGAATCATTAAAAACTCCGCAATTAACCCAAAGCGACTCCGCATTACTCAATTCGCCTCCGCAATTGACAGAAAAGCGCCTTCGCAGTTGCCCCTGAAGAGTTCAACACGAACGAAACCGGGCAACACTACCTACGAAAGGGTATTTTCTAGGAGGTCATTTCTTCTTCTACTAGTCACTAATATTTATTTTATATGAATATTTAGTGTGTAGAAATACACCAACCCTTGGTAATGGTAATGTTATAAGGAATGGAAGTAATATTGAATATGTATGTAATAATAATAATAATAATAATAATATCTTTATTAGGGTAAACCAGGATACAATTTGAGTGTTTCTGGTACATGTCCTAGTACATCATGGCTTCCACAAATTACATGCAAAGGTAAGACGGTTTTACAATTTATCTATGCTGCATTGAAAGGTATCTCATATTCTAAACAAGAAGAATTAAGAAGCATTTGAAGGATTTTCAACATTTTTAATTATTATCTTGTATTTGTTAGCCAAGGAATGCTTTGGTGATCCTGTACCCATTTCAGATGATATGACAACAAAAGGAACGTTTAGTCAAGTTGTCACATTTAATTGTGATGGTTGTTCCAAGGCAAACAGTGCGAATAGGAGTAAGATTTGTGGTGATGATGGACAATGGCAAATAAACAATCTTTGTGAAGGTAACATTCTAATTTAAACTTATTGGTTGATAAAAAACGTAAACAGTGTAAGATAATCAATTTATTTAAATAGTTGCTTTCATTTGAATGAATACTTGTGGTCATTTTAACTACCCTAAACATATGTTTTACCACTGCTTCTCTTTATACTTCAGTTCATTACAACTTGACCGCTGATTCCTATATATCTGTTGATATAAGATTTAATCTTGCCCAAAATCAGTCTGAATGTGATCAAATGTGTAATGGATGTACTGTAACATATTTCAACAACGGTGGTGGTCAAGTTGGTCAAATTTACTAATTTGAAATTTCGAGTTACTATCTCGGATTTTCGAGTTAGAAAGTCAGATTTTTAGTTACTAAGTCTGATTTTCGAGTTAGTAAGTCGAATTTTTGAGTTTATAAGTCGGATTTTCTAGATACCAGAGTCGGATTTTCGAGTAACTAAGTCGTATTATATAATAAAAAAAATTGTGTGGCACTATAACGCTGCTATAGAATACAGTATATTCATTGAGAAAACTAAAACTCACCAAACTTTCCTGCAGCGAGTCACCATGAACTCATAGAACGACTTTAACCAATTAAAACTACCATCACCAAAGCATTTTTAAATTAAATTATTTTAAGATTATCCGACTATAAGTAAGATACTTTCTGTGAGTGCGTCACCAAAAATTCATTATTCATTTCTTTTACGTATATCCAACTACAATTCTTTTGAAAATGTTATCATTAACATTTTTAACAATTTGTCTTGACTACAATATTAACACAGCCATTTCCAGTTCTGCATCGACATCAACACCAACGCATAATACATTAACCAATATTCTATGACACTGGTTCGTCTGGTATTTCATAATGAGCCATTTGTAAATCTACTGAACATAGTGAAAAGAGCTTGTCTATGAAAATTAATAGATATGTCTCAATAGACTATCTATCTGAATTACAGCTTCGTTCCAAATTCACTTCCAATATTTCACAGAAGCTCTATTCCTTATAGACTAGTATAAATTAAAATCTAGATAATGTTTTGAGTGGCAGGGGTCAATCGATATGTATATTAAATTGTCTTTATCTGTCTTACATTAGAATGAGGAATCCATTTAGTTATTTATTATCCAGTAAAATTCATTTGAATGTGCACATATACACATTCACCGTTAACTACGTTAGTTCTAAATAATCTATAAATATAGTAAATGTAACCAAGACTCGGATGAAGTATATTTGGAGAAATTATGCGATTTTCCTACAGTTCTTTTTTTTCTAAACGATTTACATATAAGCTTATTCAAGACCAAAATCGACCCTCTAAAATACCCGAATGTTCCTCTTTAGAGTTTGATGACGTCACAACCGCGAAATATGCTGTATATTACAGAATACCCTCGCGGCTGTGACGTCATTACGGGTAGGTCCAAAGCCATAATATTGGGCTTTGGGTAGGCCTTGTTTCAGGGTCATAGGGCTTTGGTTAGTTTAAATGGAATTGCTGGAACCACAGACGTCTGATTGGAAATGTGAAAGGGGCAGTGACCCAACTTTCCCCTAGCGCCTACGCAAACAGAAGCAGTTAATAAGGATATAAAACTCCATGTCATTTAATTTTTCATTTCATAGATATGATATCACCTAAAAAAAAAAAAACGTGTAGGGTACTTAATGAAAACAATAAAAGTATTGTTTCTGAGTTCAGCGAGTGATTCGAATGTAATTTTAGTCGAGTTATAGATCAATTCAGATTAGCTTCTTCCTCAATATTATATTTCTTACTTCTAAAAATCTAAAGGTATTCAGTACTTCTAGTGATGGCGCCAGTCTTTAGCAATTAGGTCTATTTAGATATTTGATGTAATCATAATAAAGAAACCAAGTACTGACGATCCAAACCGCAAAACGAACATAATTTTAAGAAAAAAGGAAAGAAAGCCGAAAGAAGGATTGGAGGTAGGCCTACCAACATCGGACCTCTAGTATGGTCTGATCTGATTGCACCTCAACTGGGCTATACGTGCCTTGATTCTTGTAATGAAACACTTCAAGTCTTCTATATATGTAAAATCTTAGGCTACATTTCAGACTGGGCTACATTTGAATTTGCCAACTCGACATCCCTTTCAAATATTCTTGGTAGGGTCTATTGAATGTTGGGTTTGTAAAATTGTCTTGATCATGATATAAAATAAAAAAAGCCTTTTTGCCTCCTTTTAAAACAAACACATCAGGTTCTACTAGGCTATTCGAAAAACTCGTCAATATTTGATTTCCAGCTTTATTTGTGTCACTTTATTCGGATTTGATGATTTTCTGCCAGTAAGTCTAAAAGTCTAATGTGGTCGGACATAATTCACAGAGGAACATTGAAACAGAGTTATTTCCCATTTTACATATTTGAGTTTTTAATGGGTGATTTCAAAGTTGGTGCTGACACTCAACACTTACACACTCAGGCCCGTAGCTAGCCCAGAGGGGGCCAATTTTTTTTTAAGGGGGGGGGGGGGTCAACTTTATGATTCAAAAAGTCAATAAAGAAACTGTATCGTATGTCTAAAAAAAAACGTCCCTAAGTTTGACAAGAAATATCTCAACTACTGATAAACCTATCTCTTTCAAAATTCTTACAGATTTACTTCAACATGTCCTTGTCAAACCCTCTGATTTTTTTTACATGCTATTTTGTTCGTGGAAGTACATTTACAATTTTTATTGGAGGTCTCTCATATTTTCAGGGTCTGACTAGGACATGTGGAAGTAAATCTGTGAGAATTTTGAAAAAGAGCTTGTCTTGGTTGAGGTTTAAGAATTGCTATTTGTCTATATAAAACGATAAAAACAGGACATTTTTAACGTTAAATGGTTTAAAAAATGTCAGGGGGGGGGGGGGGGGGGTTGCTGGGCCCCCTCTATAGCTAGGGGCCTGCACACATACAAACCAACTTTGAAATCATGGAAGGCTAAACCGCACCAAGTGTGTGTTCTAATTAAATTGAGAGGACTAGCCTATTGGTGATAATACCAAACCCCTAGACTGATTTCAAAGCTGGTTTTGTCATTTACAAAATCAATTTTTATATGAGCAAAGAGGAAAAACAATACACAAAATGCAGCATAGATAAGATATATGATAATATACCTAGACGACTAGGCCTAATAGTAGTAATGTACTAGACCAACATTCAAATGGTATTACAGAGAACAATAAAATTAACAACCGAATTAATTAATTATCAAAGAATATTAGAATGAAAATTTGACGCCTGGTTTATTCTTTTGTCACTTCTATAAATAAGCAACTGTACGACTACTTTGCAAAAGAATGGATTCTGGGCATAGGCTGGCGTTAGCATCCATCGCGCTACATTATTGGTTTGGTCTAAAGATTCGGACAACAATAGCTTCAGATTCACGTCTGGCAACACTGTTCGATGCCAAATTTACATAAACCGGAAACGGTAATGTTTCTCTGATCACTGTTTTCTTTTTCGCTAGACCTTGTTCTTTTTTCTCTAAATTCCTAATTTTATGAATGGATTCTTTTCTTTCGTATGATTTTGTATGATTCTGGATTTTTGATTTAACCTTGATTCTCAAAGATTATCCTTTCTGTCTTGAGCTGACCTGCCTTGTGTCTGCTAACTGCTGTAGCTGTGTGAAGACGAAGATACGAATTCAATCATTAATTCCTCACATCACAACAACGATACGATACTCTGCACTGGTACTAGCCTATAATTAAGTGAGTAACATTTTTCTTTATGATAAGACGAATTAAAACTGGATCTGATGACTAATATTATTTATTTTGGTCTAGGCTAGGCAGGCCTAGTTCACTGTCTATGAAGACAGAGCCAGAAAAGAAAACCCTTTTTTTTTAAAGGTTTGTTATTGTCATTGACAACGTTAGACTGCCATGCATTGCGGAAATTTAATTCCACCCAGGAAAATGCAAATACATGACTGTGGGAAAATCAGACGGAGAGCTAGAAAAAAAATCCATATTATCTGACGAAGACAGATGGCACAAAACACTACCTAACCAAAGAGGAACATGAGAAGGACATTTGGAGTGACTTTTGACTCAAAAATGACATTTGAATACCACATTAACGAAAAACTAAACAAAGCCAACGCAATGGTCAGAGTAATCAGAAGGTCATGTAAATTCTTAACTCCCGATGTATTCATCCCACTGTATAAAACCAATCAAGATAATTTCATATCTGAGCAGTAAAAATTGTTACACAGCACGAAATATTCATCAGCTGTTCATAAAAATTAGAAAAAGGTAGAAAACTGTAGGCCTATGTATCAGAATTTGAAGTATGAGTACACATAATTTCAAGGTTTTTCAAAGAGCGAGCATGAATTCTATGGCCTGGTCACATGATATTTTGTAGCAGACGTTCATGTGACATCCCACATACAACTTTGGTCAATATCTTCAGAAGATTAAATTTTGTCACAAAATCAAAGACCTTTTAGAAAGTAAATTGATATTGAAAAGCTGTCATTTTGAATCAGTTTTACAAAAGTGATTGTGTAAGCTTTCATATTCATTTGCCTACAATGTTTTGGTTCTTGTATATCGACAAGCTGGGATATGTTCACTAACTGTTCAATCAAAAAACTTAAAATAGTGTCAGAATCTGGAATTTTTTAGCTCATCTAATCCGTAATAATATTTCCAACTCTGCCTCAGAATTTAAGCCTTCAAAGCCTTGTGTATCCATAACTATCAGCTTTTGAAAGTTAAAAAAACAAATTGTCTTTTAGTAAGACTATGCCTTATATAAAAAACACATAAACAAAATATGAAAGATAACTGTTTGGGCAGTTCCAGTAAATTTGAAGGCTATTTACATAAATTGAAGGCCCAAATCTATAATTCTGACCTGGTTTGACAATCAAAACTATAGTTTTATGGTAAAATCAGAACCGTAATACAAGATACATGAACTTATCTGGCGGTTTCCTGAGAAAACAGTTTCAAGACTTTAGAAATCTTTAGTTTCATTTAACAAGTCGTTTTTGTGCAGTTGGGCACAATGCGGCAAGTTGGGCAATGCGGCAAAACGAACCCACCGGTCTTTTTTGACAAAATTTTTGTGACAGTAACTTGGTGTAGATATAAATTTGCTAATCAATCAATCAAAACCAATTAAATCACATTTCTGTTTACATACTGTAGCTCAGAAATTACAATTTTTGGGGGTTGAAATAGAAGATGCTCTTTTGTTGTGGACAAAGTAAAATTTGTTTGTATAACTGAGTGAACTATTGATTTTATTATTACATCAAATTATGTATATTCAAAATCAATGAGCATACTTTCACAGGTGTGTATATATATATTATTCAACTTGGTTACATTAATCATTTCTTGTAATTCAAACTACCTGTATGTGAATTGTCAGTAAATTTCAGAAATATTATTTTATTGTGAATACTGAGTACCGTATATTTCCGTGTATAGTGTGCACTTTTTTTTACCATGAAAAGTACTTGTCAAACAATATTATACATTATACATGGGGACTAAAAAAATTTTTAATTTTTCACAAGTGATTCCCAAGTCAATATTGTCTGGCTGCCATTTTGTAATTGATTGCTGATGGATGTAGGTGTTAAAATGATATACAGCTGCCATATGACAAAGTCTTGTTAAGTTCAATGTACTGCATGCTTTTACCAATTTTCAATGTATTTTTAAGTTTTTTTTTCGTTATGAATTTTGATGAAAATGTGCGGTACTGACAGATCTTATATCTGCTTTCTTAGAGCTATTTATAGGTAAGAATTCCTTTTTTTTTTATAAAACATATTTCATAGGTTTGAAATAGACAGCCTTCATTCTTGTTAATTGATATAGAAATCTTCTTTATCTGTAAATGCAAGATTCAGGATCAAATAGGGTTAAAATTAAAGATCTAAGGTGCCATTCTTAAAGCCCATTCAGACATTACTGAACACCAATTTTTGGTCCTATCAGAGGAGCCCTTTCAATCCGATTGGCATACAATGTACAAACAGTCAAATGATAACGTTATATCAGTTATCACTCTGGCTGAAAGTTTTTTGAATTTTTGCGATTATTTTTATGAGAATTGAAATATCAGCCTGACAATGCTACTGTTAGTCTCAGAATGGTTTTGCTTTGATAAAAATTATAATTTTTTTAAGTTTACATTAAATGGATATACATTTCTCTCTTAAAAACTTAAATTGTGTTCCTATTTATATTTTCATCAAAGCAAAGACATACTAAGACTAACAATACTAATTTGAAGCATCTATTCCAATTTAAAAAAAAATATGGCAAAAATGCAAAAGAGATTTGATGTATTGCTTTTAATGACTTGTAAAATACATAGAAATTCTGTTTGACACTTTTGGTAATAAATCATGATTTGATTTTTGCCTTTATTATTATTATGTATTAGAACAGTGGCCTGTTGATAAGATTAATTTATGTGAACTGATGTAATATTATTTAGAAGATAAGTAGACAGTAATTATCTTTGTGTGTTAAAGGGATATGTTTACTAGCTGTTCGACCAAAAACCTTTTAGTCTCAGAACCTGGAATTCTTTAGCTAATCTAATTTGAATAATGTTCCAAACTCTCCCTTAAAATTTTAGCCTTCAAATCCCTGTGTATCCATAATTATAATTAAGCGTTTAGTAAGAATATGCCTTACATAGAAAACACAAATAAAGAAAATGAAAGATAAATATTTAGGTACAGGTTCAATTAAAGGGATTCTGCGATTTTTGGGCAGTTCTAGTGATAGTGAAGGCTATTTACATATCTTCAAGGCCCAAATCGACCCTCGAAAAATGTTGAACATTCCCCTTTAAAGTGTAAATCCACCTCTTTAGGAATTAATAAACTATTGGCCTTCTTGGGTTACTTATAGGTTTTATCTTTTATACCCCCACATTATAATAATGTGGTAGAATATTGTTGTCACCCCTGTCCGTCTGTCCACATTTGGCTTGTGAATGCAATAGATACTACATTTTCATCTGACTTGAATGAAATTTGGTGTGATCATTTGTATTGATGAAATCTTGGACGAGTTTGAATTTGAATTTTTTTTAAATGAATTGTTTTTTAGTTATTGCTCTTGACTTGGTCAAAACGCTTTGAAATTGGCAACCACTTGTTAATGATATAGCTGATGAAGTGGAAGGTCAACAAACGTAAATCAATGGGTAAAGTACATGGAGATTATTCAGTGGATACAAATCAAATTGGTTGCATAATTTGACAAAAAAGAGAAGAAAACTCCTCTTTAGTTAGACCTTTGGATTGCATCGTTAGTATAAGAAGTTTTTGTCAAATATATTCTGTAAATAGTTTGTGTGTCTAGTTTCTGAATTTGCTATCATTGCATCTTGGCATATTTCCTATATTCAGATCAACACAATATTACCTTATTGCACTCTGAATCATCAGCAGATATGTGCAGTAAGAAATGTAAACTCAGTTATTTTTGAATTGAGTATTGAATTATAATTTAAGAGGTTTTTAATAATAACATTGTCAAATAAAAATCCAGCTAAGTAGGAAGTAAATATAATCTATTTTGCTTCCTTGTGTGTATTTAAAAATGATATGGCGAGATTTTTGGTGATTTTTAATTTAACTGTCACATTTACTTTTAACCTTTTATAATATTGAGTTTTATACTTTAGTAATATTGATTTTACACAAATGCAACAGATTTTGCAATTTTCAGGTGTAAATAGTGCAAAATTTTCGCCCTGAAAGCAGCCACCCCTGTCAGCAATATTTATTAATTACAATTTTTATTTCAAACCATCTCATAATATCGATAGTCATTTGACTTTTAAAGGCTTTTTAAAACCTATAACCTTGTAATTTAGAAATAAAATTGAAATATTTTTTTTTCAGCCTTAAAGTACAAAGGATTCATGTAAGATAATTAAACAATGAGGTGACTAAACTTCTATTCTGAATATATACAGATGTGAAAGAGTTCATTGATTAATTGTTCAATTAAACTAGAAAATTTAAAACTAGAATTGATTTCCTTGTTTTTGAGGTCTTTCAGGGAGTATTCTTGTTAAATATTTTAGAATTAGGATTGGTTTGCTTGCATGCCCAGTTCTCTTTTTTATCTCAACTTCCCTGCTCACACTATGCCCATGGCATTAATGCCACCATTAAGTTGGTTGTAGTCTAGAAACCCATGGTGTATGGGATGTAGCTCTTAAATTACTTGCAGAAGCACAGAATTCATTACATCCTCCTTAATAGAAATAGAAAGTCAACATTTATCAAGCTCATGGTTAGGCTTCCCTAATTCTGACATGTTTAATAAACCTTCAGGTTAGTCATGTAAAAGGCATCAAGGCTGTACCTGTTCTAAAGTAAGGAAATTTTGAGTTCATCAGATTAAAGAAATTGGACAGCTGTCTGGATTTCCCTACTAGTGATCTTTGATAGTTTATGAGCTACCCATACTCTTAAAGACCAGGCAGTGATTCTATAGAAAATGTAGTTGACGAGGTCAGTGAGATGTGATTGGAGTAGGAGAATAGTATTATATTTGGACAGATTGAAATAAATAAATTTCAGTCAATACCAGCTGGTATTGTAACTAGGTTAAACTTATACATGTATATCAATAGTTTGTATGTGAATTGTCAGTTAATTTCAGAAATATTATTTTATATGAATACTGACAGATCTTATATCTGCTTTTTTAGAGCTATTTATAGGTAAGAATCTTTTCTTGTAATAAAACATATTTTATATGTTAAAAAATAAACACCTAGGTTTTAGTTTTAGTAAGTTGCACTTGTAAAGATAGGCGTTTGTGATTATATAATAGGCTTACATGGCTTATTATGTGAACATATTTTGCCGTCTGTCTGTGCGTTCACATTTCTTGTATCCGTGATATAATCTATGATCTTAATGAAACTTTGTATGCATATATCTTGATAACTTAAAGAGTTTGAATTTGGCAATGATCAAATGAACAGTTTTTGAGTTATTGCCATTTACCTTTGTAAGTAAGGTACATGTATAAGATTGTGAAAATAAAGAGACCACAAAATACAATGAAATCATATGTTTTGATAATTGAAACCTCTAAATTATTTAGTCAGCAATAGTAACACAGGTTTTCTCTCAAATATTCAATTAGCAATATTACACAGGTTGTTTTTAATAGAGAAAATAACAGTTAAAGACAATGTAACAAATTTTCTTATAAAAATTGACTGTTAACCAATCATCTTGAACTAGAATTGGTTACCTGTGTAATCTTACTATGTTTTGTGTAATAATTTGAACACTTTGGAATTATTTTGATGGCTTGAGACCAGACCAATTGTTGTTGTTTAAGTTTTTCAGATATCCTTCAAAGTCAAAATCAGCTCTTTAGGAAATAAAAACTGACCTTTTATTTCAGTTGAAAAAAAGGGAAAGCAGTTGTGAAAATTCAGGTCAATCCTGGTCCTTACAGAACTATTAAAATTCTGATATATTTGGCTTCCTGATTGACTTTTAGTCGGCAATCATGTTGATTAGTTTATTTGGCTAATTAAATAACAGATAAATCCCAGTGACGTCAAGCAGAGTCTAATAATCCAAAGAAGAATATCAAATTGCTAATTAGTAATTGAATGTAGTAGTGCAGTGATCTTCCGGAAGTTACAATTGATGTCTATGCAGATCACTGTTTGTGACGTCATAAAACGCGCCAGTTTTAGTGGAATTGCAAGAACAACAGACATCAGAATAGAAATTGGAATGGCGCAAAAAAGCCCAAAATTAATATTGACAAAATGAAGATAATGAAGGGATGATCTCGTCCAAAATCATGGCAAAATTGAGAGAAATAGTTCTATAGTAGTGGACTGCTTCTAAAGAGAAGTACCACCATGTGTTTCGAAAATAGTAAGCCTGGTCTGCTTCATGCGCGACAGAAGAGAAGAAAGTGTTCAGAGGTATGGCCACGATTCTTATTCGCAAGTAAACACATATACACCCCATTGTAGAAATTGATTTACTTTTCAAAATGAATAACTGCAATATATCGAGAGGTTATTGAATAGAGACAACTAATGAAGTGAATTATTAACAACTATGTCTAAGATCGATTGTAATAATGATACTGTAATAACATTCAATAATTAAACATAGGTTGTTAATCAAACATTACAATTATTAATTAGCTGTTTATTACCAAATATAAAGGCCTAAGCCAGGAATTACCAGTTGAGGAAGTGGGGGGGGGGGACTTGAGTGTCAGGAATTTCTAAGGTGGGGGAGGAACATAGACTTGCGAGCCAAGAATTTCAAGGGGGAGGGGGGGTACATGAAATCGCAAAGCAATAATATTTAAACACTTACTATTGAAACAGAACATCGACTTTATCAGTGCTTGTTTGTTTTCAGGGAGGGGGGGGGGGGGGGGGGATGTGTGATGCTTTTTACATTTATTCGAAACCCAAATCTAACCTCTAAAATGTTAAACGTTAAAGTGAACTTTTTTTCTGTTGGCAAATTTGGGAACTTGAATATATTTTTAAATAACCTTTAGCAAAAACAAAATATATTTATATTCCTCTATAATTCCACAATAATGATATGATTTATTTTAAATCAAAATAATGTATATATAGTACATATGATTAAATTTTCAAAATGATTAGGCCAGTGCTTTGATGGGAATATCATTCTCATAACACTAGAAATTTTTTCTTCTAATTCTATGTCATTGTGTATCTATGTTAGATGTAGTGTCATTAAAGTATGAGTCGGATTTTGTACTTTTAAATATTGATAATTATAAATAAGCTTACACAATCATGTTTGAAGGATTTTTTGACAGTGTACTGTGACAACTATTCCTGATAAGTTTAGCAAACAAACTTTTTTGGGGGGGAATAGCAATCTTGTTTTGAAAGCATACTGTATGTATTTTCAACAGGACAACTATATATATCAAAGTCTTTTTTTGATTTTAGATTTTCAATTTCATTTCACCAATCCCATTTCACTAATCCCATCGAATACAAAAAATAGTCTGATGAGTTTATTGTCTCAAATTAGTATAAATTAGAGTAGAAAGAGTTAAGTCCATTGTTATCCCTAACAACCAGGTATTGTTTATGGACAGTAATCAAAATGTAGTCAGGATTAAGCTGACTTAATTAAGTAATGGTCACTAGGTTTTAAGCCTGACTTAACATGTACAGTTTTTGAGAGAGAAATGTACTATGGAAGTATTTGATTTGACACTGTTTGGATCTATTCTGTTCATTCTATGATTTAGGTAGGTTTTTTTTATTTCAAGTTCTCTTTTAACTCAAATGTCGGATCTACATAGATTTTAATTGCAAAAGTCATCAATAATTTCCCAGATAAACTCTCATTAATTTATCTGCTAATGGAGCAAACATGGACAACTGTATTCTTTCATTTGAAGAGAAATACCTTCTTTAGAAAATGAGTACTACAGTAAATATAAAACTTGATAATCGGAGGTAATTATTGATGTAAATTGTAAGAGTAAATAGAGGTATATTGACTTTAATATGATATAAGTTGTTTGACATGTATTACATATTGTATTGTATATATGAAACAATAGGCAGTAATCAATGCATTATAAAACATCTGAGTTAGATCTGATTTTCACAATAGCCTGGGGAGTTTTATTGCATTGTTAAGTAGTGTCCAGTTGGCAATTTGTTATATTATATTATTGGTTGATAAATGATACGAGAAAGCTTGAAGGTAGATGGTTATTTTCATAACCCAGGGCACTTGATATTAGGGAGGTCAGAATAGGTGTCTATTGTTTATTTGATGGTACAAGGTAAGGGTTTGCTTTGCTTATTCATTTAATGAAAGGTATTTTTTATGCACTTAATTGTTTTGCTCCTGTTTGGGTTACCGTAATGAAAATAAGCAATTTCATAGAAAAATAGATATCATTATAAGTTAATGTATACTATAATTAGTTTCATATCTTATGTGGCAATATCAGATAAAGATTGGAAATTTCAAGCTGCTTATTTTCCATCTGTTAGGTTCTTGTCTGTTTATTTTAATCATATATTCTGCAACATTTTCAGCTTAACAAGTTATCTAAACTTAAGCCTTCTTTTCCATTTGTTTCAAATTTTATTCGCATTGTAATGTGGTCGTATATTGTCATCACCCCTTTCCGTCCGTCGTGAACACCATAGAGACTAGAGTTTTTACCTGATTTGAATGATATTTGGTGTGATTATTTGTATTCATGAGATCTCGGACAAGTTCCAATTTGGCTATTTTAAGATGAACGTTTTTTGAGTTATTGCACTTGACTTAGTCAATATGCGTCAAATTTTTCATCTGATTTGAATGAAATATGATATGATCATTTGTTTTCATGAGATCTTGGACAAGGTGGAATTAAACAATTTTTCGTTGAATGGGTTTGAGTTATCGCCCTTGACTAAGTCGAAACGCATCTAAATTTTAATGAGAATTTGGAGAAGTTTTAATTTGACGATTTTAAGATGAACAGATTTTGACTTAATCATAAAGCTTTGAGATTGAAAAGTTTAATTCAGAATTTTATATAATTTTGTGATCAAAAGATATTAACTATTTAATTTTTGATGCGATTTGACAAAATTGGGGAATGCTCTTGATATAAAAAAAAAAATTCAGGGAAGTGGGCGTATATTGCTAGGCAACCACTTGTTACCATTTTTATACGCCCTCATCTCTCTATGAGGACGTATATTGTAGTCACCCCTGTCCGTCCGTCCGTCGGTCCGTCCGTCCGTCCGTCCGTCCGTCCGTCCGTCCGTCCGTCCGTCCGTCGGTCCGTCCGTCCGTCAACATTTGCTCGTAAACGCTCTAAAAACTAGAGTTTTTGACGGAATCAAATGAAATTTGATATGTGTATACATATTCATAAAACGAAGATCAAGTTCGAATTTGAGCTATTTTCGATCGTTAGAAGCAGAGTTATTGCCCTTGCCCCAAATCCGTCGGTCCGACCATCAACATTTGCTTGTAAACGCTCTAAAAACCTGGAGTTTTTGACGGAATCAAATGAAATTTGATATGTGTATACATATTCATAAAACGAAGATCAAGTTCGAATTTGAGCTATTTTCGATCGTTAGAAGCAGAGTTATTGCCCTTGCCTCAAATCCGTCGGTCCGTCCATCAACATTTCCTTGTAAACGCTCTAAAAACTAGAGTTTTTGACGGAATCAAATTAAATTTGATATGTGTTCATATAATCAGAAAACAAAGATCAAGTTCGAATTTGAGCTATTTTCGATAGTTACAAGCAGAGTTATTGCCCTTGCCCCAAATCTTAAATATGCTATTACTCTCTTAGTTTTCAACCGATTTTGATGAAACTTAAAATGGATGTTATTGGATCTATATCGAAAGGTTTGAGAAAGTTTAGTTTTTTCCTTTTTCGACTTTTTCGTTAGGCGTATATGGCCGTGGTCCACTATCTTTGAAGGTTATATTGACTACTTTTTTCTCTTCAGTCTATGCTCTGTTGAAGAGCCATTAACAGGCAATTTTATCCAGTTTTTCATTCCCATAATGCAAAATACTGCCTCAATCATAGATAATGCCGATTCAGGATATATTGTTTGTGCATACATAGTTATTTCCCTTTCAACCTGCACAACAACTATTTTTAGATAGTCTTTTGGCATTCGCAGCAAAAATATCGATTTTTCCAAGTCTCAGAAACGGGGACTTTTTTAGCTCAGCAATTTAGTACTGGTTATCACAACAACCCACCATTGAAATTTGAGTCTTCAAATCCATGTGCATCCATAATTATTAGCATTTGAAAGTTATAATGCCCTACTACACATTAGCGATACTATGCAATATATAGAAAAGTCATCTATAGAAATAGAAGGATTAATGTCTAATTTAAGATATGTTTGAAGGAAATATGCAATTTTCGTACATTTCTAGTGCTTCTGAAGGATACTTAAGTGTTTTCAAGACCCAAATCAAGCAATAAAAATGAAGAATGGTCCCCTTTAAAAGTTTGAACTGACAGATCAAACATGTCTATTTATTCAATTCTTTTCTGTCTTTTCAGGTGAGAAGAAGACAACAAGATGGAACACATTATTTTTCGTGCTTTCAGAATGGATGTCTTAGCTTAAAATACAGATACGTTTGGTTTTAAAATTCATTCATGACATTCAGCATACATCACACTTTGTGAATTTTTCAAATCAAGTTGAAAAAAAAATCATTATGTATCACTATATACGTCATATCATTACGCTGTTAGTACTGTGTTTATATATCTTTTTACTTGGTATCATTTCTGGTAATATCAAGTTAGACGACCACCCACAAAAGGCAATTGACCCATGGAAGGAATATGGAACTTTTATGACATATGTTTTATATTTTATACGTCTACTCCCCTTGATAACATTGCCATTGGCATTATTTAATTTCTTAGGCATTGTTTGTTTCAACACCCATCCTAAAAAACCCACACTTAAAGCGTCTGTGTTGTTTGGTCCATTTTTGTGTTTTCGTGTTGTGACTCGTGGTATGTTTCCAGCACTTGTTAAAAGAAATATAGAGCGAAATGTCGAAAAATGTACTAAATTGGGATTAACCAATTTTGTATTTGAAATAGCTACCGATTCCTCAATTGGAATTCAAAGTTCTGGACAAGTGCGAGAAATAGTCATCCCAGAAAAATACCAGACTAAAAATGGTACGTTGTATAAAGCACGAGCTCTTCAGTATTGTTTAGAAGAGGAGGTAAATATCTTGAGTGATAATGATTGGATAATACATTTAGATGAAGAAACTTTGATAACTGAAAATAGCTTAATAGGCATAATCAACTTTATCAATGATGGAAGTTATTCTTTCGGCCAAGGTGTAATCACGTACGCCAGTGAAGAGATTGTTAATTGGTTTACAACTCTAGCTGATTCCTTGCGAGTTGGTATGGATTATGGAATTATTCGTTTTACCTTAGGAGCCTTACATCGCCCTGTATATAGCTGGAAAGGATCGTTTGTTGTGTCAAGTGTAAAAGCAGAAAGGGAAGTAACTTATGATTTTGGAAAAAATGGCAGTATAGCAGAAGATTGCTTCTTTGCTCTTAGTGCTTGGAATAAGGGGTATAAATTTGGATGGATTGAAGGAGAAATGTGGGAAAAAAGTACTTTCACAGTTTCTGATTTTATTAAACAACGAAGACGTTGGATACAAGGAATCATCATGGCTCTATTACATGGTGATTTTTCTATCAAATATAAAGTTGGAATATTAAACATTATTGTTTCCTGGTACGTGATGCCTTTATCAACCTTAAATATCATATTAATTCCCCTATTTAACCTTTCATTATCACCTATCATCAATTTTATGTTAATTTTTATTGCCGGCTTCATGACATTTCTTTACATGTTTGGAGCTATGAAATCATTCTCATCTAAAAGACATACACTTTTACTCATAGTCCTAGTCATAGTGATAACTATAATGATACCTGTTTTTAGCATGGTGGAAACAGTAGCTGTTATATGGGCTATCAGCTCACAGCAAGGTGGATTTCACATTGTTAAGAAAGACATTCAAGAATCTCCAATAATGAGTAATGTTTGATCATTGATTTAGTTGGTTTTCTAGTTTTGATTAAATTCCATAATATTTGTAATGCTGTAATCCAAATGTTGCCTTTGATTGTTTGTTTTGTATTAGTTTCCAATGGATGTTGTGTCCTTGTGAGTTACAATTGGAAATGAAACAGACAAATTGCATTACAAGTTTGTCAGTAATGTAATGTAATGATTGTGAGTTAAATATACAAAGTTTAAGCTTCTGACCAAATTTGAATATATTTATACCATCAATAGGTTAATTTATTCTATTTATTATATATCATTATGTATTAAATACAATGTTGGTGTGTAGGCAACCATGACAAGCTTTAAAATACCAGTACTAATTTATCATGCAATCATTTTACAGGTTGTATCCAAGATATATCTCATATTGCAATATTTAAATTGAAGGCAAAAAAGTCTTTGATCTAGTCTATAGCCTGGAATAATCCAGACACTCAAAAATGTGATAACTTATATAAAACAATGTTGTCAAAAATACTCAATTAAAAAAAAGTATACCTCATTAATAGCCAAAATTTATTTATTTAACCTTCAATAAAATGTTACTTCTACAATGAAAATTGAATATACTATATAAATGAAAGCTTAATCTTTCATAACCTGATATTATAAATGAAGCCTTAACTTCCACTATTAAAACCTGATATTAAAATGAAATGTAGCTTCTTTTATCAAAACTGATATCGATATGAAATGTAGCTTCTTCTATCAAAACTGATATTATAAATGAAACCCTATTATCATTTATCAAACACTAATAGTATTAATTAAACATAGCTTCCACTATGAAAACCAAATAAAAATTGAAACAAAATATCGAAACTAAATATTGTAAATGAACATAGCTTCCTCTAACAAGTATTGTAAACGAAACCTTTAAGCTTTCCGTATTAAAACTTTTATTTATATAATAAATAAAACTTTGTTTCCACTATAAAAACCTTATATAAAAGGAAACCTAGCTTCCACTAAAACTAAATTAAAACCTTATATAATAAATAGAATGTTTTCACAATGAAAACCTTATATAAAAGGAAACCTAGCTTCCACTAATAAAACCTTATATGTAATAAATAGAACTTTGTTTTCACAATAAAAACCTTATATTATAAAGGAAACCTAACTTCCACTAATAAAATCTTATATTATAAATAGAATGTTTTCACAATAAAAACCTTATATAAAAGGAAACCTAGCTTCCACTAATAAAACCTTATATAATAAATAGAACTTTGTTTTCACAATAAAAACCTTATATTATAAGGAAACCTAGCTTCTACTAATAAATACATAGAACTTTGTTTTCACAATAAAAACCTTATATTATATGGAAAACCTAGCTTCAACTAATAAAACCTTATATAATACATAGAACTTTGTTTTCACAATAAAAACCTTATATTATAAGGAAACCTAGCTTCAACTAATAAAACCTTATATAATACATAGAACTTTGTTTTCACAATAAAAACCTTATATTATAAAGGAAACCTAGCTTCTACTAATAAATACATAGAACTTTGTTTCCACAATAAAAAACTTATATTATACGAAACCTAACTTCCACTAATAAAATCTTATATTATAAGGAAACCTAGCTTCAACTAATAAAACCTTATATAATAAATAGAACTTTGTTTCCACAATAAAAACCTTATATTATAAAGGAAACCTAGCTTCCACTAATAAAAACCTTATATAATAGATCATAACCTGATATCATATCTTGATCTGAGAATAATAGATTCTTATGTACTGTGAACTGGTGGTGACTGGCCAATAGGTTGTGGATAATGATAACATGAAATGTAGAGACTACTAGTGTATATTTGCATCACCCATGTCCATCCAAAAATTTCTGGCAAACACTCTACAGGGCACAATTCTTGATGTATTTAAACACAACTTGCAGAGATTGTTTATTATCAGACAAGGCCGAACCATTTTGAATATTTATTATGAGTTATTGCCCTTGTTCTTCAAAACATATTAGCTTGCAAATATTCTGTGGGTCACAATAATTGATGACAAATATTTTAAGCTGTATGTTCTTTTTCAAACCAGATGTTATTGTGCCTGGCAAGCTCTTGCAAGAGATATTCATCAATTGGAAAATAGGGTGGGTCAAGTTTGGTGCTATCTATACTATGCTAAGTAGAATCATTCCTGTTACTATTATTATGTTGTGTAAATTTCTGTACAATAAGTAATTTAATAACATACTTGTACATTCCTTATAGAAATAGGAAACATAATAGAATGTGGTTAAACCACAGGTATTTGTTTCTATTTCTTTACAGAATAGTTATATATTATTTCAAGTGCCTACTCTTTTCAGCAATAGAACAACATGTAATGCCTGTGGTTTAATTATTGATAAGAACAAAGAGTGTGATCTGAATTACAAGAACATCATTATGATCTTGATTATGTTTCACCATTGTACATAAATTTTCATAACACAAGATGTGAAAGTGTGTATATATACTGTATATCAAACCTCTATGTGATTTTAAAGACAGACAATATCATATTATGGATAAATTGCTCTCTTATTCTCTCTTTCAATGATATGAGCATAGCCTACTATCTTCAGAGTCTTAGTTTTAGTCTTTTCCAAGGACAAAACGCTTCTCTGGAAGTATTTTCTAGTCCCATGTGCAGGTTAAACCCAGCATTTTTTAAAGTTATCCACATGGAAGCTTGCTAGTCATATGAATAAATATATAGTTTATTTTAAATTGTTTTGTTTATTTTTGATGTATTGACCAGAAGTATGTATTTTCATTTTATGATTTTTTAAGTATCAAATTAAGCCAACTATTTGATCATGTGTTTTGTTACAAAATTATTGATTTATAACATTTCTATCATATAAATATATTCTCATTGAACCTAACTCGGAGTTTTCACCAATATTAAATATCCAAATGAAATGTATCTACAGTCTTTATTTACAAAAAAAAAAAACTTTTTGACCTTTCTTGATTGGCCACTTTGCAGTAATTCTGTTCTTATTTAGCTAATTATGAATAATTATTCACATGACACTTCTGCTTTGTATTCATATAAGTATTAGTATTTTCATTTTCAGAAATGAAAATGAATAAGGAAATGATATTTTCAGTGCATTTTATTTTAAATTGTGCACTATAATTGGAAGTATTTACCAAAATACTTCATACATGTGTTTTTGTTTTAAAATGTTTTGGATTTGAAGAAATTTAATTTCTCCACCATGGAGTGGAAGTAATAAAAGTAGAATAAATTTTGTTTTGAATTTTAATAATTTCATTGTTTATATTAAAGGATTTTAATCTTTCGTTGCAGTCTGTTGTTTCACTATTGGTCATAATACATAGGGCATTGGGTGAGGTTAGAGTTAAAGTAGTGCTAATCCAGTAACCCTAACACTAGCATCAGTCATTAGTGTAACACTTATACAACACCAGCTTAACACCAGAATAACACTTCAACTACCCTTGTGTTACTCTGATGTACTTTGTCGTCTACAAAGCAGCCAAGTGCATCTGTCAAATATAAAAAAGGATGGCAAGAGGAGAGTGGAGTGGACAAACCTTATTGAGTAATCACGATAGCTACAAATTGGCCTACATGTATAATAACATAGGCGAAGAATACCGGGAGGCCAATAACAAGGTGTCACGCGCTCGTGCACGGACATTTCACACCCAGATAATTCCCTCCCGGACAATTCCCGCCCGACCAATTCCTATCAGGACATTTCGCACCAGAATGATTTGCATCAGGACAACTTCCACCCGAGACATTTCACACCCTGGCACTTCACACCCAGGACGATTCACATCCAGGAAAACTGCCACCCGGAAATTTCACACCCGGGCAATTCGCACCAATTTTTGCTCCCATTATAAAATTAAAAACGGAATGCATTAATTGATAGAAGAACAAATAAGTTATGACTGTAGATAAATTCTCGCCAAAAAGTCCCAAACGGCAGCCGGTCATACTTTGAGGCAGATTAAGGCCCATTTTAATACTTTTCCGTTAAAATTCAATTGCATACATTTAGTGTAAGAAATTTTGGAGAGTAGTAACCTAGAGACACTTATACCCTGGGGCCAGTTCCAGTAAAATTCGTAAGTACAAAATCATGCCGAACTTCCATAGATACCATAGTATACCATGGCATGATTTTGTACTTACGAATTTTATTGGATTCGACCCCTTGTAGATTGTTGTTTGTGTAGGAGACAGAAATGCGATTCTTATGGATAGAAATGGTCATGGGTGCGAATTGTCCGGATGTGAAATTTCCGGGTGGCAGTTTTCCTGGATGTTAATCGTCCTGGGTGCAAAGTACCCGGGTGTGAAATGTCTCGGGTGAAAGTTGTCCTGATGCAAATCATCCTGGTGCGAAATGTCCTGATAGGAATTGGCCGGGCGGGAATTGTCCGGATGGGAATTATCTGGGTGTGAAACGCCCTACTACCTAGGCGCTGTAACTGATTCCGAAGATCCCGTCCCTAAACGCAAAGGCACAATTTCTTTCAAACGGGTATTCGCTTGAAGCAGTATCTCTTAAAGAAATTATCTCCTTAATACATTTCATTTCATTTTCATTTCATTTAAAGAAATTATCATTTCTGGCAGCTACTGCCTGGCAAACAGGCAAGAAAAACACAGGCAAACGGTAACACTACACTAAAGTAATCTTGAGTTCCTGCATCGTGTTAAAGGTATATGGAAACCAATGCTTAGCCAGTGTTCTGAAACGCTGAGCTGGGATTAGTGGAACACCAGAGTAGCTCTAGATTAAAGCTTGTTAAATTGCTCCAAAAAACCCTAAGTGTAGTGTTTTCTTAGTGTAATCCAAAACTGCTTTGAGGTCAATTAATGTGTGGGTTAATAGTGTTACACTAGTGCTACACTTCTGCACTAATCAACCACTAACACTGAGTTCTGACCTCACCCACTGGGGTTTCTTGCCTTAAGAACTCGACACATTCGGTTCACCGAAAATTTTCACCGTTGAAGAAGGGTTGATGTCCGTTGGGGTCTTTGCTTTGTACAATTTAGATTAAAATCCAGACTAATCTATACAAAAAACCTAGGCCATGACCTATAGTAAAAGATGTCCACTCATTGTCCACTGTAGATAGGTGCATAAAAGTTGGACGTAAAACATTAACAGCCCTGATCAAAGTGAACTAGTGAACTCACTGGAAAAATACAGGCCATAAATGCCTACTTATAACAATGGCGCTAATTGTTGGCGGTATTTTTCGTGAGAAGAAGCTTCGATATTGGTCATCACAGGACAAAACTTTTTATCTTCTATGGTTAATTAACCATCACCTTTTCTTCCAATGCACTCCGAGGACATGGAAAACTGCACCTCTCGCAATGGATCTTTTAGTAATAGTGTACCATAGATCGGAATTTGAAATGGTAAAGATTTTTGCTCTCTTGTTGCCATACTTTTTTGAAAAAAGTTTCCATTATCAAAAAAATCGAAAATGCTACCTGAGATTATTTTTATAGTATGCTTATTGTATCTCTATATCTTCTTGATCAAACTGAATTTGGTTTTAAAGAGTTAATTACAAACAGGGAGTTCTTATTGCTAATTAAGCAATTTGACCTAGTTTTGGTGTTTTCCCTTTAAATGGCTCAATATTTTTAGCTGAAACCTTTTAAATATACAAGAGGGACATTTATCTACAACTAGGCGTTTACTTTACTCAAATCCGTTCAGTAGTTTCGTATCAGCGTCCAAAAAACATAACACACGTAAGGTTTTTAGAAATTTTAGCATGTTTTTAGTGTTAAAAAATTAACGGCTGGATTTTTTTAGTTAAAACTTTCAGATACATTAAAGGGCACATAGTTACAGATTTTGGTGTAAAGTTTTCACAAATTTGAGCAAAAACAATTTTTGACCCAAAAAAATTCAGACTGTTCCTTTAAGATTATTTGTTATGTTTTGCTGACCTGAAATAAACAGTTATCTGCCCATGTGATGTGTCGGATGTGTTCTTAATCCCATTTTCGGATGGAATTGCAACAGTAAGTTTTTTTGGTTTATTGGTTTACCAAATTCCAGAGGTAGAATTGAAATTGCAATAAGAAGTTAGCTAAAAAAAAAAACATCTTATATAAGGGACTAGCCCAGGCCTTCTCAACTGGCGGCGCATTGCAACTTCCAACTAGAAATATTATATGGCAGGAAAAGACAACTCTTGTTTCAAGATTGATTTTGATTGGCTGTTTTTTCCGCGAAAGATGAAGAATAATTGTGATTGGTTGAACTATGATTTATTCAATATGACGACTACCGTATAGTGTACTCGGTTATCTAGCCAGTCTAGTTCCGAAGTTGATACGAGTGGAGCCGAATAGTGATAACTGGTCATTCGAGGCTACAAATATTTGTAAATGAAGAAAATGAAAACAAACAGATATGTATTCAAAAAGATAATAAAATGTGTAATTGGTGAACAGAAAGTCACAATTTAGCATCATATGCACGAGTCGGTGTCAGAATATTGCCCCAAATATTCTATAGCTATGACCTATATTTATGTCGCGACGTTAGAAGCGTCAAAGTAAAGAGTCTCGCGCATGAAAACACAACGAAAAACACCATTCATTACCTTGACAGATTATGGGTTACGGAAACTGCCGAGAATTGCCGATTGGACTATTCTTTCCTCACGTGATCAGAACTCTTCTCTGTTGAAGTCCTGTAACGTCGATAGTCCTCTTCCGGCTCTCCAAGGTTAAAAATGAACTTCAATCAGCTTTCTCGACTTTCTCCATTTATTAGAGTTGCTTCAAGACAAATTGCCAGATCCAAAACACTAAATAGTGAGTTGATTCAATTTTTGTGCAGCAGTTTATATTAATATCCAACATCTACCATATTCATCATGTTCAAAAGGACAAAGCATAATTCTAACTGTCATATTACTTACTTAGTTACTAGTTACTGTCTTACAGTTACGTCTTCACCCTGGCCTGGCATATCTATTTTAGTTCCGTAAAAAAACACCGCAAAAAATTCATAAATGGAGAAGGGGGGGGGGGGGAGAGAAAGAAAACATATTAATTATCATATAGTGTTGAATTTGTTTAGCCAACTCGTCTACACTTCTACAGGCTACCGCCGTTACCGGAGTTAACTCGTCTCAATTGATTACAAAGTAAGGTATCTCGTCTACAACCTCCAGTTTGAGTTTAATAGGCCTAACTCATTGACAAACCTTCAGACGACTCGTCTACAAATTTAAGATGCATCGTCTACACAAAAAACCTCTTCAAAGTCAGGCCTGTAGGCCTACTTATTTTTCATCTTAACGAAATCACTCTATATTCTTTGAAAAATCTTGAAATAAGCTTTTATGTCATTGTGTACTCATAATATATTTTAGATTCTGGTACCGGTACATATCATATAGTTTTCTATTTTCTGATTTTTTTCAATTGATGAACAGTAGGCTAAATGAATTTTTTTTGCTGTGTAAAAATTTTTACTGCTCAGATATTAAATTATTTGGATTTTTATACATATACCACCAACCAAAATAAGTGACCCAGTTTTCACATCATGATATTTAGCCAAAATTTGGAACCAAGATTTTACCCAGAAATATTTGTCAGAAAACAATCATAATTGGACAAAATATGAGCTGTTCATTAAATTTTATTTTCAAACAAAAAAATCGTCAGTGAAAAGTTTATAGTGACTAGAATTTGGCAAAATTGATAGGAGGATATTTTAAGACAGAAATTGATTATCCAGACTCTCAATTGTCTTCTCCAGTAATCAAATACATAGACTGATCACAGTCTACTTCCGTCATCTTTCTGAAGTTAATCGATTTGTAGACAAACTTTATGATCAAATTGTGAACAAATTGTAAGTTGAAATCGGCAAATTTTGTACTTTAATATGCATAGACCAACATATCCAACATTAAAGTCAGCACATAGTTCTGTTTATTAATTACAAATTTTAGATCGATTTGCAGGAAGTTTCATTTTTTTTTTGTTCTTCAGTGGCGCCATATTGATATTGTGAAATTTGATTGGCTGCCAATTATATGTATGCGCTGTGATTGGCTGTCTTGGACAGTCACAGCTATTAACTGTCTATATATCTAGAGTGTAGCTGGACACTGTATTGTAGTAATAAATCAGAGTCTAGGACTGGACTACTTCTCCAGGTGCATTCAGCTCAACCTTTGTCAATGTTGGAGACTAACATTACGACTCACATCTTATCCGGTAAATGAGCAAGAAAAGACAACTCTTGAGTAGACACAATTTCAAGCAAGAAGAATTTTTGAAAGATTTGAGTGTGATTATGTTACGATAAAGAATAAGAATGACTTTGGAATTCATGAAGAAATACATGCAATCATGCGTTATGATTTGGTGTAGCAGACGTTCAAGCCACTTCTCACTCACCTTTTTGATGTCTCATTTTTATACGTGTGGTCGTGTTGTTGTATATTGTTGTCACCCCTGTCCGTCAACATTTCTTGCGGACACTATAGAGACTACAGTTTTCATCAGACTTTGATGAAAGTTGGTTTGATCTTTGGAATTGGTAAGATCAGTCTTTGAGCCCATGACTTTATAAATATGCATTTGTATTTCAAAAAATAATATTTTTCTTACTTCTATGTTCCAGATGCAAGTGTGAAATTGATTCCTATCAGATGTCTGGCTAGTGAAAGTGGTAAAACGATTTCATTAAAAAGCTATGAAGAAGAAGTAACAAAAAGCAAAGAGGAACATGGAAAAGAAGATTGGGGAAACTTTATTAGTGTTTCATGGAAACTTGGAGCAATCTTAACAGTTGGAATTGCTGGTCTTGTATTTGTAAGTGTCTGTTTTTGGGGTTTTTTTTTGTCACAGCTAAAGATTTCCTTGATTTGGGTACATTTTGTAATGACCAAGTGTGGGGAAGAAATATATAGGCACCAAGATTCCAGGTGAAAGCTACAAGAAGTTGTTTTTTTGGCTTTCATTAGGAATCGCACATATTCATGCACAATCGACTTATGAAATAATGATTTGAAATTGCTCTTAGACTTGATCCGTCTCTCTTCAATTTAATCAAAAAGGCCTTTGGTGGATTCATTGATCAACTGTATAACACACCTGCTAACTTCTCTTTGGGACAAAAACTTGAATAAATATGTTTCTTTTATTTTAGCTATGTGTCGGTAGGAGTATGTTTATGGTGATTGAATTTGATACTAGAAAAATCGCTTTAGAGGAACCTAAAGATCTCAATATAGATAACGATTAAGGTATTACCATTTAACTTTACAAAATAATATTTTGTTTGTCTTCACTCATTTTTGATCCAGACTCTTTCCAATTTGCTCAGGTGTACCAGACATTCACATTATTTTTATTATACTCCCATATTATTATTATAGTGGTCGTATATTGTTGTCACCCCTGTTCGTCGGTCTATCCACAATTAGCTTGTAAACGCGATAAAGACTACAGTTTTCATCTGATTTGAATGAAATTTTGTGTGAGTATTTGTATTCATGAGATCTTGAACAAGTTAGAATTTGACGATATTTCGATGAATGTTTTGAGTTATTGCGCTTGACTTAATCAAAAGGCATCAAAATTGGCTTGTGAACGCGATAGAGACTACAGTTTTCATTTGATTTGAATGAAATTTGGTATGATCATTAGTATTCATGAGATATTGGACAAGTTCGAATTTGACTATATTTCAATTAACAGTTTTTAAGTTATTACCCTTGACTTAGTCTAAATTGGCTTGTGAACGCAATGGAAAATACAGTTTTTATCTGATTTGAATGAAATTTGGTATGATTGTTGGTATTCATGAGATCTTAAAGATAGTGGACCACGGCCATATACGCCTAACGAAAAAGTCGAAAAAGGAAAAAATTTAATCAGGAGAAAACTAAACTTTCTCAAACCTTTCGATTTGGGTCCAATAACATCCATTTTAAGTTTCATCAAAATCGGTTGAAAACTAAGAGAGTAATAGCATATTTAAGATTTGGGGCAAGGGCAATAACTCTGCTTGTAACGATCGAAAATTGTTCAAATTCGAACTTGATCTTCGTTTTCTGAATATATATACACATATCAAATTTCATTTGATTCCGTCAAAAACTCTAGTTTTTAGAGCGTTTACAAGCAAATGTTGATGGACGGACCGACGGATTTGGGGCAAGGGCAATAACTCTGCTTCTAACGATCGAAAATAGCTCAAATTCGAACTTGATCTTCGTTTTATGAATATGTATACACATATCAAATTTCATTTGATTCCGTCAAAAACTCTAGTTTTTAGAGCGTTTACGAGCAAATGTTGACGGACGGACGGACCAACGGACGGACGGACGGACAGGGGTGACTACAATATACGTCCTCATAGAGAGATGAGGGCGTATAAAAATTGACTTATGAAGGCGATAGTGACTACGGTTTTTATCTGATTTAAATGGAATTAAGTGTGATCATTTATATATTAATGAGATCTTGGACAAGCTAAAATTTGATGATTTTTCGTTGAAAGGATTTTGAGTTATTGCCCTTGACTTAGTCAAAACGCTTTGAATTTGACAGTTTAAATCAGAATTTTTATTTGATTATTTGTATTAAAGATATCACCAAATTTTTAACGGTTAGATTTTTAGTACAATTTAACACAGATAATAGAGTGCCCTTAATATGCTAAAAATTATTAGGGATGTGGGCATATCTTGCTAGGCAACCACTTGTCAATAAAATCTGTTGCAGTCCACATGAAAGAGGCACTCATCTTGAAATATTGAATATTTAGAAACTATGATCCACAGATTGAAACAGCTCTTAAGTTTAGATAAAATTCTAAATTTAGTGTAACACTGGAACACTACAATCATTTAAAGGGATTGTAAAGCGTATTTCTTAACATTGCATGTGTATCGGGGACTCTGATAACATCAATTTGCGCCATTCCAATTTCCATTCTGACGTCTGTCGTTCTTGCAATTCCACTAAAACTAACACGTTTTATGACAGTGACAGTGATCTTCCTGAAGCTACTATTGATATCTATGCTGATCACGGTCGGTGACGTCATAAAACGCGTTAGTGTTAGTGGAATGATGCAAAAATTGCAAATTGATGCCATCATTGTCCCCGATACACTACAAAGTTTAGAAATACGCTTTACAATCCCTTTAAATTCAGTTTTGATGAAAAGTAAACATACTCTAGTCAATTACATGTGGTTACCATTATTGCATATCCAAACCATAAAGGAAAAAAACTTAATTTTGTAGATATTTTAACATCTATTTTAGAAATATTGGATTATTTCAGGTGTGTAAATGTAGGAAAATTACAGAAAAGAAGAGGATTTTCTAATGCTTGTTTGTTACAGTGTCTAGACCTGCATTGTATTTATATTTAATTGAGACCAGATATAAAACTTTATACAAAATTTTTGGAGTTGTTTTTTTGCCTATTGTACATGTATATGGATATCTGGGAAAGTGGTCAAATGTTATCCTTGTGCAATATAGTTTTTTTTATTTAGAATCAACAATATGCTTGAGAGCGTATTGATCAAACCCTGTGCGATGGTTGAAAATTAAGGGTAAATGGCATGATTTATTATTCAAGTACTGGTTTAAGAATGCTTTAACAGGGTGCTGTTTTGAGACTGATTATTGTAAGTTAGTAACCATACTACAGCTTTTTATCTTGGTCGGAAAATTGCTACCAAATGCATTTTGCATATGCATGAAGCAAACAACATGGTTTCATGACTAAAGTGTTACTAAAACTGTCTTCTTCACCTGGCTGGGCTCTGAAATATAACATGCTTCAAATGCAACGATATAGTAAGCGGCAGCAACTTTTTAGAGGGTTCTGACATCAGCCAGTCAGCCAAAAATAGGGGGACTTTTGCTAGAAAAACATTACCATAACAGAAACCTTTTTATTTTCTTAAAATATCACGACATTCCTTAAACAAACAAATAGATATAAACTTGGAAAACATAATGGTACAGTAGTATAAATAAAATTTGGCAAAAACATTTTTACTTTTAAAACATGTAGAGAAAAGCCAAGCAGCAATACAAACGGTCTCCGTGAAAGTTACGCTGGCGCTCTGCAACATATCACGGTAATGAACGGCGGCCATTTGACCGGACTACATCAATGTTATCACGTAATCTCGTGATTCTGGTAGTTCAAACATCAGAGACGGGTCATTCGAGGCTACAAGTATTTGTAAACAAATAACACGAAAACAAACATATGTATTGAAAATGATGATAAAATGCGTAAATGGTGAACAGATAGTCACTACATATCATTAAATGCACGAGCAGGTGTCAGAAAATTCCTCTACAGATTCTATTGCTATGAACTATATCTATGTCGCGACGTTACAAGCAAGTGGTAAAGCGTCAAAGTAAAGAGTCTCGCGCATGAAAACACAACAAAAAACACCATTCATTACCGAGACAGATTATGGTTTACGGAAACTGCCGAGGATTGCCGATTGGCAGCAATATACATTCACACATCTGCCATCAGATCCATATAAAGGCACATCAGAAAGTCGCCTTGACACTGCAGTAAAATCACCACCTTGACATCTTTATTCCTCCTATTTCAATCTTATTTTCTCAAAACTGATTATATCTTGCATCATTAAAATAGAAATAGATAAAGCAAAGAATCTTTCTCTTTCACACATTTCTGAGAAAAGGTAGTTTTTAACCCATTTTTCTGTTGATTTGTGACATCACATTGGTTGTTCATGCATTTGGCGGCACATTTTATCAAGAAATGTCGCATTTGCGTTGTGAGCATAAATTACAATACAAAGTGTGAATAAATTATATAGATGAGATACTCTGTCCATTCCAGTATATTGCAAGATTATTGATGTAGTGAAAGTGAAGGCATCATGTTCAGAATATTTTTTCTATTATCAATAATCCCAGAGCTCGCATAGCTGTGGCTGAATGCAGAAACTGACTGCCTGTGGTATGATTTATAATTTGCTGTGTCTATTATCACATCTAGTATATCATGGCACTCTCATACGATAGAAGTTATTTTTTAACCCATTTATTTAAATCTTGTAGAGTTGATATTTTATCATGGTCACCTATAAACTGGTTAACTATTCTCTTAGCTTCTTCTTTACCTGAAAATATATATCATACTACTATCATTATATATCATACTACTTTCATAATATATCATACTACTATCATTATATATCATACTTTCATTATATATCACCCAATAAGGTATTCTACAGTAGATATCGCTTGTATGATAAAAGTGTTATCTACTAGGAGATAACGTACTATATCTACTAGGAGATAACGCTTTTCTGAATCATTGATTGGCCAATATGGTCACATGATAAGAATTTCGCCCAATGATGTCTAAATAACAAGTTCTTTCAATAATCTGCAGTTCACCCCTTGAAAGTTGTTGTTTCGCATGTTTTGATTTTAGAATGATATTGGATGATAAATAAAATCTCACCCTTGTGTCTTTTGATATCAGATATATCAACACTCGTTGATAAAAGTGGAAAAACTCCTCGACAAGCCTCGGAGTTTTTCCACTTTATCAACTTGTGTTGATATATCTGATATCAAAAGACACTCGGGTGAGATTCTCTATATATCATACTACTTTCAATATATATATATCATACTACTTTCAATATATATATATCATACTACTTTCATTTTCTCTCATTTAGTATATTATTAAACTGATTACTTTATAAGAACTATTGTAAATAAATACATCCTATCTATTGAGCCCTATGTGGAGTAAAGTAAAGCATTTCAGATACAGAAAAGTGAAAAGATTACTGTCTTTGCATTCATATTGGTATTCGGAAAGTCAAATCTTGCCAAATACTTATATCAGCTTCAAATCAATACAAGGACTTCAAAGACAATAACTGATTCACATGATTTTTAATGGGAATGACTTCCTCCAAATTGAAACTATTCTGTATTAAAATATACATACAAAGGAAAACAATCAAAGAGTTATAATTTCAATTTTATAGGATAGTATGAATTTGTATTTCTCTAGACTGTTGACTTACAACATCCTCTTCATGATATATGTTTTATTTATAAGATATAATATACACATAAAAAGCTAAACACACACACATACAAAAAAGACGAATCAATACCAAACTTCGCAATGAAGATAAGCAAGAAATTACAGGTTATGAAACGTCTCTTATGCTAGCCAGACACCATATTTTGCAAAATAAAGCTCACATTTGATATGCTAAAACCACACACATCTTATGAAATTTGATGTCCACAATACACACAATTTAAAAAAAAACTATAGTTTTTACGATCCCTTAAATCTAATTCAAATAAAGTTTGATTACTGAATTTCATGTAAGTTAAAATTTTAAAAAAAAAGTTTCTAGAATAGAATTGATATGATACAGATATTAGACCATATCAGACATAACCAAAAAAAAAAAAAAAAAAATCATATCATCATTGTTAACCTGTTTTTCATTAGTCTTAGAGTGAAAAATCTGGCCCTACCCAGTTCCTCTCACATTGGTGATAGATATATTTATTGCCTTTTCATGGTTTAAAATACTGAACATAATCCACTATTTCAAGAATGTAAGTTTCAGGCTATGGAAATAAAATATTTAATGAGAGATGATTTAAAGTGATATAACCTCTTGACCAAATTTGAAAATTTAGAATTTTTGTTCATCGTAAGACATTGTATTCCTTTATGAATGAATAAATGATAAAAATGAGTGAATGAATTAAGAGATAAGAATACTTACTACCATAGGTTCAAGCCAATTATTTTGTCAATAAGCAAACAGAATATAGGAAGAAGAATATTACTAGACGGAAAGGAGACAAAAGAAAGGATAGATGACACACTAACACAACAGCTATAGTATTTCTTGCTCTCAATATTATATTCATTTAGTACTCTGTAAATAATTTTTGTACGAAGTAAACAGCCTTAAACTCTTGATATTTTAAAAAATATACTGAGTTGACAAGCTCAATTGCAGAGTAGCATCAGGTGTACCAGAAGATTGAGAAAATCTTTTTTAAAAAAAGAATTCTGCCACAATACTTAGAATAACTTTCAAGTTAAGTTAGTTTTGTTGAGAAAAAAAAGAATACACATGTAAGAGCAAGAAACACTTTAAAAGATAGATATCTAGAATTAGAATATATATACATATTAATATAATATTATTTTATCCACTTACAAGTTGTCTTTGAAACATCTGTAAAAATAATAATGTAAAATAAGAGAAACAAAAAATAAGGTTTTAACCTAAAAGATCAAAGAGTATTCAGAATGAAATGATGACATGAAAAATGATAATGAAATGGATGAGTTAAAAATGAAAATGATGATAATGAATTATGACTAAGGAACTATGATTATGAAATGAACAATGAAAAATGACTAGATATGAGAGGGTAAAGCACTAACAAGAATCAACTGACAGATGACTCATTGGCAAATTGATTCCAAAAACTCCCCAAGACTCTAATGTATTATGATCTCGATCCTTTTGCTTATGTTCGAGTTAAATTGCTTCATCAAAATTTGTTGGTACATGAGGTACAAAGTTGCCTACTAAGAAGTAATTCCAAAATACTTGAATAATACAAGAAATATATACCTGTTGTTGGTAAGCCTCTTATAGATTGTGTTAATTCTTCTGTTATAATCTTAGCAGCAGCTTTAAATAATCCCTAAAATATGATAACAGGGTTCATAGAGATCATCTAAGCAACATTTCCATGGTTTTTAAAACATCATTTTCCATGACCAATTTTATAAAAATCATGGACAGAACAGGTAATTTATACTATTCCTGATCATGATTTTTTATCCTTTTGTTAATAATATGAGAGACAATATGAAGTACATATATATTGTAACATTTCAGCAAACTTCGAAACACTTGAAAAGTCAACAATCACATAGTGGCAATAAAACATGATCATCATTTTTCTTATGTTTCTGACACAGACAGTTAGCCATTATGTTAAACAACAGGACACCGTGATATAATAATACTGACCTTGGAAGCAAATCGTCCTTTCTGATAATATGGAGTTAAATATCTAACTACCAAGCCAGCAGCACCTTTAGTATCTATTACTTTACAAGATGGTATTTCTGGTAATACAGGATTCTCAGTTTTAAATGGTACTTTAAATGGTTTTGAATGTTTAGATTTGTGTGATCTATGTTTGGATGATGATGTTGAAGTATGTTTGTGGCTATGATGACCAGAACCATCTAATTTATCACTATGGTCTGGAGATGAGCTGCTTTTTCTCAATTTTTTCTTCTCTGGAGATTTTGATGGTGAAGAGCTCTATTGGAAAGAAATGATTCATCATTTTATGAGGTATGCATAGTTTACAAAATGAGACATATGCATATACAATAAAGACAATATTTACAATTTATTATGGAAACAGGTAAATATAAGTAAATTAAACTTTATAACTTTTTTGTAGCATTTTTAATAATTACTAGTAACTTGATAAATAATTGCTTAGTTTTTTGGGGATTATCATTTTATAAATTTAAGACGCCATTTAAGTCCACACATGAATAATACACCCTCTTATTGGCCAAGTAAAATCGTGATTTTTTTTTTACGATCGAAAAAGTAGAATACTTTTACAGAACAAACCTCTGAATGTGTCCTCTTCCTTGAATCATCACTGAATAATTTTTCTGAATTTTTACCAAAACATACAGACTTTTTTGATTTCTGACTAGACTTAGGTGTTGATAAATTACTTCTAGGTTTCGATTCACTGTCTGAAGATGTCTTAGTTTTGATATCACTATCACTGTCACTTTCAGTCTCTGTATCATAGGTAGTACTATTAGCACTGTCACTATACTCATCACTTTTAGGTAGTTTCTCAAAAAAATACACAATTTGAGGAGGTATTGGCTTAGGAGGAGACGTAGAGCCCAGCTTTGACTTAGAAGTTGATTTTGATTTTGAGCTTGCACTAGAATTTGATTTTGACACTGATTTTGAGTTCAATTTAGAGCTGATAACAGTGTCTGATATTGAGTTCAATTTAGAGCTGATAACAGTGTCTGATATTGAGTTCAATTCAGAGCTGATAACAGTGTCTGATTTTGAGTTGTGTTTACTATCAGATGTGACAGAGCTTTTAGCTGCTATAGATTTTTGTTTTGATGGTGAATTGCTGCCACTTTTGGTTGAATTATCATTCATATCCGTGGTTGAATTTGTTTTGACTAAAGATGAGGCCTTCACAAAACCAGATGTGGAAGTGCTAGGTTTAGATTCCTTGTCTAACAATGAAGAAGCTGTCACAAATGCAGAATCCACAGACATCATACCTGAATCATTGGAACTATCAGGAAAACAATCTTCCTTATTGTCTGTATGATTTTCAGACTCTCCAAATATAGAGGAGTGTAATTCCTTTTCTCGTGTCATTCTACGTATTTCAGAAATTGTTTTCATCACAGATGATTTATACATGGTGGCCATTTTGTTGGATTTGAATATTTTATATTCTAAATCTAAAGCACAACAGCGTGGTTCATAATCTCTAGATTGTAATTTATCAGAATCTTCATTGTAATAAGTAATAAAGTTCTGATATAAAGCCTTTTCTAACATACCAAAACAATGTTCTCTTGTCTGAAAGTAAAAACAATACTGATATTGATCTTTCCAGATTTTCTGTATCTGTTTACAGCTGGTCCATTAGGACTTTATTCACGTGCTGACAGAAATTACGACCCAAGAACAGTTTTTTTTTTGAACGACATAACCAATTGTTTCTCAACATCGCAAAATGTGTCATCCACTCTTATGTTGTCATAGATATAACATATTTACCTTTACAGTTAATTTAGGTATTTTTTGACTAGCACAATCTCTTAATGGACAATCTAATGATGGTGCTTCAAATTCTTTTTCTTCTGATTGTTCATTGCTGTTATTCTAAAACATATCAACAAAGTAAAAGTTATGATATTTATTATGATTCATCAATGTTAAATCATCTATTCTTAGTACAGGTACAAAACAACTGTTGCCATTTTTATAATTAACATTGGCTCTTGACTGCCTTTTCATGACCAAGATTTAATTTTTTTTTCAAATTATCTGCAGTCATATAAATCCTAAAAAGTGAACCAGGTAATGACAGTATCAAAATTCAAGCTTACCCCTTTTCTAAGTTTTAATTGTTTTTTAATAATACTCATTCTCTGAGCCTTTTCTAATTGTTCTTCTTTTTCTCTTCTTTCTTTTTCATCCCCACTATCACCATCACCACCATAATCTGTATTTTCTCTTTAAAAAACATCAATATATACTTAATATAGATTTAAAAAAAAAATGCCTGGTTTTCATCCTTGACAGGCCAGTTAGGAAGCAAAATCCTAACTCATTGAGCTACTGTGCCCACCCCACCCACCCTCTCCATGTTTGAAAGCAACTGTCTAATCATCAATCAGTCAATCATTTTGGCTCCATATTTGGCATAAGAGGTAAAGACATACTATGTTGAATTGACAGGTATATGTAAGCTTACTTTTTCAGCCCTTTTCTGCCCCCACCATATAAATCTACATCAATTCCACTAGAATCTTTACTAATTCTAGTCTTTCCGAATGATCCTGATACCAAATTCTTTAAATCTTCCACCACTCTTTTAGGATATTTACAAACATCACAGTTCTTTTGACAATCTGGTTTCTCATCACCAAAATAATCTGTTATACTCCAATGTCGACACCTACAAGTCATAACATGGTCTAAATATTAATTACGTAAATAATGTTATCTTTTTTTAAGAATTCTAGTTATTTCAATCAATAATATTTACATCTTATTAAATTACAATTCTTCTACACTTATTCTACACAATTTCCATCTGCTATTGAGATATTTAGTATAATGTTGTTATTCATCAAAATATAATAAAGTAAGGTTTACATACTTAGGTTTTTCACAATACTCTACAAAATTATTAAAACCATCCATAGTAGCTTTAGATCTCATTTTAGCAGCAGCCAAATCTTTCTAGAAAAACAATACAAGATATTGAATCTTTAATATTTGTTTGTCAATAATAGTCAAATTTTTCATAAGCTTATTCTTTCTCGCTTTTTTAACTCTTTTTACAATTTTGACATATGACATGTATATTTCAATTTTAAGAATTTAAATACACACTTTAAAGCAAATTCTAAAGATGATAGAATCTGACCAATTTTGAGGCAATTAACATCTCCTAAATTAATTATCTGAATTAACATGACGTCTAGGACGCCTAAAAAAAAAAAAAATTAACAAAAATGTGTTGAAATATTAAGTTACCTTGGGTCTTTTTAAATCAGCATTAATAAGAAATGCTACTTTATTACTCTCTTCTCTAGAATAATATAATCTACAATAGGATTGTTTACCATCTCTACCAGCTCTACCTGATTCCTGATAATATCCTGCCATAGATTGAGGCATTGTCCAATGAGCTACAAACCTTGAAATAGAGAGAGTCATAAATCATAATGACATAAAAATGTTTGGAACAGTCAATATTCTCAGGGGTTGATTTAAGTCTTGAATATATGTCAATAGTCCTCAGATGTACTAGAACTGCACAAAACAAAAAAAAACAATCACTTCACATATACCACTAGAAAATTCTTTTTCTTTTTCTTTTGTACATAATATGTTGTAGTCTCACTTATATAAGAGTCATTTTTTTTTCACTTTCGAATGCAGGTAATTTATGGATACACATAACGCCCTTATTTTGACGGTGAGCTGTAAACAGTATTACTGATTAGCCAACAACTTCCTTTAAAAGCTATCAGCAGCAGGATGAAAAATCTTTGAGTTGAATTTAGCAATATTATGTACTGATATTATTTGCATAAAAGCAAGCAAATTGACAGGTTTCAATGAAATGAAAGTGATACCTACCTGACATTGGCTTTATCAACACCCATACCAAAACTAACAGTAGCTACAATCACGGGTACTTTTCCTTCCATCCAATCTGTTTGAACTTTCAGTCTATCACCAGTCTTTAATCCAGCATGATAAGCTTTAGCTGGTATATTCTTCTGACACAGTCTATGTGCTACTTCTTCACAGCCATCTTTAGTTCTGTTATACACTATACCACATCCATACGAAGACTACAATACAAAAGTTGAAACTTTAATTTTTAGTGTACATTGACAATGATAAATAAGTTGTATAGCTGATTCATCACTCAATATTATGAAAGGGAAATAAAAGTCCAATAAAATACATTTATAGTACATACATGTATACCAGTATACATTTATGACCATTCTTTTGGGAATCACCAACAGCTATCCTCGACCATACTAAGAAAAAACTAGGTGTTAGCATATAGTATCTTACTTACTGTAAAAAACTCATTTCAACCAAGTTCATTGCTCATATTCTTACGACAGAGTGACTTCTTCCTAACATCCAACATTGTTACAGCATTAATAATAATGCATGCAAGTATATATAAACACAACGAAAATCTAGAATGTTAGAGCTACTGTATGGTTTTGATTTAGAAGATTGTGCACAGTAAAATTAACTGATGATCAATGATCATGTAACACTTACCCAGTCAGTGACTTTTTTAGGATTTTCAGGTAAGGTTCCACCCAGACACTCTTTAATATAATCATATAAATCTGCATAGGGATCTCTTAATAACGGTTTTATTGTAACTTCATAATAAATATTAGTTCTAAAACAACTACTTTTAAACCTTAAAGGTTTCTTTAACTTTAACTGAACAAATATGTCTTCAACAACTTGCTTATTAGCTGTAGCTGTTAATGCAATACATGGCACTTTGGGTATAATTTTGACACGCATGAAACCAAGTTTCAAATAGTCTGGACGAAAATCATGTCCCCATTGAGAAACACAATGTGCCTCATCAATCACAAAATAGTTCAATTTCTCTCTTTCAACTAAACTTTGAGCTAAACTTTTAAATGTTTCAGTAGCTGCTTGCTCTGGAGTTATGTATAATAATTTAGTCAATGGTGTATTAGAATACAAATCTGCCAAAACTCGTTTTCTGTCTGTTTCAGTCATTTTGGAGTTGATGGTTTCTGCTGGAATAGCTCTTGATGCTAGGTGATCCATCTGATCTTTCATCAATGCTATTAAAGGAGAGACCACTATTGTGATGCCTTCTGCCATAACAGCTGGTAGTTGATAACATAATGATTTACCAGCACCTGTAGGCATACTAACAAATACATCTTTACCACCTGAAAAAAAAAAATTAAATCTAGAGAGAAACAAAAAGAACCATACTTCATAGAAGAAAAATGTTCTGTAAAAGTTTACACAGAAAGATAGTGACTTGTCTTGTAATGAGAATAAAATCCTCATTTTGCAATAAATTTTAAGTAAAGTTTTAAGAATAAGAATAATGGATTTGTGTGCAAGTAAATCAATATCAGCAACAGGCTATTTACAGACATACTGTAATGTTACATTAGCAGAGCTTAACTAGCCTACACAATCATCATAAGATAAAAAAAAAACCTAGGCTAGGCTATTCATAATATTATTCATTTATTGTACCCGAACATACCACGAACAATTGCAAAAACGGCATCTTTTTGCAACTTTGTTTTGAACTCTTTATGACCAAAGGCTGTCTTGAGAGCTTCATAAATAACATCATTTAAAATTCCTTCGTCCACGTCTTCCATTTTCTGTCGCTTCAACTTGCAATCGATTTATCTGAAAATTTCTCAAAAAAGTTGAAAAAAGTCAGCCATGTTTTAATGTAGTAAGACTGTTATTGGTTTTCGCAATAGGAGAGTTCCAAAAAGTAAACAAAAATATTACCTCCCTTGTATCCTCTGATTTCAGACAACAACTAAATATGTATCAATCAATCACTCGCAACGCCTAATATGCCTATTGAGCACACTAATTACTAATTTATTTTAAGGGTAGGATTAACTAATTGTGTTAATAGCAGAAATGAATTGACTTCGACTGATCAAAGAATAATGTAAGAAATGGAATTAAAGAAGATAAGTGGAAGACAATTTAGTCTGACACAATTAACAAACTTGGATTGAAAAACATTGCTTGTAGCTAATGATTACTTGTAGACACAAAATATTTTGTGTATAACTAATGAGCTGATTATTTGCTAAACCAATACCAAATTTTATGCATGCACTCATGCTAAAAAAGATAGTGGACCACGGCCATATACGCCTAACGAAAAAGTCGAAAAAGGAAAAAATTTAATCCGGAGAAAACTAAACTTTCTCAAAACTTTCAATTTAGGTCCAATAACATCCATTTTAAGTTTCATCAAAATCGGTTGAAAACTAAGAGAGTAATAGCATATTTAAGATTTGGGGCAAGGGCAATAACTCTGATTGTAACGATCGAAAATAGCTCAAATTCGAACTTGATCTTCGTTTTCTGAATATGTATACACATATCAAATTTCATTTGATTCCGTCAAAAACTCTAGTTTTTAGAGCGTTTACAAGCAAATGTTCATGGACAGACCGACGGATTTGGGGCAAGGGCAATAACTCTGCTTCTAACGATCGAAAATAGCTCAAATTCGAACTTGATCTTCGTTTTATGAATATATATACACATATCAAATTTCATTTGATTCCGTCAAAAACTCTAGTTTTTAGAGCGTTTACGAGCAAATGTTGACGGACGGACCGACGGACGGACAGGGGTGACTACAATATACGTCCTCATAGAGAGATGAGGGCGTATAATGATAATAGAAAGATTAATTGTGGGCTAATGTATCTGATTGAAAAATTTATAAGAAATGAAATGAAATGAATGGAGTTTTACGTCCTGCTTTTCTGCACCTATATGGGCAAACGCCATGCAGTGTGCAATGAGCAAAATTTTGCCAGGACAGCGGCATTAGCCTGCTCTTATTTTCGATTTCCAACTGTCATGGGATCTTTAACGTGCACAGCCAATAGCACACTGGGAAAATTTTTTATAAGAGATCTGAAATAAGCACACTGTGTTATAAACTTTTGACTTGTGTCTGAAGGGTGATCTCTCTGTCCATAGCATAAATATGAACAAAAAGAAAACTGCTAGTGACAACAAAAAAACAAAACAACTTTAAAATTCAATTTTTTTTTTCAATTTCATGATATCAAGGTATATAAAGTTCTGATGTCTCCATATCTGATTCTGATTGATCATCAAAGGCCATATTGATATCTTTTTCATTGTCACTTTCACTATCATCAATGTCACTTTCTTCACTTCCACTACTGTTAGTGGTAGCTTTATCTGCTAATTTCCGCTTCCTCTTGCCTGGAATTTGTGTTGTCTGTGATAGAACTTTAATAAGCTGAAGATTATATTTATTATGATCACATCTGAAATAGAAATAGTGTCGCAATAAGTTGTTAGTTCCAACAAGAACTTTGGTATTAATCCAATCTTTTCAGTTTTAGTTAGCTTCTAAGACCTGTGATCCTAAAAAAATATTCAAGTCAGCTCAAAAGTAAATTAGTGAAAGAAAGAAATAAGCTCTGCTTCTTCGTTCCTCTGACAACTTTTTAATCTCTAAATTTTTTACATAAATGATCAAGAGTCTTGTCATAAAAAATTCTAAAAAATAATTTTACCCTTAACAAAAAGTTGAGATGATTCTAAATGGCTGAATAAGTGGGTTAGATTATAAATTGGACAAACTGTTTATTTCAAAATATATTGCATTAAAAAAAACTGCAGAAAAGAACTTCGGAACTTAAAATAATTTTCATTGGATGGTCAAGGTAAACCACAAAAATATGTATATTTCTTAGTAATAGAGCAATAATACTTACATTTTACTTATATCATCATATTTTCTAGTGACATTTTTCTGTAGTGTACGTAATGTAGCCATTAGTTGTTGACTACGTTGTTTTAATTGTGGACCATGTATTTTTAATAGATTTTGTAACCAGAGTAAATAGAAGTGTATATGAGCTGTAGATTCTATTTGTGAAGCTAGAAAGTTTAACAGTTTATCTATATAGGTATTAGGTAAATTCTGACTTATAACATCAACTGAAATAGAAATATAAACTGCGTTGAGTTTTCCAAATCACATTAACAATGGCCGTTATTTTTTCATAAATAAACTTTCATGTAAGGTTTAGAACAGGCCTACTCAATTAATTTTTGCAAATATAGAATTTAGTGAGCAGAGTGTTTTAGAGGAAGGGGTCACTCTTGAGGGCCATTCTCAAGGGTGTCAGAGGCTGCCATTTTAGAAGGCCTGGTTTAGAATAACATTTTATTGAACCACCATAAAATATATTTGTGTCAAAGCCAATAATCATACCTATGTGAAAGATGTGTTAAATTGGCCTATTCAAGCAAAAGCCAGATGTCAATCCA
This sequence comes from Lottia scabra, assembly GCA_029955415.1. Classification (NCBI taxonomy): domain Eukaryota; kingdom Metazoa; phylum Mollusca; class Gastropoda; family Lottiidae; genus Lottia; species Lottia scabra. The sequence continues at coordinate 460,222 of JARJEI010000035.1, forward strand.
GGATTTGAAAAAAAAAAAATCAATTTTAAATGGCCAAATCAGACTAGTTGAAAAATTAATAAGTGTAATTTAATGTTAGAAAATCGTAATAAATGTCATATCAAAAAAATAACTTACTATTTTTAAGAGGAATGTTTTCTAGAACTTCTTGTATGAGATTCTGTTCATTAAGTCTAAAACTTAACATCAGAGCTGAAGAATAGTCTTTATCATGTAATGTTTTACGTATATTAACTGGAGTTATATCTAGTTCTAATTCAAACGGATCAAATACCAGATTATGATCTAATGAATAGATTAATAAACCTTCTGTTGTAGCTGCTGAAAAACTTCTTCCTGAAATTTTAACATTAATAAATTGAAATAATGGGTTCAGAGTAAAATAAAAGTATCTAAAGAGCTGTAACTCTGAATGGTGCTCAGATTCAATAGAATCCAACATAGTTTTTGTACATTTACATGTTAAGTCATACCCATATTTGAAATCTTGTGGTAATCCTACACACAACTTGTGGACATTTTATGTCACCATTGTGATGGTGGCTTTTAACTAATCTAATGGTTATGTCTCACTAATGATGAAAAATAATATTCTGATAAATATCATTGCATTTATCTTCAATGCTATTGCAACAATATTCTAACAATATGCCATGAAAATGCATCGATTCAAGCATAATGATTTTTTTACACTTATTTCATTATGTATGTTTATGTTAAAATCGAACATAATAAATTTGAAATCCAAATACATTCATGGCTTCTTGTAACCGTGGTAAATTATTAATAGCCAATGTACATACCCGTAGGTGAGAATCTAACACAAGCTACTCTAACTTCAGGTTTAAAACTTCTAGAACTCATATCTCCCTTTTTAACACCTGGTAAATTTAACTTGACACCATCTCCTTCTACATCATCTACTAGAGCTAAACTACCCCATTCTGTCATCTTTCTTCTGTCTAAATATTCCTAGAATACAGAGCATTATAATAATAATAATTATCTATCTATTGCTTTCTAGAATGTAGCCCTACCTGTTCTATAGCATAAGAAATAAATGCCAATTTGCAGACATGCTAAAAAAAATTCCTGGAAATGTAAATATGAGAATAAGTTCTACATGTCTAGTTTAACAAAGACACAGACTGAAATAGGTCGTAGTCTGTATATAGCAAAGCATGAAACTCTGAGTGAGATTTCAGGTTCTATTTAAATATTAATTAATATTTCCAATTAATTAATTTAGTAGTATAGCATACCTCCATGCCATCAAATGATAAATTACAAGAGATATCAAACTTCTTCATTAAGATCTGATCAGTGACAGAATAGATACAGATACTTTTAGATTGTCCACCAGCTAATATACATTTACCATCAGCTGTATAACATAGGGTGTTAAAATATCTGAAAATAATAAATATTTAATATAAACATAGTCATAGAAATATTTGCTGATTAAGTAGGATAGCTCAGTCTGTAGCTTGATTGTTGTCTAAGCAATAATGAGCTATACCCTAGTCAATAGTTTACTTTTAACAAACTTCTTCCCTCTACTTTTTTGCAATGTGCAAATTCAAGAGTCAAATCAGAATACAAACATTGGAAAGAGAGAAAGGGAAAAACATTGAACATAAGTGTTCAGAAAATAATAAGACAAAAACCATGCAATGAAAAGTAATAAAATTTGTGATATTTTTGGTACACAGCCTTTCAATTGGCACCCTGCTATTCTGGTCAATTTAATGAGACAATGTACAATAAAAAAAACATTTTAGACAGAGCTCAAACATGACATTGGTTTATCATTCCTATCAAACGATAAGACACTTATACATTATCTTTTTTCTAACCTTTGCCAGTTTAATTTTTTGTTAACTTACTTGCTATCAGAAAGTTTTTTGGCAGTAACTTTATCTGTATCTTTTCTACTATATCCTAAATCATGGCGACCCTCTACAGAACCTGTTTGTACAGCATTATACGGATTCCAGAAAGATATTTGACCATTTAATGTTGATATAGCTAATTCTTCACCATCAGGACGGAAAGTTAAGGCCAAGACTGAAAAATTTATTGTGTTAAAACAGTTTGACTCTAATACTTGTACATGTATACAGTAGCGTGCAATATATATTTGTACAAAGAAATAGGTTGCCTTCCTAGTCTTGGGTGCTTTCTAAGAACCCCCTTCGTTCTACACGCATCTTAAAACTTGGTATTGTACTCCTGGACACGTCCAATGTTTCTGATGGGTATGTGATGGATTTCCCCCTGTGTTATAATTTCCAAGTGATGTCCAAATATGTAGGGTTGTAGAGCGAATGTAACCACGCCGCCATTTTGTACGAATATTTAATGCACAATATTTATTGCACAGTACTGTATGTTCATTAATTGGGGTTTATTAATCATGGCTAACTTGAGCTTCGTCCAAGACTCTACATGAATTTATCTTGAGTAATCAATATACTTGAATAGAATATGACGAACTCATGTCAAGCCAATATAATCTAGAAGCCAAGATTCTTTATTTCAGAACAATGTTATGCAGATATTATTCTCCACAAAAAAATCAGATAAATATTGTTTCTCATATGCAAAGAACGTAGGACAAATACTCTTAAAATCATAAATTCGACTCACCATCAGTCAATAAGTGAAAAGTTTCTTTAGATCCCTTGCTTTCAAAGACATCCCATATTTTGACTGTTTTATCCCAAGAACCACTTGCTAACATAGCTCTGGCAGAACTAAAACTTAGACAACTTATAGGTCCTTCATGACCAGCTAACACCTAAAATATAAATTCAGCCACCATATTAAAACAAGAAAACTTTACATTTTGTAAAAGTGACTTGAGGGTAGTTTCACTGTAGAGTATTTGCCTTTCACAAGTTACACCACATTGCAATACAGACAGCATATGTTCGTCTGAAATACTCTTTTTATTTGAAGTAATTAAACACATTATTAAAAATATCAACACAGTGCAAGAGCTTCAAATATTTCATGCCTATCTTCAAAACAGATGAAACATTCCAATTTCAAGTATTCTTAAACAAAACAAAAAACACCTTACCTCTAGTAATCTGCCAGTCTGCATGGACCAAACAAATATTTCAAATGAATCCTGTCCTCCTGCACATACAATTTCACCACTATGATCTAGAGCTAAACATGAGAACTGTACAGGACGGGGTGAGGTAAATGTTCGAAAATTGCGATATCTGAAAAGTATTTAATGTACAAAATTCTGAACAATTCAACCTCAGTCTAGGTTTAGTTGTCATGTTTTGTTTCTAGAAATTTCATTGGACTAAACTGCGTTAACATTTGAAATATATTTATGATCTTCCTAAAAACTAATTCCTGTTTATCATGGATTAACAAAAATGTTTGTGTACTCAGTGGACATTGAAAAACCTCACGCAAAAATCTCTTACAACTCACCTATTTAAATCAAAAGCTCGAACAGTACCATCTAATGAACATGAAACAACCACCTGACCATTTTGACTAAATTTAACTCCTGTTATACCACTAAGATGTTCAGTAAATGTTATAAAACAGAATCCACTAGTAGCATTCCATAGTTTTACCTAAAGAAAGGTATCATAAATTTGACAAATGATATTACAAAAACAAAACTTTTAACTTATGTCCACATGAGTTACAATATTCCTCAAATTACATCACATTCATATTCAAGTGCATCTATCTTTCTTGTTCTTAATAAAAAAAAAATCCACAAAATTTTGAACTATATCATGCAGTAAATTTCAATTGGGAGTCAAAACCAGGAACAATTTTCTCAAAATTTGTAATGCATCGAAAATTTATATGAGAAATTGGATATGAGAATCTGGCCATGTTTCACAAAAATCTTGCGCTGAATATTCTTGTAAGAACTAAGTTTTCTAACATAATATTTCACATATAACAAATACGTTTTTGAAGAATCAAGACCCTGTTAGAACATATATATATAATTTGTGCTTACCTTACAATCATCACCACCAGTAGCTATATTCTGACCATCAGGTGAATATTCTAAACAATTCATATTATTATAATGACCTTGTTGTTTCATTATATATGATTCACTCTGCCATTCCCATACTAATAACTGTCCTAACTGTGAACAGGCTACACCTATCCAATCACCTGTTTGATTTATGTTCACAGATACAATTGATTGTTCAGATATACTGAAAAAAATATGAGGAATTGATTAAAAATTATAGTGTTTTTCTCTGAACTGGACAAAAACAAGGTCTTGTATTTGTATGATACAATTTAAAGGAATAATACATTTCAAAGTAAATTAAATAAAGGAAACTTAGGACAGCGGTCATAACATAATCTTTTTTTAATTCAAATTGTATATTTTTGTTTATTTACCTTAAAGAGTGAATAAGATTAAAACCAGGCATCTCGTGTAATAGAAAACTCCCATCAGAGTAGCCTGTAACTAATAGACTAGTTGATTTATGAAAACAGGCACACGTTAATTTATCAGAACCACTTCGTAACTTATGTCTAAAATAGAAAGAACCAAATAATTAAGTGACAGTCATTTAACAATCAAAAAATATTTCCATTGTTAAAAGAAATCAGAATATAAGAATTTCACTTTCAAATTCATTTTACATTATTTTTAATCAAGGAAAATAACCTTTCACTTCTTTCATACTTGACCATATCAACACCCTTCTTATCCATTTTACCTGAAAAATAAATTTCGAAAATAAAAGCTATGTGTACAATTACTGTACTGTATTTGCAGAGTGGACATGGATATATATAGGTTGTAAGGGCTCCTAAGAAGCCTACAGTAGTATTTTGACTAATTAATAACTATCTGGGTGTTATATGATTTCATTTTTTGGAGCAATGAATACTCTTAATATCAGACAGGCCTTCGTAAATGTTGGCATCTCTTGCTCTGCAGTGCTTAAGTTGCATGATGCAACATCTTATTTTACCTAATTTGGGCGCGCTGATAATTTGGGCACAACCTTTACCGTTATAACTAGCATGTAATCTAAAGGCCTGCTAACTTATCAAAAATAAAATAATAAGGAAATCAGCAAATTGTAAATGTTAACAAATCAATCTTGAAAATGAACTGCTTTTTTTCATAGTTTGTCATGAAATATGTTGGCATATCATTCAAAGCACTTGATAGCAAAATACATCATGTTAACTTGCAAATCATGATGTACTTTCACTTAAATTGAACCCTTTGTCACAGTACCTACCATGTTTCTTTTTTCTTGGTAAATCTGTTTCTGCCATAGAGGCCAATTCAAGTTCAGATAACTCTGTATCAGACTGCCATAATGCTGCTTTAGAATCTTCACAAACAGTGATAACCTACTACTGGTTAAGGATAAACATTTCAATGAGAACACTGTCAACAATTTCATGGATTGAATTGGGTGTTGATTCTTGAATATAAAAAAATAGTTTTCAGATGTACTAAAATTGCACGAAAGCATTTTAAATCCTTCAAATATACCTCAACTTTCTATATATTTATGTATGTGTTATCTATACAGTCTCACTTCAATACTTCAGTTATTAGGTGTTTGGTTCATTATTCGCAGATAAATATAAATATTCAAACCCATTATCAATTTAGATTTAAAAAGGATACATTTAATGAATTGGCTAGAAAGAAAGAACCAACAATAGCACCTTTATGACCACCTAATACAAATACTATAAGATTAGTAAATTTCTCAGCACCATATACTCTTGTATTCATATCTTTAGACCCCACACAAAAAGCACTGAAAATAACAAAACATCTGTTAATGTGGGGTATGTGATATGTGTTATTCTGAAATATTTGTATAGTCTGAATCCTTTTAGTTTAAGAAATTAAAATCCATTAATGGAAAAACCAAGAAATTGTTTAAATGTTTACACTCACAGAAATAAGGGGGGTACAATGATTTAACAATTCTTGTTATTTTGAATCTAGAGCACACTCTTCCATTGAAATAATATTATCGATCAATCAGGTTTCAAATTTGATACGAGTATTGATTGTTTTACACATTTTTCAACTTAAGTCATTATCACTGGGTTAAATTTGAATTCAAGACATAAACACTTCAATGGATATATTTGATTTTAATTATGATTATATAGAAAGTACACTACCTAGAATCTGAGGTCCAGTCAAGACATGACGTTTCATCATAAGCACCATGAAATTTTTTATACATTGTAAAAGGATTGAATTCTCTCTTTTCACCTGGTGAATGAAATAAATCCACCATATTTTCTCTTGTTACAGCAAATTTTCTACAAAAAATAATCCTTTTTAGTCAGAAATTGTTTTTTTACAAATTAACTGTTTTGACAGTGCATGAAGTTTGTTTTTATCGGATGGTATATGAGATTAGATTTTACTTTTCTTTTGAAACACTAAATAGTCCAAATGACTCAGTGTTTTCAGTCATTAAGATGAAGGTTACATTTGATAAGCAAGTTCTGAATAGGTTTGATGCCAATCTGAATTCTGCCTAAACTTACACTTTTCAGCATATGTGGAACACTTTCGGAACCCTATTCAAATTCTATGAGACTTCTGATTGATTTAATGAATCTCAAATGAGCAGATGAGCTAAGTTCACCCAAGTATGCTACCCAAGTCACTTCAAAAGAATAATTTATGATATTACACTTACTTGCCATCAGGACTAAATTTAACAGAATGTATTGGACGATGAAAATGATGTGAACCTAAAACTGTTTTACTGATTACACTACATAACATTGCTTCTCCATCTGTAAAGTACAATTAAGACATTAATGACTAGTAGACTGCTGAAGTACAGTGGCTATTGATTTGGCTAATCACCTGGAGGCAATCAAAATCTGTAGGTACAAATCCCATTCCTTTAAGATCGGAAAATTTGGTGTTTTAGCTCTTATAGGTCAGACTGGAATTTGCTTACTACCCTTTCTACCAAAGCTCTTATTATGCCAGAATCAGTTTATCCAAAAGAATAGTAGATGAAATTCAATGATAACTCTTTTTTCACTCCTTTTACTTACAAATAACATTTTGATGAGCAAATTGACAGGCAGTGTATGCTTATTTTCTGAGACACCTGTTCCAAGTTCATTATACAATTAAATACTTCCTCATTATTAAGATATATATCGCTGTTCATTTGCATTCGTTGGCCATACTCGCTACATCTGACATTAACCTCGTATGAAGCTGGCAGATAAGGCGCACTACTTCAAATTTTAAGGAAGATGACATTAAATTCTATATCATGTAATTGGAGCATTGGGAGGTAACTAGCATTAGCCAAGGAACTATTTTTTATCGCCTATTCTATTTCCGTCCAATAGTCTTGGAAGGTTTTCTTCTATATGCATACGAGAATATTGTTAGACAATGCCACCGTAGATACGAATTTGTTCATATGCTGCTAACAATGTATGGCCAAACTGTTTATTTTGATTGCCCTGTATTAAAATAGTAGCTTACCATCAGTAACAGCTATCATTAAACAACCATTAGGTGATAGAGCTATAGTTGATATATTCTGTTTAGTTTCTATTGGCAATGTTTCAGATTTATTACTGTAAAAGAAAATTTAGAAGGTAATTGTAATTCTTTGACATAATACATAGAAAAAAATGTCAAATATATGGGCCTACCGGTACTTGTAAATATAGAAGAAACAATTCCTTTTTAAAAGCCAAGATATTGAGATTAGATTGGCCAAATAAGTGGTCCAATTTTGTATTGGTCTGAGCCTGTAATGGTCGGAGCGGTCCTGATTCCATTTTACCACATGTCCATGCTTTCCTACAGTAGACCAGCTCCTTTTTCAAAAATGTCTACAGAATGTCATAACATAACATTTCTGAAAAACAATTGTGTTGTGGATATATGACAAAAAGAAAGAGAACGGGAAGGCCATAAAGAAAAGTCACAACTGGCATTTTCATTCATGGATATCTAGTAATTTAACCTTCATTAACCTACTTTTTAAGATCAAACACAGTTAATCTATTACCAACAGGACTAATAATACTATTACCATCAGGTGTAAAATTCAAGTTACCATTTTTATATACAGTTCCCAGCAGGTTTGAAAACTGAAATCAAGAATATAAAATTATACAAGTAATGGATGTAAGCCCCAGAGAACTACTAGTACTTCTTTTCTTTATTTTGAAAGACTAAATTTATCCTCATGCCTCAAAAAAGTTGTCACTTTGTCTTTAGAAACATTCAGAAGAGTTTACAACAATGCAAATATTTGACAAAACAGAGGCAATTTGTGTCTGTAAGAGTGTAAGCGTACTTTATACTCTACAGTATAAGTACATAAGATAATAGTTTCATATATTGTAATTTAATTATTGATTTTTTAAGTTTACATAAAATGCAAATTTGTAGTATTGGTATGTATAGGCCCATGGGACTGCTAGCTTTTATATAAACTAATGCAGTGGTTCCCGACCTGGGGGCCATGGGGTGTTTGTCAGGGGTCCATGGCGCATGAGGATGTATTTAATTTTTTTTCTAGCACATCTTTTTTTTTAACTATATTTTCCTGTTTAAGGTCTGTAGTTGCTTGTTACTTGTGATCAAATTCATCTGACCTCCTGAAGATGAGGAGGCACAACACTACTTTGGAATAAAACAGGCACTCATGGCTCTGGGAGCTTTGTGAATTTGAGCCACAGCTTGAAAAAGGTTGGAAATCACAGAACTAATGCATTGTTACTTATTATTGAAACATGTACATGACTACATGTGCTCAACATTGTTGCTTCCCTTCTCAGGAGTTTGTGAATGAATTTATTACTAGTAAGTCAAAATCAAACCAAATACTATTTAGATTTAGACATTGATCACCACTCACCCTGTAAGCAAATTTCATGATTGGCTTTGAAAAGAATCAGTAGTGTTGATATCTAAACTTATAAAATCATTGTTTACATAAAATTCTATACGTATTTAGTGAAATCGTGTTCATCACAACACACTTATTCAACCACGTGAGTTTGACTCCTAACTTACTAGAAACGATAATTCTGATTGGTTGAAGTCTTTTCATGTGACGAATGAAATCTCGTGACAGACGAGCACCTGTCGGCGTAGCAGTCACATGATCATATGACAACTTCATTATTCGCCATCTTGCGTGGAAGAACAGCGGAGTAAAATTTCATATCAATTTATTTTATTTTCCTTTGATTTATTCTTTTAAATAACCAGAAGAATGGACGGATTCGATGCTAATGCTCCCCCATACACATCTTTTTTCGGAGTAATGGGTGTAACATCGGCTATGGCTTTTTGTGGTAAGTATAGGAAATCCTAGTGCTTGTCATTTTCAGAAGCCATGATCACGATCGATGAGAATTGAATATTTAATGTACATACCATATGAAATGAGGAACCAATTTCATCAACATATTCAAGAATATGTGTAAACATACTGCCAGATATTCGATGTTTCACAATCTTTTACCATTTATGAATCTGTTGGGCACAATCTTGTCTCCAAAGTAAAGGCATGAAATTATATAATTAATTTCATTCAACAATGTCAACATATCGTCAGAATCCATCCGACTGTCAGTCAATTTTTGGTAATTCAAAATCCTCCATTTCTCATTAATTAAAGCCCATATTCCAAGGGCAAGGTTATTTGTGGGATTTTTTTTTTACTGGGCTGGAACCAATTTTTGAGAGAACTTTTTTGTTATAATAATAATTATAGGTATTTTATCTATAAATATAGCCTAGTCTGCCTAGGCCTAATAACATTTTTTTTGGCATTTCAAGTTCACCATTAGGCTATTTATGGTTATTACAAGTGCAATTTGCCATATTCTTTTTTTCTATTTCAGCTTTGGGTGCTGCCTATGGAACAGCTAAATCGGGAACAGGTATATCTGCTATGGCTGTGATGAGACCTGAATTAATTATGAAATCCATTATTCCTGTTGTCATGGCTGGTATTATTGCTATTTATGGTTTGGTTGTAGCTGTCGTTATTACACAAAATATTTCTGCAGATAGTTCATATACATTATATAAGTAAGTTTGCTTTCTAGATGAAGGTTTTAAGCAAAGCCTGTAATTTGTAAGACAAATCCAGTGAAAAGTTTCTGCTTGAGGCTTGTGACCTAGACTGAAGGTTAACTGGAATTAAGGTATCTGGTTTTTGTGTCATTGTATGATGGAATTTTGACCTTGATAGGTCATACTCAGTGGGAAGTATTTTTAGTGACAGGGCATATTGGTCAATTTTTTGGACTTCCTTATTATTTGAGGTTATATGAAGTATTATACGTCATCTGCATGACATGTCAAGTGATCAATCACTATATTGGATCAGTTCATCTGACAATTATTTTATTGTTTATTGATTACTTATTCTTTATGACCTAATTATCATTGATGAATATACAAACTACTGTTATCTATTGACCTTGAGTATTTAACTGTTATATTTGAATCTTCTTTTGCCAGTCATGTTTGACTTAAGATTCAAAAAGCCAGTTTGATCTTTGGTTGTTTCAAACATACTAAATGATTTAAATTTTATTTTCAGGAGCTTCCTTCATTTAGGTGCTGGATTAAGTGTAGGATTAAGTGGATTAGCTGCGGGATTTGCTATTGGTATAGTAGGTGATGCCGGTGTCAGAGGAACTGCTCAACAACCTAGATTATTTGTTGGCATGATTCTCATCCTTATTTTCGCTGAAGTATTGGGTCTCTATGGACTTATTGTTGCTCTTATCTTATCTGTCAAACAGTGATTACTCTTTAGATTTAGCCCTCTACTAATTAATAAAATGGTGGCAAAACGAATAGGGAACATCCATTGTGGTCTGTTGTCAACATTTAATATTGTTTTCTTTAGTAAATATAATAACTATTGTACTATTATATTTTCTAAAGTATCTGAAATATTTTTGTGGTTCATAAATGCCTTTTAGAGTGATTTATTGTTTTAAAATTTAAAAGGAAATGGAATTCGTCAATTGTTTAATATGTAACAAAGAGTAAATTTTGTATTGTATTGTGCATTATGAACCACAAAAGAGTGACCATAAAGAACAAATTTCTATATAAAAAGTAAACTTACTACCAACCAATGATTTTACTTGATTTAAAAAAGGAAATATTATTGTAAATGTTATCATAGAAAAGATGTACATATATATTTAAATTCAATGTAAGTAAAAATCCTAGTATTGTTTTTTTTTTTTTGTTGTTTCAAATCGAGTAAACATAATTGTGTTTTGTGTGAAAAATGTGATAAGAAGCAAAATTTGAACGAAAAGCCTCATAAAATTTGAATATATTGTTATCACTTTGCCAAAGTTCATAATAGAAGGACACTTTATTTAATATTGATATTACTAGTTGCTATCACTTATGCAGATATGATACCTGAAACTGATTTGATATCTTCAATATCATGTGCATAATTGTTGACCCATTTTAAGAAAAAATCTGTATTCTTGCCCCTTATTACAAGGAAGAATTTGCTCGATATAAGGCTTATTTTGTCTCATTTTCGACATGCCAAATTTTGGAAGTAGTAAAAAGCAATGTAGGTGATATAATTAATAACTGTTGATTTTAATATAATAATGAATATTTATAATTGTTTATATACCTCCTTTAAACTTTTAATATATGTGGGATTTTCTGATATTGGACTCGTAAAATAGATAGAAATGGCACTTGTAATAAAGGTATTCTTTAAATCTTCTGAAAAAATGCTTAGATTGTCTTGCCTTCTGATCAATAAAGACCCGTACTAAGTACTGTTCAACTAAACTTTGGTCCACTGGAGTTCATGCAGATGAATATTTCCACTGCCTTAAGTGTTACAAGAATAGTATTTAGTGACTAAGTTTTGATGCATCTATCGAGTTGTGAAGTTTTCAGAGGCTAAGAAATTTATTATAACATTCCATCAGTGCTATTAAGATATTTATCTTTTTGTGATCAAAGTTATAACCATTTAGAAAGATTTGTTGACAGTAGTTAGTGTAAGTTATCTGTACATTTGGTGTATATTATATCTGTATCCCCAAAATATCTTCTCTCTTCCTAACAAATTTAGCTCTGAACGCAAGATGGTGAATCATGAATAGTCTTCAATTAGCTTTTGTATTGTCAACCTATTTCACTAAACCATCTTATAGAAAGTTCTGGTTTCTCTTTCGTTCTAGTAGTGAATTCAGATTAAAGTCTTTGGGGAAAAAAAGTCTGCAATGAGAGCTGAAGATATGAAATCTTAGTTGATTTATCAAAAGACTAACCATATATCCAGTCGTAAAGAGATATAAACTTGATATATGGTCCACAGTACCAATCAGTTGTAGATATAGAGGTTTTTGTTGGTGTGTTACAGCACATCATGTACAATGTATTTTGTTTCATTGTAATTAATAAAACTATCATCCTAATTTTTATTACTTGTATTAATTAGCTGTTGTGCACTTAATTATTTGGTTATTTGCTTGGAAATTGGGATGTAGATTGTTTTTTATATAACCGCTCTGCAAAAATTGGCTTGGCAACTACCCATATCACTTTTAACCTTTTGAGCAGTGAGTTTACTGTAGGGAAGGGAGTGACTTAATTTGACATTAATGAGCTTATAGCATAAGTTACATTAGCGAATATGTCGCTTTGCTCCTTTCATCTGTGATGTCAATTGTCTCTTCACTTATCAAAGGGTTAAGGACATCCATTTCTGATTTCTTTGCAATTTATCAGATGACTATAGCAATGGCTTAACTATCTAAGGGACTGGTCCAAAGTCCACATATACATACATTTGAGTAAATCAGTAGAAATTGACTACAGTGTCGTCAGACCCGAGACACTCGGTAAACTGGGCTGGCCCGTTACATTTAACCAGGCCTTTAGAAATAAATTTTTTTTAGCTTAGTTAATCATTGTTTTCAGCTTATTGTCAAATACATGCATATCCATAATTATCTGCTTTTAAAATTTATTTTAGTGAAACTGCCAAATATAAGAAACTCATTTATAAGTGAATTCCTGAGGCATATTTAAGGGATTATGTAATATGAAGTTCTGGTGCATTTGAAGACTTTTCATATAATCAACCCACAAAATGCTGACTGTTCCTCTTTAAACAGGAATTTTCTGCAAACATATGTATGGCCACATTGCATTTGAAGTCATGGTTTAAGATATGGGAAAATCAAAACTGTGGTAGATTTTGAACCGTTTAATCTACAAATTCCAATATAAAGTATTATTTTGATTTTGATTTTTTTCATCGAAATTTAATATTTTCTCAGTATGATTTTGTATTTGCAAAATGACACAAAAAATGACTAAACCATCAACTTGATATCACTGAATAATACTTCCACTTCAACTTATTCAATACATGATTATCATGAAAACAACATATACTGTACATTTATCATTGACACATTGCATATGAATATCTGATTATACTACAGTATAATATACTTTCACACTGTTCAAGAAGTAACTAAACCTCAAAATCCCTTTAAGGAATTGCATAGCCGTAGGAGACAGGATATTATGTTTTCGGGCAAAAAATCCCCCAAATCGGGCAAAATATAATTAAAATTCCGGCAATAAGTCGGTCTACCCCCCTGTTTAGTCGTGGGCCCCTATGGCTATGAGGAATTGTATAGAGAGTTTCACATTTTGTATGTGTATTGGGGACACTGATAGCATCAATTTGCGACATTTTTAATCTGACCTCTGTGGTTTCAGCAAGGTATATTGTGGGAACAACAAAAGTTTGATAGTGTAAATTGATCAAAAATTATTTTTAGAAAACCTTGATACAATCTCTTTAAAATGCCCAATATCTACCAATCATAGAAAACCAATGGTTCTTCAGGACAATAATAATGTATTTTAACACAAAAACAAAACGTTAGTTAATGGTTATGATGTTATATTTGTAGAATAAGAATCAATACTAATTGTTCTAGTCTACCTAGAAAATTAACATTATACCAGATGTTGATAGTAGATAATAAGCAATACAATCAATATGTTATATAACTAGGTTTAATATCAATATTTCTCTAATGCCTTCTCTAATAAACTGTGAATTCTGCCAACCATCATTCTCGGATCATCAATCAACCCAGCTGTTATCATAGCATTTTCATATAACTGAAATAAAAATTATATACACATTAAATATTGATCTATAACAAATTATTTCAGTTATCACAACATCAGACACTATTTAGTAAGGTATGTCTTATTTCTAGACAAAAAAATAATTTTGACAAAACTTTCATCTGTTTTCAACGAACAACTTGAATTCACCAGGATGCTGTCTACCTTCTGGTTTTTGGTCAAACCTTTTTATATAAACCTTTAATAACAACTTTTTACAACTGAGTCAATAAGTAAAGATGATTTATAAAAGGTCATCAAACTTTCACACAGACCATGATTAGAATCAACAACCCACATTTGATGTATGTAACCTAAAGTCCCATCATTTGTATACCTTGGACCTATAAAGTGTGGGATATTGAAGCTCAATGCCAATAAGTGGTAAATTTAATTTCTATTTTTTCCAAGCAAGCAAAATCAATATGAATAGGGAGAATTTTGTTATCAAGATCACCTTTACTGTCAACCCAATCTAATGAATTAATTTCTAGAATAGTTGTGTTACCTAGAAATTATAGGTACTAAGTTAAAATCTTATTTATTTAAATATATCTACACTATACACTTATTATCTTCACTTAAAGATTGAGTACTACTTTATATTTACAGATTTGATCTAATATACTATATTTTGTTAAGAGCAGATTCGCTTAATCGTTCAAAATAATAACCTACATGATGGTATTCCTGTTAGATCTATTGTTGACAGGCAAACTCTGAGCAATGTGAAAAGCAAGAAATTTTGCTGGTCAGCCCCTAACCTGGATCACTGATAAAAGAAAACTGGATTGAATTTGAACCGTGTTGAATCCTGGACTCTCAGGTTAACATTGAGCCACCACATCTACCAGTGAATTACTTGAAACAAACACTGATTGGACTTGAGCTACAAATAAACTACGACTGTAGTGATGTGGAAGGATTCTTAAAGGGATTGTAAAGTTTAGAAAATCACTTTACAATCCCTTTATGCACCATCAGATGCAGCCATTGTCGTTTCTACATATTTTGTTTTAAATACCACTTTTTTTTAAATATAGCTTGCCAGGCAAGGTAACATACGCCCACTGATAGCTTTGATTGTAAGTGCGAGTGATTGTTTGTTGCCCATTGACATTTAGTTGAAAGAAAGAACTGTGAATATAAACTGAATTAACACTTATCAACACACTGTCAAGACAGTTAGACGCTATATGTCCGCGAAAAATTATCGGATCATCACAAAAATCAATAGGGATCATCTTCATAATGACATTGACACATAAAATCAAAATCAAAACAATCTGTAAAGAATTGTAGCCTGTAGAGTGAGCACGAACCAAATGTGAACCGACAGACCGAAAGGGTGATTACAATATACCCCCAACTTTCGTGTAGGCGTATAAAAAGGAGGGTTGTATTCATCAACAATTGATACTTAAAAAAACATATATCTAGAGTTCATAATTTTCATGCAATTTGACAACCATTTTATGGTGAGACTCGCTTCTTGTTTCAACATCTATATTTTGTTTTTAGTTTAAGAAGCCTGACAAATATGACCAAGTAAAATATCTCCAGTACACTTAACATCCTTTCAATTTGATAGTGTTCCATTTAATATTGCTGATGATTACTTCCAGATATTATATTCACATGTATTCTCTATTCATACCATATTAGAGGAAATGTTAACTTCTTTCATATGTAGATTTGGACTATTTTATTAAATATTTTATACAACAATGTCCTTGGTCAGACTAATACAGTATTTAATTCAGTTTGCAAGTGTCAGGGAAGAAACACAAGGAAAGTCATTGTAACCTTTCATAACAGAAAGTGTCCCCTCCTAAACAATGCATTCTTATTCAACTAGCGAAGATGCAATAGTACTTTGAATACAGACAGTGACATGGAGTATGCAATTATTTTGCCAGGTCAGCAGTACTAACATACTCTTTAATACTGATCTTAACATGCATATAACCTAAAGCATACAGGATCTTGAATTGTTATTCCATCTCTATCACTAACAGGAACCTGTACTTTTAGGTTAGCAAGTTATCATCTAACTCACTTTTAGATTAGCAAGCTAGCATCTAACTCACTTTTAGGTAAGCAAGCTACTTTTAGTTTAGCAAGCTAGCATCTAAGTCACTTTTAGGTTAGCAAGCTAGCATCTAACTCACTTTTAAATTAGCAAGCTAGCATCTAACTCACTTTAAGATTTGCAAGCTAGCATTTAACTCACTTTTAGATTAGCCAGCTAGCATCTTACTCGCATGCAAGTTAGCATCTAACTCATTTTTAGGGTCGCAAGCTAGCATCTATCTCACTTTTAGGTAAGCAAGCTAGCATCTAACTCACTTTTAGGTAAGCAAGCTAGCATCTAACTCACTTTTAGGTTAGCAAGCTAGCATCTAACTCACTTTTAGGTAAGCAAGCTAGCATCTTACTCATTTTGAGGTAAGCAAGCCAGCATCTAAGTCACTTTTAGATTAGTAAGCTAGCTTCTAGCTCACTTTTAGGTAAGCAAGCTACTTTTAGGTTAGCAAGCTAACATTTTTTAGGGTAGCAAGCTAACATTTAACTCACTTTTAGGTAAGCAAGGTAGCATCTAACTCACTTTTAGGTAAGCAAGCTAGCATCTAACTCACTTTTAAATTAGCAAGCTAGCATCTACCTCACTTTAAGATTAGTCAGCTAGCATCTAACTCACTTTTAGGTCAGCAAGCTAGAATCTAACCCACTTTCAGTTAATCAAGCTAGAATCTAACTCAAGTTTAAAGCTAGCAAGCTAGTATCTAACTCACTTTTAGATTAGCAAGCTAGCATCTAACTCACTTTTAGGTTAGCAAGCTAGCATTTAACTCACTTTTAGGTTAGCAAGCTAGTATCTAACTCACTTTTAGGTTAGCAAGCTAGTATCTAACTCACTTTTAGGTTAGCAAGCTAGTATCTAACTCACTTTTAGGTTAGAAAGCTAGTATCTAACTCACTTTTAGGTTAGCAAGCTAGCATCTAACTCACTTTTAGGTTAGCAAGCTAGTATCTAACTCACTTTTAGGTTAGCAAGCTAGTATCTAACTCACTTTTAGGTTAGCAAGCTAGTATCTAACTCACTTTTAGGTTAGCAAGCTAGCATTTAACTCACTTTTAGGTTAGCAAGCTAGTATCTAACTCACTTTTAGGTTAGCAAGCTAGTATCTAACTCACTTTTAGGTTAGCAAGCTAGTATCTAACTCACTTTTAGGTTAGCAAGCTAGTATCTAACTCAATTTTAGGTTAGCAAGCAAGCATCTAATTCACTCATAAGATCAACTCCTATTTTGTAATCTCAAATAAATTAAAAACATAAATGTGAGACAGACACATTGAGAAGTTGTTTATGAGTCAAACAATTTTTGAACATGTAGAATAAATAGTGAAGGGAAATATTTAGAAGAGAAACCACAAGTCAAGGAAATATTTTTTTCTTTATATAATATCTAAAGGGTTTTAAGTATGTTTCTAGTGATACTGACATGTAAAACTTAAAAAAAACATAGTAAATAACACTGGTTAAATATGTTTTAAAACAAAGGAAGAATGACCAACACAATTTTGTACATGTGTCAATAAACACATTCTTACAACTCTCACACTTCTCTTACGCTACCTGGTTTAATTTTAGGTTCAGGAGTCAGGTTAAATTGTTTAAAGGGATTAAGTCTTCTAAATATTCATAATTTGATCAGTCCAGTTCCCTTGAAACATACAGTGGGCGAGAACATGTTCATATGTAGATATTACCAATGATTTTATAATATAAGGGATTGTAAAGAGGTAAAACTAACACGTTTTATGACGTCACTACAAGTGATCTACCGGAAGCTACTATTGATATCTATACAGTTCATTGTCAGTGATGTCATAAAACCAGTTAATTTCAGTGGAATTACAAGAACCACAGACCTCGAAATGGAAATTTGAATGGCGCAAATTGATGCTATCAGTGTCCCAGATACACATACACAGTTTAGAAAACCACTTTACAATCCTTTTAACTGTATGTGTAAGTGTTAAGTCCTGTGCTTTCTATTACATGTTAACAACATAAATCTTCCTTTGATGAACTGAGATATCTTTCTGAACTCTGAACATCTTTAATGGAAGTGTAAATTTGAATAGTAAATGCTCTGATATAGTAACCAATAAAAAATCAATACTATAAAAATACTATAACAGGTCCATCAAGTTTAATTCAATAGAGAGAAAATATAGGGAAACAGAAAGTATTAATGGATTATTGTAGTGAATGAATCACTTAGCCATTTATAAACATATGGTATTTTTATACATAATTGAAGCTTTCAAACGTAACATACATATTCTCTCTAAACCAGACATGTCTGACTTGAAACCAAAAATTACTGAATACACATAGTTGTGTTAAGCCGCAATATAACTGCTTTTTTTTATTGAAGAAAAGTAGGACGTAAAAATCTATTCATTTTATTTCTCACCAAATGATGTTGTTCACATGATTTTTGCTGATGATGACATCATTATCACCAATCAAGCCACAGATTGATGTCTGACATGAAGACAGATAGAAGCTTTCAGTATTCTAATATACAAACATATTTAAAATCTAGAAGGTCTCAATTCAAACGGATATAAATGATTATGTATTGGTCTGATGTGAGACACTAGTTGAATTAATTTGTACCATTTCAATTTTCAATCAGACATCTGTGGTTCCATCAAACCCATTTAATCTTATTGTTGGATGACATCACACTGCATAGGGTCTTCTGTGAGGGGTGTTACGTCATCAATCACTTAGTTTAAGTTCAGATGCTGGAACCATAGACATCTGATTGAAAAATTGATGCTATCAATGTCTCCCAATCCACATACAAAATTTTCAAAACCTTTTACAATCCCTTTAAAGTTAGCTAAACAAGCCTTTATATATGTATTAAGATATGTAGGTGTATGAGTCTAGAAATTGAACTGACAAAATAAAGACCCTATAAGAGACTTATATAATTTGTTGATGAGCGATGACTTTAACATTCTATATATAGTAACAATAGGATAAGATATCATCAGTTTTTATACAACTTTATCATTATGGACTTTATATAATTTAGTCATTTTAACGACTTATAATTTTGATTATTGATCTAAAGAGCGAAGAAAGTTACACTAAGAAATGTATGAATTTTTTTTTTTTTTAAGTGGTTTAAGTTTTGACAGTGAAAATCTTAAATATATTTAAAACCAATAGTTTTTCATACCTACGTTACATATTATTTTTTAGTAGGTACTTATATGAACTGTGATGAGAGTTTTATTCGTATAAATAAGTTATATAAAACTATTTAGATAGTAAGATGATATGTACCAGTGTATAGTACATCTCTTATTATCTACCAGGATCTCCGTGTCAATAGATGTACACAAGACAGTAGGTTTCCTTTTTAAAGGGGCACGTTCATCATCCGTTCTACAACAAATACTTGAGTTTCAGAAATGGGGATATTTTAGCTATAGTGTTCACAACTCAATGTCAAAATTTGAGCCTTTAATTTCTCATACAATCATAAATGTAAAAAATATGACTTTCATTTTAGTGATACTGTCTTAAATAGAGAGTATACTATTTTAAAAGGATTATGTGATTTTTATACAGTTGTAGTATTTCTTAAGACTATTTAAATGTCTCTTTTCCCTGTGCTTTCTGAACTCAAGAAATCTAGGACCTAGGTCATTATCCTTTAAAGTAAAATGTCCAGTCTTTCACATGCGCAATATATGATAAAGATTTTAAAGTTGTGGTGCCTGTAACAGTCAAGTAGCAATCTTACTTGATAACAGATAATTAAGTTTTACAATGATTAGATAAAACTTCATCATCTTAACTGTTAAATAAGTTTATAAATGACGGAAAATCAATTGAAGTTGAAATATTTCCTTTGTTTCGAAAAACACCATTTTTTTTATCTGTCAACATACATGCTAAATAGGTTTGAAGGACTGCAGTAGCTGGATATGAAAGTAACAACTTATAAATTATATCCAGCTTTTTCCACGAATATGAAGACAAGGGCCTACATACAAATAGGTACAATTATGCACATAACTGGAGCTATCTCCAGTGTGTTAAATTGAAATGTAAACCTTTTATCCAACAGTTCAGTTGATGTAGGTTGTATTTTTTAAAATTGCTGTATATTGGGTTTCTAGATAATGGTAAGTATATTATATGTTGGGGTTTCTTTTCTACTTGTGATCAAATGACTTGAAAGGTTTATAGTAACTAAGATAAATTGGTATTTAGGTTAACTTTCTAATTATAATAATACTGTTCAGTAATGATAGCTTATGAGACAAGTCATGACATCTTAAAGGGATTGTTCATTTTCAATATGAATTCCCTTTTCAGTTCAATTTGTCCTAATAAATTTCCATTTATTGCACATATTAATTATGTTCATCTCTTACAATATCACAACTCAAACCTTATATCTATACCTATTATATTCCTTAGTTATTTCTATTTCCACTATGTATGAAATTATAATATGCATTAATATGAGTATTTTGTATCATTATTTTTGCTAACAATGAAAGTTAGGTACATTTATATTTTTTCCATTTAAAGTAAAATTTTACACCTATTCAATTGATCCTAATCATATGATCCCAAGAGGGACACTTCTCTTTTTCCAGATCATTCAAAAGACGAGAAGATTACAGATGTTAGAATGTTACTTCTTTTTTTATATTAACACACAATTTGTTATCTGCAAGAACTGTAAACTTATATGTCCTGTGCTTTCATAACATTGATTTTTTTGCAATGTTACAACCTCTCTCCCCTGATAGTAAATAAATTAACAATAATTTTTAAAATATTTATAGTAAAAACATTCCTATAAATATAACTATTGAATATTAATTATGTTATACTAATGAATAACAGTATATCAGTAAGGCATGGTATAAGATCATAAGATAATTATATATATATAGTGAATAAATAACAGTCATAACAACAGCTGGTCACATCATTTATTCACTCCCACTTAAACTGACATTACTGATGGCTTATAGTGTTCCTAAACAATAAGCAGTGAGATCCTTTAAGTTCACAGACCAAAAGGTATCATGATCTGTTCCAGAAAAGACAACATGCCCTACCTCATTAGAGATTAGGTATTAGGGGGTGAAAGCCGACAACAGGCCAACTTTCGAAAGCACGGGCACAGGCATCAGAATTAGGGTGATTGAACAGCAACAGGTTACTATTCAATATAAGGCACTGGCACAGGGTTAAAGTTGTGTTTAAAATAAATGTGATGCTATAAATATGCAATGAAAATCAAAGAAAAAGAAACATCACATTATTCTTCTTGGACCTAATCCAGAAATTTATAACCTTAATAATTTCAATCTATGAAAATAACAAAAAGATATTAAAACAATTCGTGAGATACAAATGCATAAATAAAAAAATATTGCTGGGTTGTGCTTAAAATTTTCTGGAATAAAAAGGAAAAGTAATTAATGGCTATTTGTATAGAATATAACTTGCTTCATAGTCCTATATAAAAAAATGAAATGAAGAGTTACCTGACACAGTAATTATTGTATTAAAGTATTTGGACCTCAACAGATTGGTCTTATGGACTCTGTTCAATGCATAGGAAGCAAAAACAGAAAGGAAGTAGGGAAATCCTAACCTATCTGAAATAATACTGGGGTCCAATTACTAATACTTAGATCCTATTGCTATATCAGAAATAATACACTAAAAGATCATCAGAGATATATGGCCCAGTGGTACTCAATTGCCAGTTTGAATACAATTAAGCCCATCTCTAACCTATTTCCTACCTGAAAAAGGTCAAGAATTGGGATAAATTTTGGTTAAAAGTTCATAACATCCTGTACCAACCCATATTTCATCTTAGCCAATTAAAATCATCACTGAAATCACGTCAATTAGATCAAGAATTTAATAGGTGCATATACATATACAATTACTAATTTAGCCATGTGGACTCTCAAAATGATGCTGAAAATATATGGACTCTCTAAGACAATGTTTAATTTATAAACTTAATCAAACAGTTACATAAAATGATCTGAAAGAATAGCATGATTCTATTTCAGACATTTTTCACCTTATATTTATTGTTGATGAGCTCAAATAACGCAAACAATTAAAAGCAAATAATAAGAGAATGGTATACACTATAGTTGTCCAAATATCTTAATGTATCTTTACAACCTGAATATAATAAATAAAGCCTGAGTTACTGTATTCATATTGTAATGTTATGTGATAACAGAGTTTTAACAGAGATTATGATAAATACCAGTAACTATAGGAGGGGGTATGATTTATACATCAGGAAATAGACACAATCAAATCTATTTTTTATGATAATTACATTATACTCACTTGAATATCATTAAACTATATTTAAATATGAGACTATATTTACCTACTGTAACTTTATTAATATTGAATACTGAATGACTAAGCTTTTAACTTCAGCTGAACTTTAAAGGGGAATGTTCAGCATTTTCAATGATCGAACTTATGTAAATAGCCTTCAGGTTTACTGGAACTGCCCAAAAATTGCCAATCCCTTCAATTATACTCGTACCTTAACAGTTATCTTTCATTATCTGTATATGTATTTTCTATATAAAGCATAGTCTTGCTAAACAGCGAGGCATATTTTTTACGCTTATAATTAAGGATAAATGGGAATTTGAAGGCTTTAATTTGAAGGGAGAGGTTGGATCATTTTTTCGGATTAGAATAGCTAAAAAAATACTATCTGCTGAAATTTTACCTAAACATCAGGCAACTTTCTGGGATATTTCTTACAAATTCAATTCATTCCATAATTTCTATGGTTATCAAATGCACTATAATTAGTAACTTTTTCACCAAGCTACTTCTTAGTAACATCAAAAGCTTGCAATTACCATAGAAGAAAATAAGGATAAGATTTCAAGAAGTTATTCTAATAAAACTGAATTGGTATAAGATTATACAAAACCAAGATAAATACTTCTAAATATGAGCTAGCTTCTAGTATTACACATTCAAATTCAAACTTTTTACATCTGTTTTTAATGTTATATACATATTGTTGTACTAACAGTATGTTATTGCATACTAATAGGTATATCATTTTAAATTTGTTAGTAAACAATATCACATGGTTATGACACGAGACAAAGTTTTACACAAAACCCTTGCTTTATCTTCTTAGGTTTTAAAAGAAAAAAGAATGCACTGTTTGTGCATTGAAAAACATTTAACCAGAACAGCAGTACAAATTTATCGACTGTTTTTCAATAAAACTCCACATCTTCCACAAGCAAAACTGAAGAAGAATGGGTCCTAAGGTGGCCTTGATAATCAAGGTCATTTCAAAAGGTCAAATCTCTAATTTTTATTTCCAAGAGAGCCAAGCAGTATGTGAGCATTTATGATTACTTTTTAAAGGATTTGACCACCAACTTTGATTTTTTTTTTATCATCATAAAAGTTATCAATGAAATAATGATAATTATCAGATAGTCTACAAGTGATATTATATAATAATTTAAACACCACTTTTAAGATAATGACAGCGTTTATTTCTTCAGCAATACTTCTTCTGAATAGATCAATATCTTATGTCACAGTAATCTTAACACAATACAAACACATTGGCTTTTTAACATGTTTTTTAATACCTGACTATTTATAACTTTCTTGATGCTCAGAATAAACACACATTAATATGCTATTCAAATATCAGATATACAATGTATGGTAGTTGGCAGTGATTTTCTCTTTTAACAGATATCTTACTTTGATAATCTGAAATAATCTGATTATATTTCCTTGTAAAATATACATTGCATGTTCACACTTTCATTGTATCATTATCATAATGTGGTTGTCCTGATCATATATTGGAGATGCATTGGATAGAGATGTTTTTCAAAAGACACCTGAACTAGCCAGTAGCCATTTTGTAAGAACTGATTATCTATCAACGAAAGGTGAATCATATAGGTCAAGATCAAGATCATGATTGAGATATAATGGACCAGACTAGAATCAGAACAATCCCTAGTGTAGTAGTGTCACCATAAAGTGACGTCATAAAACGTGTTAGTTTTAGTGGAATTGCAAGAATCACAGATGTCAGAATGAAAATTGGAATGGCACAAATTAATGCTATCAGTGTCCCTGATACACATACAAGGTCTAAAAAACCACTTTACAATCCTTTTAAGATAGTAATCTGGTATCTGAGTATGAAAAATTAAAAAAAAAATTGTTAACCATCTTTTTATTGCCGAACAGGAAGATCCATCTAGATGACCTTGATAATCAAGGTCATTTTAAACGGTCAGCATGCCATACAATGAATGTAAAAATATTAAGTTTAGATGATATTGTAATTAGAATTGTTTAAGGTCAATATAAGTAATACTTATGTCAAAAGATATTTTGAGACTGTATCTATTGATTTAAATACAGGTTTGTAAATAATTGACAGTTAATTTACTTTTACTCTACAGGTATTATTGACCTAAGATCTCAATAAACATATAGGTGTAACATTTATATTGTCTTATAACATTCAAATACACATATATACTACCACTATTCTTTACATTATATGTTGAGGTATACGTGAAAATAAAAATAAGATATCAGACGTGAAAATGGACTGTGTCTTACAAGGTCAGCCTGTGGAAATACAGTCATTATAGGCAGTGGACACTGGATGCATTTCCACCCAAGATAACTATTTAATTTTTTTTTTCAAACCTATAGCTCAGTTTGTGTCCCCTGGAAAATGTCCAAATGTCCCCAGTCCCCAAGTTGAAAACCGAGGATTTAAACCAAGACTTCCTACATATAGTATAATAGTACAATGAAAATTGTAACTCGTACCATTCATAACGTTCTGTATAAAAGTGACCAAGTCATTCAAATTTACACTAGAACAATGAAATGTTGAATAATACAGTAAAGATTAACAAAGTATGAGGAAATGGTTGTACTTGTTTTGTAGTCCATCACATTTCTCTTTATTTTCTTTTATTTGTGACCTTGATAGTTAAAATACTGATTCAAAATTTGAAAACTTCCTGTGGGATTGCCACTTTAAGGTCATTTAGTATCTTATAAATTATAAGCAGGATATCAACTTCATCTAATATAAATTTATCCTTTGTTATCTTAATGAGCAAATTCAATTATCCTTCAATCTTTGAGACAGAATGCTGCTAATTTAAGAAGTTTAAATTTGAAACTAAGCTTGCAATTGACAACCATATGCGAGATATTAAACATATAAATAACTGGAAACTCTAGGGACTACCAAGACTTCAAGACTTTCAGATTTCTCTAATGAATCAATATTAGTGCCAAGAATTGCTGAGAGAGGAAAACGATCAACATGTCTAGCTTCAGTACTATAGTTAGATCGGAACTAATCAATAATATAGCTAAGAATATAATAAGTGATAGCTTAACTCGCCGGCCGGCAACATTTTCTTTTCTTAAAGCAGAAGTCTACTTAAAATCAAGGCCTGAATGAAAGAGTTGTATAAGTTACCAAACGACCAATATCTTATGTCAAAACAAAACACTTGAGCATATGACCAGAATTTATACCTTGTTATTATGATGAAATCCATCATGTGACCATGATCAGACCACAAATAACATGTGATCATTGAAATAAGTATTATTCTGATAAACAGAATGGATTACCCCGTTTTGAAGAGACAAAGAAATACAATGTATATATTCAATTATTAGCCTTACATTATTTTGTTACAAGAGAATCTATATTCTTAATTGAAAAAAAATGATCTGACAACAAAACAGTATCTTTCTTTTCAGAAACAATATAATAAGAGAAGGGTTTGTGCATAGCCTAATCCCGCCAGAAACATAAATCTGCATCTATACCAAGTTTCATATGTTTTCTATTAGTTTGGATCATATATGACCACAAGATTATCTTAACGTGTGTGGACAGTAGATTAGTTTCTAGTTAACCAGTACCACTCTAATACAAGACTATTAATAAAATCAATGAGTACCGAGCAGTTTCTAATCAGTTTTAAACAGTACTACAGTATCTAGTAGTAAAATCTAATCAATAGTACCACCTACTACATCATTCTCCTAGATCAATAGTAATCTTCTAACAATACAACATTCTTATAACATCACTGTCTAGCATAGAGTCATTCTTATAACATCACTAGCATAGAGTCATTATTATAACATCACTGTCTAGCATAGAGTCATTCTAATAGCATCACTAGCATAGAGTCATTATCATAACATCACTGTCTAGCATAGAGTCATTATTATAACATCACTGTCTAGCATAGAGTCATTCTTATAACATCACTGTCTAGCATAGAGTCATTCTTAAAACATCAGTAGCATAGAGTCATTCTTATAACATCACTGTCTAGCATAGAGTCATTCTTATAACATCACTGTCCAGCATAGAGTCATTCTTATAACATCACTGTCTAGTATAGAGTCATTCTTATAACATCACTAGCATAGAGTCATTATTATAACATCACTAGCATAGAGTCATTATTATAACATCACTGTCTAGCATAGAGTCATTCTTATAACATCACTGTCTAGCATAGAGTCATTCTGACAACCTCACTAGCAGAGAGTCATTCTTATAACATCACTAGCATAGAGTCATTCTGACCACATCACTGTCTAGCATAGAGTCATTCTTACCACATCACTAACATAGAGTCATCCTGACCACATCACTAGCATAGAGTCATTCTTATAACATCACTAGCATAGAGACATTCTAACCACATCACTAACATAGAGTCATTCTGACTACATCACTAGCAGTGAGTCATTCTGACCACATCAGTCACTAACATAGAGACATTCTAACCACAACACTAACATAGAGTCATTCTGACTACATCACTAGCATTGAGTCATTCTGACCACATCACTAACATAGAGACATTCTGACCAAATCACTAGCATTGAGTCATTCTTATAACATCACTAGCATAGAGTCATTCTTACCACATCACTAACATAGAGTCATTCTTACCACATCACTAACATAGTCATTCTTATAACATCACTAGCATAGAGACATTCTAACCACATCACTAACATAGAGTCATTCTGACTACATCACTAGCATTGAGTCATTCTGACCACATCACTAACATAGAGACATTCTAACCACATCACTAACATAGAGTCATTCTGACTACATCACTAGCATTGAGTCATTCTGACCACATCACTAGCATTGAGTCATTCTGACCACATCATTAGCAAAGTCATTTTCAAAAAATCAATAGCATATGGTCGTTGTTACTACTAGCATTCTAACGATAGAGGTCCTTGTAAGTCTATACATCACTGTAGATTTAAGCTGCTTTTATTTAAACCAAAATGCATGTAATTTTGTCTTCTTTACTAAAACACAATGGTCAGGCGATAAAGGTTGAGAAACCAGATTGCCTCTCAGAAGCACTGTCCATGGCATAAGGATTTTTCTCAGATTCATTTTGTTCAAATTCTGTTTTAATGAAAACATTTTATAATAGAGAAATTGCACCATTTATTGGCCTGCGATAAAAACAGATTTAACTTTGACCTTTTCTGCTGTTTTATATTAAATATTTGTATAATACTGAATGACAGAAGTTTAATCAATAAAGCTATTCCTCCTACATTAACATCACTTGATTTAGACTGTCGTCTGCACGTTTAGGACTTAGACCACTATTCTTACCACACACTTAATTAACACTATTGATTTTATAGTGATATCTGTAGGCTACTCTCAATCTATTATATAGTGTGGAATTTGCTGACTTGCTAAATCTGGTACTAGTGAAACCTTATCCTTGAAATAGCTATCAGAAAACATTTAAGGGATTGTAAAGTGATTTTCTAAATTTTGTATGTGTATCAAGAACATTGATAGCATCAATTTGCACCATTGTTATTTCCACTCTGACACCTAGGGATCTTGCAATTCCATTCTAACTAACTAACAATGTCAGTGACGTTAGTTTTAGTGGAATTGCAAGAACCACAGATGTTGGAATGAAAATTGGAATGATGCTATCAGTGTTCCCGATACACATACAAAGCTTAGAAAATCACTTTACAATCCCTTATAACAGTAAGCAAGGTACAATTAAAAAACAAAAATTTGCCAAAAAAAAATTGATTAGCATTTGGTGGCTAGATTAAACTTTGCGGAATCTAGTAAAATTTGGATTTGAATCTCACATTTCCTTAAAGGGATTTTAAAAATATACTATTTGATTTGATGTATAGATTATTGTAATAAATTTCGAGTTTGGCTAATATTGAATTGCAAATTGGGCAATTTAACCTTGCAAATTACCACTTAAATTGAACTCTTGACAGTATTAGCAAATATCTAACACAATAATTTATTATAAAAATCTAACTAGAGATGAAGAATTCAATGTATAAAAATACTGAATAATTAGACTAAATAATCAATATCATTAAGGCAATAACAGAACGAATCAATCAATGAAATAAATAAAACATAATTGATTGAATGATTATAGCAAAAGATTTGTTAAGTAATAGTTAGATCATATGAAGTATATTTTGTTTAAAAATTGAGCAGAGGGATCACAGCCAGTCACTTGAATGTAAATTTAGCTAATGCAGATTGAATGAAAATGTGCGTTAGGTTCAAAAGGGTTCCTGAGGGTTTTATAGCGTAGTTGGCCCTCATAGAGTAACTTACAAGTGGAAGGTAGTACAAACTACTCTCAAAAGAGCTCTAGCAAGTAATTTTCTCTCAATATGATGGAGGCCTGCTAGAACTTGTCACGCATCTTAATCAACCTGAAAATGGAACTGATGCTGGCAATTATCTCTCTTGTAGAGGGGTCTGCTAGAAACTTAAAAATTTCAGATTTCTGTTTGAGAGTGCTGTTAAGGAAAAAAACAAGGGATTGAGGGGGCTGTCTAAGTACCATTTGAGTGCAGGACTAGGCTTAAACAACCAGTTTTCAAGCAATGATTCCAATAGGCAATTCGTTCAAATGAAGACTTTTATCCTTTGATTGGGACAATCCCCCAATCCATATAAATGATACCACATTACATTAACATGAGTCACATAATCTATGAATATTCGAATCATAACTGGTAAAAAAAAGTCTTTAAAGTTTTGTCAAGTACTCAAATAATGCCTAGGCACATTTATATTTGCCTATGGACTTGGATTTCTAATTTTATCATCAATTTTTAATAATCAATTGAAAAGGAATTAAGAATGACGAAAAGGAATGATGAAAAGAAATGATAAAAGTCAATAATAAAAGAAATGATGAAAAGGAATGATGAAAATGAAATAGTTGTTACTCACCTGTTCCGCTAACAGGCCAGCTAATTCTGGATTATCTTGTTTCAATGCAAACATCTTTTTTATCAGAGGATGACTGTAATAAAATTGTATTCTTTAAAGCACTAGTTCCAAACCTTATAAACTTTTTGTATCAGATACCTTTGGTAATGTTAATCATGCAACATAAAACATGTACTTTGAGAAGGTGACATTTTATAACAGTATTTTTTCTCAAATTTGTTCATAAATTGTTTATAGCTTACTGCTGACTCCATTCTTCAACTTGATGATGCAAAGGTAATAATGTGAAGAAGTAGAAGAGCAGTGAAAATTGAAAAATACAGTGCACTTTTAGTTTGACTTTATTCAAAGGGATTATGCAATTGACATATGTTTCTAATTAAAGACTATTTACATATATTCAAAACCAAAATCAACCTGTAAAAATTATTGCCCTTTAACTGATACTACTGGTAACCAATGGTGATGTGATATATGGTTTATATGGATCATACCTAGGATTTAGTTCCAATGTAGGTTGTAACAATCGTAATCTATCTTCTTGTGATTTTTCAGCTAATGTTGTACGTAGAAAATGTCGAGCGGCTCCCATTTCTGATACAGTAACTATACAGGGATGTGTTACCAATCTCTTGGTTACCTAAAACAGCGAGATAGTTTACAGACATTACAGTACAAATTAGCCTCCAACTTAAAGGGATTGTAAAGCGTATTTCTTAACTTTGTATCTGTATCGGGGACACTGCTAGCATCAATTTGCGCCATTCCAATTTCCATTCTGACATCTGTCGTTTTTGCAATTCAACTAAAACTAACGCATATCATGACGTGACTACTGAAAGCTACTAATGATATTGATATCTATGCTGATCACTGTCAGTGACGTCATAAATTGACAAAACCGCATTGTGCCCGATACAGATACAAAGTTTAGAAATACGCTTTACAATTCCTTAAAGCTCACATTTTGACACAAGATCGGCATTAGACTACACTTATAAACTAGTGTCCAAAAGAAATGATACCACCTGTTTGCTAGAGGGTGAAATATCACTTTCACTAAAGTTAGCTTTTTCCTGGACGTGATCAACTCTTCCCAGTTTTCTTCGATCGACTATTCTGTGTTTGGGATGAGCAATAGGAATTGGCATATTTTCATGCTAGACACTTAGCAAAAAACAATTTTGATAATAAGTTTGAATTTTCTCTTTTGGACACTAGTTTACTTGTAGTAGTAGTATTTTTTCAAAATTATATCTGAACAACTACATGTTTTTCAAAGTAAACCTTTTTAAGCCAATGATGGCAATCCATAAGCACCAACAGAAATGTAACATACCTTAATTTTATTAACTTTGTTAGTAAGAACAGTTTCTAACCATTGTATTAAAGAATCAGCTTCAGACTGTACTAAACTTTCTTTATCTAAAATAAAAAGAATTCAAACATTAAGGCATTATTATATATCTATTGTCCTAATAAGGAAAGGAAATGGCTTGAAGTGAGAATCAGGGAAATTTTCTCTTTAGAGCAGCAGTTACCAATTCACATGTTTCAAAAAGTGTATTCTAAGAATTGTCTGCTTTGTGCACTATACCGCCACTGTTACATAGGTCAACAACATCAGCTACCATCAGATCAAACTATGCTTGACTAAACAAATCAGCCAAGAAAGATGCAAGAAACACATTTGTCAAGTAACCTGGCTTAAAACTCAACCTCTGACCAGAAAATCTTCATACATTGGAGAAGTCCTGGCATAGCAGATGAGGTATGAAACATACACGCCATAAGCTGGTGAATGAGGTATGTTACTGCAAATGAAGGAAAATTAATAATAGGAAAATCAAAGTCATACAGTCAAATACAAAGATCGTGATTGTTGACAATTTTGAGTAGAGTAGTAATTCAAAATTTAATGCTTTAGTCTAATAGTGTCTAGTGTCCGGGGTAGAGTTATTTAGTGACAAAACATCATGGGAACTTGAAAGCCAGCTCAGGAAGATAGGCTGATATATGTCATAAGTAAGTGTATATTAATAAACAGTTATTTACCATTTTCATTGACTGTATTAGTATCTTCTTTATCATCAGCCAACTCATTTTCTACTGATTTCAAATTTTTCTTGTCAAATTGTCCCAGGTTCATCAAGACCAGTTCGTCATAGGGTTCATACAAAAATAATACTTCTGTATCTTTCTTCTTTAATGCCTCATAATATGGTGAGGTTTCTGCCAGGTGACGACTGTAAATGGATAAATCAATGGATTCAAAGAAACAGTATGGCTTCTCTTAGCGCCTCATGTTGAACAATTGTGGTTCCTATAGTTTTAGACTGCTTTCACTATGCATATCAAATGATATTTGTGGTCATTATCAAGTAATTATGAAGAAAAGAAATTTGTTCTCAAACTTGGTCAATATGAGTATATATTCATCAACGGTGTCCAAAGTATACAAACAGAATCAAATAAACGAATAAAACTAGGTTATTTTGTATAAAGTAACAGATTATCATTGAAAAGGTTTACGACACCAGATAAGTTGCCTAACAAATATAAACTCTTATTGACCAAGTTTGAGAATTTTGATTTTTTGATCATTCTAAAAGTTAGTTTTCTTAAAGGAATTTTTCCAGCTACATGAGCTAAAATAGTTTTGATTGAAACATGAATGATTACTTATATTTAAATGTAAATGTGTTTTATAATATATGTATAATGTATGTTTTCAGTGTTTCTTATTTTCATGGGAGAACATGTATATATATAAAACTCATACATTGGATCTCTTAAAACCCTTAACCACTCCTATAGCTTGATGGAATTTGTTTAAACTTGAGGGTGTCTTCAACTAGGGACCAAATTTGTTTTGTAAAATATTTTCATAATACAGATGTTTAAAAGTAGTTTTGTATATTATTTATATTGTTTATTTCCGTGTATTGTGTATATACCTTGGTGAAAATAGAATAATATTTAAAAGTAGTTTTGTATATTATTTATGTTTGTTTATTTAGGTGCATTGTGTATAAATATCTTGGTGAAAATAGAATTATATTTAAAAGAAGTTTTGATTGAAAGGTGTCTGTTAGTTTGAGTATCATAGCATCAACTGCCAGTTTCGTAAAAAAATCTTCAGCAGGGTTCAATCTTCAACCCGTTCCAAAGACACACAAGTGGTAGACACAATTCAAAATGGCCAATAAAGGAAAAAGAAGGTATATTCTGAAAATAAATATATCTGGTTCTGTATTCATGGGCCCTTGGTTGAAAATTTTTTAAAATCCAACTCTCACCCTCACCCCTACCTCCAAAACTCCTCGTATTTTGCTCACTCGATTTTCGGATTCGGGACACTATCTTATAAAAATTACAAAAATATATTGATAAGATAGTGGACCACGGCCATATACGCCTAACGAAAAAGTCAAAAAAGGAATAAATTTAATCAGGAGAAAACTAAACTTTCGATTTAGGTCCAATAACATCCATTTTAAGTTTCAACAAAATCGGTTGAAAACTAAGAGAGTAATAGCATATTTAAGATTTGGGGCAAGGGCAATAACTCTGCTTGTAATGATCGAAAATAGCTCAAATTCGAACTTGATCTTCGTTTTCTGAATATATATACACATATCAAATTGCATTTGATTCCGTCCAAAACTCTAGTTTTTAGAGCGTTTACAAGGAAATGTTGATGGACGGACCGACGGATTTGGGGCAAGGGCAATAACTCTGCTTCTAACGATCGAAAATAGCTCAAATTCAAACTTGATCTTCGTTTTATGAATATGTATACACATATCAAATTTCATTTGATTCCGTCAAAAACTCTAGTTTTTAGAGCGTTTACAAGCAAATGTTGATGGACAGACGGACGGACGGACGGACGGGGGTGACTACAATATACGTCCTCATAGAGAGATGAGGGCGTATAAAAATAATATTTTTTTAAGGGCCAAAAAGTGGACCATGTGATTGACATCAGTTTGGGACAAACAGAACGTGATCAGAAATCACCAACTCAAAAATCATCTAAGATATTCATATGGCAGAACAGATAAAGGGAGCTAACCAAGTTTTAATCTATTCATTAAAGATTAAAGTTGTTGTATAAAACACTGGAAAAATCGGGTTTTTAATGATTTATTTTCAACATATTAAAACTACATCTTAAAGTTTACATTATTTTTGTTATAAATGTTATACTTGCAGATTATTGAAAATTGTATCGTTATAAAATTAAAAGGATCTTCGATTATAAATTTCATCAAACTTAATTATAATTATTGATATGAAAATAATCAGATAAAAAAATAATATTAACCAACTTGTATAGTCACAGATTTCTTTTTTAAATAAAGTCATCAAAAAATGATTGCGCAGAAACTTTGTAGGAAAGAAGTTTATCAGGTGATAAGTTGGTAAAGTTGACAAGTTTTGCCAAAGTTTCCACGTCAGAAATCGCATTATGTGCATCATAATCAATCTTAAGTAAGGATTTTGCAAGTTTTACTTGTTTATGAGAAGGTTCTTCAGGGAACCGTTCCCTAAACAGTGGCAGAGAGTCAATCAACCATGTCACACTGTTGAGAAATAGATCAACAGTGTTTGTATTAATAAGAGCTGACATTATTACACGATAATCAAAATCAAATCCATTGTGAGCTACTAATACAACATTAGGAAACTTCCCTAGCCATTTACAAAATTCATCAAGCGCAGCCTTAATAGAGATTGGTTCCACTTTCTGGTCATTTACTGTCATGATACCAGAATCTGTTACATTCATATGATTTACTTTTTTAGCGCCCTCTGTTATTGGTACTCTCGGCATAACATATCTTGAAAACGACTCAGTAGACCCTATTTCAGTGGCAGCTATTTGTGTGATATGTGGATATATATCACCGTCTACTGTAAATATAGAAAAAAAAAAAAACTTAGACAACCTACATAATACAAATATTAGAAATATTAAAAATATTAAAACAGAACCTGAAACATGTTGTTACTCAGAGCGTGAAACTCTGAGTAACAACATGTTTCAGGTTCTGTTTTAATATTTTTAATATTTCTATATAGCTCTACATTTGATGTATTGAGCACTATTTTAACAGTAAAAATATTGTATTATTATTATTGTAATACAAATATTATACATCAAAGAAATATTGTAACCTGATGATCATAAAATACAATATGTACATAAAATGATCCATTTCTTTGTTGATTCAATACCACAAGTATATCTATTTATATAAACAAAGTCAGCATATATATATATATGTCAATCCATAAGATAAAGATAGTGGACCACAGCCATATACCACAGCATGCTGGTGGTATAAACGAAAAATATTTTTAAGATATTGGACTACAGCAATATATGCCCACTTCTGCATTCTGTTGTAAGTAAAATGCCATTTTTGAAGCTTTGTGAATTCCGGTTCTGTTCTAGTATTGAAAATTGTATTTTTGTCAGTTTTAAAATCATACATTCTATTGATAAAGTCAGTATTCTTTAATAATAATCTAAAAATATTCAAACTTGACCTTTGTTTCATGAATATATATATACATAGCGAATTTCATTTGATTCCTTCAAACACTCTAGTTTTTAAAGTGTTTATGAACAATTGATGTTGATAGAAGCATTTACTATATAGAGGTTAAAACTGAATCTAAATATTGAAAAAGTCGTAAATTTAACCAGAAGTAAACTAAACTTTCTCTAACCTTTCGATTTAGGTCCAATAACATCCATTTTAAGTTTCATCAAAATCGGTTGAATATTAAGAGAGTAATAGCATATTCAAGATTTTGGGGCGAGGGAAATAACTCTGCTTCTAACGATTGAAAATAGCTCCAATTCCAACTTGAATTACACATAGGCTACTGAATTTTATTTGATTCCATCTAATTCTTAGAGTGTTTACAAGCATATGTTGACTAAGGGACGGACCAACAGACGGGCAGTGGTGCCGACAATATACGTTCACGTAGAGAGGTTTGGGCGTATAAAACCAGGGCTTGCCAGGCAAGGTAACATACGCCCACTGGCAGATGTCAGAAATGATCATATTTTAATTAACGATAATACAAATTTCTTTATATCTAAAGAATAAAAGTCAAGAGCAATAACTCAAAAACTGTTCATCGAAAATGCCTCATGTTAGAACTTGACCGATATCTTATCAATTCCAGTGATCACACCAAGTTTCATCAGAATCAGTTTAACTTCTATGGTGCTCACAAAACTATTTTTGATGCGTTTTTGCAAAGTCAAAGGCAATAACTCAAAAATTGTTCATCCAAAATTCGTCAAATTTGAACTTAACCGAGATCTTATCAATCACAAGGATCATACCAAGTTTCATTAAAATCAGATGAAAACTGTAGTCTCTAGACTATTCACAAACTAAATTTGACGCGTTTTTACAAGGTCAAGGGAAATAACTCAAAAACCGTTCATCAAAAATACTCAAATTTGAACTTGATCAAGATCTTATAAATCTAAAGGAGCATACAAAAATTCATCTGAATCAGATAAAAACTGTAGTCTCTAGAGTGCTCACAAACTAAATTTGACACTTTTTTACAAAGTCAAGGGCAATAACTCAAAAACCGTTCATAGAAAATACCTCAAATTTGAACTTGACCTAGGTTTTATCAATCTCCAGGACCATACCAAAATTCATCAAAATCAGATGAAAACGGTTGTCTCTAGAGTGCTCACGAACTAAATTTGACGCATTTTATCAAAGTCAAGGGCAATAACTCAAAAAATGTTCATCGAAAATACGTCAAATTCGAACTTGACCGAGATCTTATCAATCTGAAGCAGCATACCAAGTTTCATTAAAATCAGATGAAAACTGTAGTATCTAAAGTGCTCACAAACTAAATTTGACGCGTTTTTACAAAGTCAAGGGCAATAACTCAAAAACCGTTCATCGAAAATACGTCAAATTCGAACTTGGCCGAGATCTTATCAATCTGAAGGAGCATAGCAAGTTTCATTAAAATCAGATGAGAACTGTAGTCTCTATAGTGCTCACAAGAAATGTTGACGGACGGACGGACCGACGGACCGACGGACAGGGGCGACGACAATATACGACCACATATTCATGTGGGCGTATAAAAATGCAAGCCTATTTAGATAAACAATTTCAATCTATAAGATAAAAAGTGCAAGCTTTTTTAGATAAACAATATCAATGTAACCCCTTTATTGCAATATTGCTCCTCTAAAAAAATGTCAATTATTATTTTTTTAATACATTTATATATTTTACTAAGTCTATGGGAATTGGGAGTGTTTGTGATAAAACAGGCAGACGCAGTCTTCAATAAAGAGTTGGAATATGTTCTTAATATCAGGTATGATGAAACCAATAGACAAATAGATCTTGTCAATCAACACAGCCCAGTTGAGGGTTTAAGAGACAAAAATTATAAATTTTGATTATCAAAAGGGTTCATCTCTAAGTGATCATAAACAATTTCAGCAAGTTTTGATCGTAATTTATTTTCAAAGATACTACTATCTAGATTCACTTGTACATAGGGACAGGATAACCTGTTCATGAGTCTCTGAGTGAGGACCCTGAATAATCCCCATGCAGAATCACTTTTTCTTTTTTTGGCAGTCGACTTAAGTTTCAAATGCAATCTTTCAGTAAATTAGCACAATTTCAAGTAAATACACAATTTAAATAAACGTCTTTAAAGAAAAAAAAAGATTCTGCAAGGAGATTATTCGGGGTCCTCACTCAGAACCTCAGGCAATTGTGGACTATGATTTTCAAAAACTTACTGAAACCAGTTGTTTCCAAATCAAAGGCTATAAATGTTGTTTCACTCTGGGCAGCCATAACTTGTTTGTTAGCTACAATCAGATTAAAAAAACATATTTTGAATATTTTCAACCATCAAGAAATGTTTAGTAACCTAGGATCGCATTAACCAACACGTCCTTGTTGAAACTTAATGTTGTATGGTTGAAATTGATTGAAAAGTCACCTATTTTCAATATGGTCCTACAATCAACAGCACGTAATCTACCGTTGTATGATTTTCAGCCAATTATATTTCATGGCAACATGTTGAGAGAACTAGCATCCAGCCATTTTATGATCGTGCAATCACATACTATTGTGCCTATAAGAAACGTGAACCGAGAGATGTAACGGCAATATACATCCACATTTCACATGTAAGCTAATTAAAAATCATTAGATACCCATTTATCGATATATACAAAAAATTTACATGAATTCTTTTTTCAAACTCAGGATCACAGTATTTTATATCTTAAACTAAGCAAAATGAAAAAACATTACTTACTCAGTAGTCTATATAAGCTTCTAGTGAAAATGAAATGACTCTACTTTCTAGGAATTTAAGGTCTTTGTGATATGAGAAATGAAACCCGTTTTCTGCTTAATATTTTTCTCATTCAAAGTTGTCTTTCCTTCTTTGTCTACGTGTAAACTTTTTACAAGATTCTTCTAAAATATACATTTACTCCAGATTTTGCTTCTAATATTCTATTTGTCTTTTATTATGTTTTTGTTGTTAAGCATTATTTTATTGAAGGTGAAATCAGTTTTCAAAAAGCTTTCACTATAGGGACTATATTTTTTTGTTCAGTAATTTGGTTTACGTATTCATCCGAGAAAATGTCAATATAATTAATTATCAATCAATATCAAAACTATAGAAAATAATTCTAGGAATTGAAAGGTCACTGTAATATGAGTTACGAAACAGGAGCAACCAGTTTTTGTTGCATAATTTATCAGGTAGCACCTTAAGTAATTCTTGGAATTGACTCAATATGAAACTGATTTAAAACAAACTGTAATCTTTCTTTATCTTACTCCATTAAATGTAATATCATTGCTAGTTTCTTTTTCCTAATATAAATACTGATGATCTCATGCATGAAGGGGATTAAGGAAATGTAAAATTTTGCTGGTAAATTTTGAACTTTTTAACAGTTTCACCCAATTATCAATCAGAGTTTTAAGTTTCAACAAAATTGGTTGAAAACTAAGATAGTAATAGCATATTCAAGACTTTGGGGCAAGGGCAATAACTCTGCTACTAACAGTCGAAAAAAGCTCTAATTCGAACTTGATCTTTGTCAATATATACATACCAAATTTCATTTGATTCCATTAAAAATTCTAGTTTTTAAAGCGTTTACAAGCAATTGATGTTGATAGAAGCACTTACTGTATAGAGGTTAAATAGCGAAAACTCCTCAAAACTGATGAAAGAGGCCTAAATCTTGAAAAAGCTTTAATCTTAATCTTAATAACATCCATTTTAAGTTTCATTACAATCGGTTGAAAACTAACTAAAGAGAGTAATAGAATATTTAAGATTTGGGGCAAGGGCAATAACTCTGCTTCTAACAATCGAAAATAGGTCAAATTCGAACTTGACCTTCGTTTTATGAATATGTATAGGCTACACATATCAAATTTCATTTGATTCCGTCAAAAACTCTAGTTTTTAGAGCGTTTACAAGCAAATGTTGATTGACGGACGGACAGGGGTGCCGACAATATACATCCTCATAGAGAGATGAGGGCGTATAAAAATATATTTAGTGGTATTGATTTATTGAGTATTAAAAAAAACAAAATTATTCTTACCTAGTTTGTACCTGACAATGTTAATCTCATCATCCCAATGTCATACCTTTCTCCTTTACTATGTACGTCAAAAGCCATGACCGATAATAGTACTAGAAATACGGACAAATTTTATTGGCGACAATATCCTACACGTACCAATGAAAACCTCTGTCACAAATAACCGAACTCTACGCATGCAAGCCAATAGCTATTTATTTCTTATCATCCAGCCGTCGAATGAATTGCGAGTTTATTCATTGGTTAACCAAGACTACGTTGTAATAGTCGCCATATATAACTCCATGTCCATAGCTCGATACTACAACTACAGTACATTTGATTGGTTGCTATTATTAGTTACACTGTAATTGATCAACAACTGTCCGAGATTCACTCGGGGTTATCTGTCAAGGTATTAGATGTACGGTAGTTAAAGAGAATAACTTGACCACGGGAAGATGTGTTAAAGGGGACCAGTCTTCATTTTTATTGGTTGATTTGGGTCTTGAATATACTTAAGTATCCTTTAGAAGCACTAGAAATGTACGAAAATTACATATTTCCTTCAAATATATCTTAAATTATACATTTCTCCTTCTATTTCTATAGATGACTTTTCTATATATTGCATAGTATCGATAATGTGTAGTAGGGCATTATAACTTTCAAATGCTAATAATCATGGATGCACATGGATTTGAAGGCTCAAATTTCAATGGTGAGTTGTGATAACCAGTTCTAAATTGCTGAGCTAAAAAGTCCCCGTTTCTGAGACTTGGAAAAATGGGCCATATATTAATTTTTGAACAGGCATCAATGTTTCCATTCTGATCAACAGAGAAATTCTACTTATCAGAGATATTACTCTGACCTATTGACCAGCCACGTTTTAAATATTTCACGCGTAGACCTTTTTCTCTCGAAGACCAGAAGTGAGACGAAACGACTTCATGTAAACAAACCGAAAGTTTCAAGATGGATTCCACACTACTCAAACCAATATATACAAACACATATGAAGAAAATGTATTTTATTTCATCCATTGTAAGTGAATCAAAATAAAATTTTAAGCAGACTAACGTTAATGAGGTCAAAATAACTCATAATGGTTCGAAATGTCTTTAATCGTCTTTCTGGTTTCTAGTCTCGTAGCTCAAATACGCCTTCACTATCAAAAATAGTTCTAAACTACAACTTCTTCAGTAAATACACACTGTTAAAATTGAGAATATTTTTAGCATTTAAGAACTTATTGATATCCTAAAGATGTTGTAATATTAAATTTGATGCATACTTTATCGTTCAACCAATATCAATGGTGTCATGGCTGGTGATTAGCTTTGTGTCTTTATCTGCGACACATACGGAGCTAGGCAAGATGCGAAGTTTCGTATGCAATGTTTCATGTAATAATTTTGTAAATATACCCTTTTTACATTATAAATATTATATGTTCTTCAAATCATCTCTGTAAGGTTTTGATTAATAGGTGTAATGTTCTGCTTTAGAATAGTGATGTAATTCCGAAAAACTAACATCTGAATGAATGTTTAAAATCGACCAGATACTTATACAAAACTTCAGTTCAGCCTCATTAAAGGCATTTGATCAGCCAGGAAAGCCTTTATTTCAAACATAATAAAATGGGTTTGGTTGAAAAGTGTCTGTGGAAAATGACACATCACAAGATGGCAGATCAGAAGGGAACTAATTTATTTTCATTAGACATAGTATAAAAATAACATAAACTGTGTGTTATACATGCTATAATTCCAATACATGTGTATTAAAACGTATCACCTTCATAACATATCAAACATACTTGTTTTTCTTACAAATATTCTTAACACATAAAAGGTTTTATAAAGAATATTATCAAAACATCATTATCATAATAAAAAATATTTATGTTCAAGCTATATTTCTAGCATATCAATATAAAAAAAATCCACTAACAGTTTAGTACAAAAATTATAAAACCTTATAATAAAACAATAGTATCAAATGTAAAACCATCTTGAATGTAAAACCATTTTGAATGTAAAACCATCTTGGTTAGTTGAGCCAATATATTTGTGCAAGATGGGGAAAGATTCCAACATAAGCACAAACAGTCCACTTTATTTCAAGGTAAAATAAATAGTTTTTGAAACTATACAATATAGACATAATCTTGCTTAAAGAAATTATCCTTCCTATAAGTAAAGTGGACTGTTTATGTATAATTTTTAAATCAGACTGAGAAGTTCACAAATATATTTGCTAAAAGAGAAGGTTTTCAAAATAAAGTGTTATTGTTTGAAGTAATCAGCCAATTTTGGTAAAATCTCATCTAACAGTACTTTAGAATTAGTAATCCTTGGTAACCCCTCACTATTTTTCGCAGTAAATATATCTTTTAATCCAGCCACACCAGAATGTCCATGAATAGTTTTCAGATGACCTAAATTCAATCCAGATCCTGCAATATTTACTGCTGTCATTCTAGTACAGACTCCATTTTTCACCAATGGTTCCAATGAACCTATATTTTTAGCCGTTTCTCTGCTAAACATAAAGTTATTATGGATTGCACGAGGAGAAAAACTGTATGACAGAAGTTCTTCAGGTGATAAGTTGGTAAATTTGACAAGTTTTCCTAAAGATTCAACATCAGATATCGCATTATGTGCATCATAGCTTATATTAAGTAAGGATTGAACAAGATATACTTGTTGGTGATTGCGTGATTTAGGAAACTGTTTTTTAAAAATTGGTAGTGAATCAATCAACCCTGTTACACTGTTGAGAAATAGATCAGATGTGTTTGTATTGACAATAGATGAAATGATCACTGGAAAATCAAATCTACTTCCATTATGAGCCACTAATACAACATTAGGAAAATTGTCCAGCCATTCACAAAGTTTCTGGAGAGCAATTTCGATAGAGTCTGGTTTTACTTCTTTCCCCTTTACTTTCATAATACCACTGTTGGTTACCATGACACCAGTTATAGATTGAGCTATAGGAGACATAGGCAATTTTGGCAGAACATAGGTTGAAAACGATTCAGTAGATCCTATTTCAGTGGCAGCTATTTGTGTGATATGTGGATATTTATCACCTTGTACTGTAAATATAGAACAAAAAAAGAAATAATGTAAGACGATCATCATAAAATACATGCTATAACTAATAATGTCAGCATATTATGATAAACAATGTCAGCATATTATGATAAACAATGTCAGTAATTATGATAAACAATGTCAGCATATTATGATAACCAATGTCAGCATATTATGATAAACAATGTCAGCATATTATGATAACCAATGTCAGCATATTATGATAAACAATGTCAGCATATTATGATAATCAGATAAATAATATAAGAGGTTGTCCATTCTTATAAATTACATGTAAATTACATGTAACACAATGCCAAGTTTAAAGGGATTTTCTAAACTTCTTATGTGTATTGGGGACATTGAAGGCATCAATTTGCAGCATTCAAATTCCCATTCCGATGTCTTTGGTTTTTGCAATTCCACTAAAACTAACACGTTTTATGACATCACTGACAGTGATCAATAGTAGCTTCCGGCAGATCGCTGTCAGTGATGTCATAAAACATGTTAGTTTTAGTGGAATTGCAAGAACCACAGATGGTGGAATGGTGGAATAGAAATTGGAATCGAGCAAATTGATGCTATCAATGTCCCCAATACACATTCAAAGTTTAGAATCACTTTACAATACCTTTAAGGAAGGTCATACTTACTCAAACCAGTCGTTTCCAAATCAATTGTTATAAATGTTGGTTTACCAGATGAGAAACTTATAGGTTTGAAAATTCCCTTCGGTATTGCTTCTGGCACTTTCTTTGTATCCATAACTTGTTTATTTCCTACAACATAATATAAACAGATATTGAAGTTGTTTAAATAATCACCAAGAAATTTGTCGAAATCTAAATGTTGTACACATGAATAATGATCAGCTTCAATTTTTAATCAGGGAATAATAAATCTAATAGAAATATCCTGAATATCACCTTCTTGGTGGAAGAGTAAGTAAAACCCCTTAAACTCAAGCCATCCTAGATGGGGTAAAATCATAATATAGAACATCAACTTCCACCAGCATATAACCTAAATCACCACAACAATTTAAATCAAAATATACCTGATGGAGAAGCAGATCCCTGGTGTAGTGAACAAGTCTGATTCAAGGTCATAGGTTTGTTTATCTTTAACAATAGATGTGGTGTTCCGTCTTCCTGTGCTCTACGTTTTAAACCATTATTAGTGTTCTTAGTTTCAGTATTGACAGCTTGCTCGATGACAGGCAAGAAACTGGTGGATTCAGCCTGAAATAGACAACAATCAGTACAGACTTACAGAAGATGTCTAATTATGGATGCATGAATATTGTTTTTCAAATTCAAGAACATAACCATCTTACATCTTACCATGTACCATCTTACATCTAAAACTCAGATAAAAGAAAAAAAAATTCCCACCAGAACAGTACAAGTTTTCTTTCAGTAAAAAAAAATTCCTGAGGTTGTAGCAGTATAACATTAAATAGCATTACATATATCATTTCTTCCAAAAATGATGTTCTCTTATGAGTACTGTCATACATAAGGGTATATGGGTTAAAGTGATTAAGAAATTAAGAAATAAAAAACAACATAGAAGAAAGTTGACAACTTACATGCATGATCTCCTCTTCTAGCAGTAAATCCCTTTCCAAATCCATATTGAACCTGA
Organism: Lottia scabra; assembly: GCA_029955415.1. Taxonomy (NCBI): domain Eukaryota; kingdom Metazoa; phylum Mollusca; class Gastropoda; family Lottiidae; genus Lottia; species Lottia scabra. The sequence goes on from JARJEI010000035.1 coordinate 504,312, forward strand.
AAAAGATTGATCAAAGGGGAAAATGAAGTGCTTTGTAATATTCTTCTTAAAAATTTCTAAAAACTACAATATCACTCATACACAACTATTATCAAAACAAGCTGACCACATAAAACTTGAACTGAAAATCTGCATGCAAGTTAGTTTCAGCTTAAGACTATAAATCAAAATCAAAAATTTTTTTGGGGTTTCATTTCCAAATTTCTAGCAACAACTGTAATGGTAAGAAAGTTTTTGGCATCAAGAAATCAGGATTCAGACAGAAGTGGCCTAGCAAAAATCTTCCATGTCTAAAATCAGCCATAACAAGCAAATTTTTTGTTTGCTTCTGGATTTATTGTGAGTAGATTTGAACATTTTTCAAAATGAAGTTTTGCAAAAGGTCTAACTTGAATTAGCCAACGCAGCAGTGACAAATAATGCTTCCTTTTAGTGTCCCTGATACTCTACCTATACACATAACAAATTTACAATCCTTTTAACTGTCACAAATTCTAAAAGACTGGTTTTACTCCCTTTAGCATTTTTGAGAGTAGATCTGGGCCTATATGTACTGAAGTACTGGAACTACACAAAAATCACATAATCCCTCCAATCATATCGCTACCTGCATAGACGTGCTATTACATTATAAAAGATTAAGTTCAAAATTTACAATCCAATTCTATTCTATTATCAGCTTTTAATGATGATATCAGCAGGGCTGACATAGGACCTAAATTCTCTTCGACACACGCTATCAACAATCTAATAAATCACTTAAAGCAATACAACCTCTTAGAATGAACAAAAAAATTAAATTTTCAAACTTGGTCAATAGGAGTATATATATTCATCATGGGAAAACCTAGTGCCTCTAGTGGCATAACTATATAAAACAGTTTACCTAAATAATCTGATAAATCCAGAAAACCATGTTTAAAGTTTAAATAAAATAATTGATAAATGCCTTAATCCAAATTAAGACATTTATCAATAATAATCTGTAATTGTATGGAAAATTACATAGTTTTATGAGTTTATTTGATTCTGTTTGTATACTTTGGACACTGTTGATGAATATATACTTTTATTGACCAAGTTTGAGAACATAATTTTTTTGTTCATTCTAAGACGTAGTATCACTTTAAATCTTGACTATAACAACCTTTCTCCCCAAATTATTAAAACCTCAATTCACAGTAAATTTGATTCAATTTATCAACATCATCTAGATTCTAATAGTAAATCAAAAACATATGCACTAGTAAAACCTTCAAGATAACTACAGCCATTAATCTAAACATTGTCAAAAATCTCCAATATAAATTAGCTTTGACATCTTTAGGACTAAATGCCCATCAGTTGGAAATAGAGAGAGGATGTTATACTGATACCCCTGTGCCAAACTTTCGATATTCATTTCTAAACCTATTTGATTCAACACCTGAGATTACAAAGTCTAAATTATATACTTCTTAGATCGAATATTGTTAACATTTTTTATCATAATTTTTATATGTATATCAATTTGTTCTCTTTTCATGTATCATTGATGTATGTATATAGTATAATGTCCTTTATGGAACGTAATGATACAATAAAATATCTTATCTTATCTTACTAAAATACGAACTCGTGGTATTTTTTACTTTCAAACTCTGATATTTATTGCTACACTTGGAATTTGAAGGCTGAAGAGTTGTGAACGCTATTCCTGATTAGCTAAGACTATGTTTATTTGTTGAACATATAACTTTAAAGCGGGTCATAATGTATCTCACTAATTTTTGACTGTATGATTGACACCAGTGGGTACTAGCATGTACAATGTGTTTTGTAAATTTGCAGTGAATTCTTAGGGAGGTGGAGTCAAAGAAGGATCAGTTAGGAAGAGGCTAGGAAACTTTTCTCATGGAACTGAATTCTATACATATAATTACGAGGTACAATAATTATGAACTAGTTATACCCTCTCTACAACTGAAGCTATCCACTAGATTATGCATTAATTACTTACACCTGACCACATTCAAAGACTTAAACAAATTAATTTATTTCAAAAGAGGTGTGCTTAGTTTCAAAATATTCACAAATGGTAAATGAAGCTCAATGGTTGTTGAACTGACTGAATTTTGAAGGCATGAGTTGAGTCCCTTGATACATTTTCAATTATTGCTTTATAAAAAGTCTAATTTGAATTTTATGATATCTTTTTCCCTTGGAAAATGCTTCTGGAAAAGGAGTTTTATACATCATAAAACAATCATAATTTAGCTCACAAAGAATAGTTGATTATTGAATAAAAAATGGGCCAGAAAGTGCAATGCTTGACAATTTTGAACGAACATGGATTGCACTTGGAGTCAGTCACTCACAGATAAATCACAAAACATAACAAAACATCCAAATTTACATTTGATTCATCTAAGGTAACAATCATTTGTTGAAAATTTACTAAAATTCATTTCTAATGGTCTCAAATATTCTAGAAAACAAATTCATGACACAAAAAAAATCATCCTTTCTTTACAAGAATAAAGATATTCACCTATTTTGCAAATGTCCACAACTCAAAATCTTGGAATCTAGTTTCAGATAAGGTGTTAACAAGAAGGTCCTTAATTAACATCTGATAAAGATTAAAGATTTGAGACCACTGGTTGTCATGGAAACCCTTATCTTTATAGCCCATTTTCACACCTTTACCAAGTTCTTTACACCTCATAGAAGTGAGGGTGGTTGAAAACAACAAGTTACAATTCAACAGAAGGCACGGGTACAAGCAAACATTAAAGGGATTGTAAAGCGTGTTTCTAAACTTTGTATGTGTATTGGGGACACTGATAGCATCAATTTGCGCCAATCAAAATTTCCATTCTGACTTCTGATGTTCTTGCAATACCACTAAAACTAATGTGTTTTATGACGTCACTGACAATGCTCTGCATAGATATCAATAGTACCAGAAGGTATATCAGTGACATCATAAAACATGTTAGTTTTAGTGGAATTGCAAGAACCACAAACGCCACAAATGGCGCAAATTGATGCTATCAGTGTCCCTGATACACATACAAAGTTTAGAAATACGCTTTACAATCCCTTTAAAATGATATGTTGATATAATACAGTTTGTAATAAACATTGTGAAAACTTGCCCAAGGCTTAAAACTATCTAACTAGTTGATTCTGACCAGATTCTAAAAAAAGAACATTTTATACTGTGATACTGCAGGTATCAGGTTCCTTCCCCCAGTATGGACTGTTTATTTTTCAATTTAAGTGATGACAGTCAACTGATTATCATGTTATTATAAAACTATAAAACTCACAAATCATATCACCAAAATTTTACCCTGCTTATTTGTTTGTAGGACTACAAGGTTGAAACAGTGTTCACAAAAAATATTATGGTTATCATATTAAAAAGTAAATAATTTATTTTTAATAGAATACTTTTATTCAAAATATGCAAATCTACAAATTTGAAATAGGAGTCTGAAAACAAGCTAAGCTTATTTTAATTCATTCCCCATTCCTCAAATGCATTATAATACACCAAGATTTAAATAATATAGATATTAAGAGTTAATATACACGATTATTGAACAAGTCACATATAAATCAAGATGTCTCTTTATTTACGTCAAACTGGAAAAAAGTATGAACAGGGGATCTGGGACACTTCTATTTCCACCATTCCAATATACTGGATGTCTGAAATTCCAAATAGAACTGTATTGGACATTTTGGACTTGGAATTTCAATTGTACAAGGATACCCCAAAACAAACAAGAAGGGGGGTGGAAGCAATGACACAACATTCATAAAAAATCAAATATCAAAAATTTTGTATGGATCACAACTATATATTGGAATGGTGGATATAAAAAATTCAGTATTTAAAAAGGCTGTTTATCTATGGACTCATAAAAGAATTAACAAGAAATCTTACCTTGCCCGTGACATTCTAAATCTATGTTCTGTAGGTTTCATTAATCTTAGGATGTAATAAGGTCTTCAGACGAAAAAAAAGCTGCGAAAATTCACTTTAACCAACGCATTGAGTTTAATGTTAAACATTTAATCTAAACCCTTTCAACCCGACAAACCGACCCATCCTTACTTTATATATACCCGACAAGCCTGTAAACCGGCCGTTGTCAAGTGACGTCATACAAAGTTAATGTAATATGTTTTAAGAAATGTTGCTAGGAGTTCAGGGTATATGATGTTTTAACCAAAGTAACGTCAGGGTTCAAAGGGTTAATGAAAAGTCGCCATTTATTAATTATTGTGAACAGATATCAATGTTTTGTGGGGTAATTTTGATGTGTATAAGCATTAATCCCTTTTACATCACAAAACTCTTTTGCTCTTAGAAAGGTTCTCAGAACGGAAGGTATGTTTTGTGTAATGTAACTGGCAAGTGTTTTAAGAACCATACACATTCTGACCCACCTAGCCGAGGTGTTCTAAGAACAGATTTCATGAATTTCTGTATTGTGGTTCTCAACACAGATTAATGTCCATGTCTGATGAACAACTTTGACCTCAGATTTTGTAATTATTCAGTACCATTTATGTTTACATTCGCGTGATCAACTTTTCCAAGAAGAGTAGCACAGATAAGCTGAAAACAGATTCCATTTACACTATAACTGAAGAAAGCTTCTCAGACAGAACTGGTACCAATGTTAGAAATGTTTGTATGTATGCGAGTTTGTCTTCTTATTTCTAATTGAACCTTTCATTTTCATTTAATTAACATAACTATTGCTTTAAAACAACCCTTCTCAATTAATATTTGTATAGGGTCAAATGCATTTTATGGAAAGATGTAAGGGCCAAAGCATATCGAACAAAGCGTTTTAGTGGATGGGGTCAATCTTGAGGGACCAATCTCAAGGGCAGGATTTGGCCCGTGGGCCGCCATTTGAGAAGGCCTACTTTAAGACATGAGCCAGTGCTTTTGTTGAAAATTGTCTCAATATACCCTAATACCACTTGAATTTACTGATGTAAATGTGCACATTTTAATGTTGATATTGAGTATAAAGTATGTTGATAATTGTTTAATGATTCTCAGTATGAGATAAAGTGTTGATTGTAGAAAATAAGTTTAATTGATAAAAGACGTGTATGATATATGAATATACTGTAATATAATCAATGTACTAAACATTTTATATGCTAATACAGTCAGATGAAAAATGAATATGTGAACGAGTTAAACATTTTGAAATATATACATAATATATCTTATGCTTGTTTATTAAGAAATGTTCTCAGAATGTCTTAAAAACAATATTTTATTTGTAGTATTGGATATTTATTTGTATTTTCTAGCAAAAATTGTATATATTTATAAAACACATACCTTGGTGCTGATAAAAAGTAAATATTTCTGGAACCAGCCTTCATTCTACTAGCATAGTCATTTAATGTTGTTCTCTCACCTTCTGGTAAATTTGAAGACTCAAATCTCAATAGTTTTGCAATATCTTCCTGCAATTCAAAGAAATAGATAGATTTAAGGAGCTTGTTCTATGAAATTAACCAATTAAGTTCAGGCTGACTATTCTTATTCAATTTATCAATCTGCCATGTACATAATAGAAATTTTAAGGGCCCTGAACAAGGAGAGATTTTAGTGTGCCAAGAGCTCAGTGCCATTTGCTATTGCTACTTGCTCACAAGCTGCTCACAAGACGACTTTTTTACGCTACTGCAGTGACAGAGCCAGCAATGAGAATGAAGCACACAGTAGCATGTACATGATCAATTTTTTCCAACACAATCACTTATGAGCTAATACACTGCGGAAATGAGCTGCACACATGCTACTTGTCTGGCATAAATAAGTGTAAGAGTCAGATGTTTAAAAGAGGCGTTAAAGAAAATATCTGATGAGTGTACAGTAAAATTCAGTTACATTAACAACTTGTTCTCTCGAAAATGGATTAAATGTGTTTCATTTTACCAAAAATAGAAGACAACCCTGGTTTCTTATATATATACATATATATACTTACCCTTTGATCTTGTTCATTAGTGGTAACAATACCTTCTCTTAAAAATAGTCCATAATCTTCATAGAATTTCATAAATTTTTCATTATCTTTCTTAGCTTGATCATTAAAAAACTTGATAACACGATTAGTTAGGACAATACGAAGTTTTCTAGAAAAAATAGAACATAAAATAAGAATTGAATTGATTCTAACAAGTCTCAATTCCAGTATTTTTCAAATTGGCACATATAATAATGTGGAAACGTGTTATTTTTTAAAAAGTCAGATATAATATTTCATTCCTTCATGTTTGGTGTAATAAGGTATATTTGTCAGTAAATGTCCACATTACAAAGAGATTTTCCAAACATTGAAATCAGTGAGTATTATCAGTACATTGGTATTCCTTGGTTCCCAAATGGAGTTAATTTACCCCAATGGAGTTCAAGATAGGTTTCCATGGGGTAAATGCACTGACAGTAATTTCTCCTGTAGCTTTTCTTTCCTTGGACACTAAATGCAGCAAATACATCAAATTAGGTTTTGTTTTGTGTTTGGAAAACTCTTGGAAAAATAAATTTGACAGTCAGTGAAGAAACATTTGGAAGAGTTTGAATTAATGACCAAAAAGGTTTGAGGAATGGAAATTTTACCATATCTAAATAGTAATAATCAGTCACCACTTGAACACTAATCTAGTTTATTTGATTAGAACTTGTATAGTTTTTACCTGATGAGAGCACTATCTTGAAGTAATTCACGACTTAAATTAAGAGGTATATCTTCACTGTCAACAACTCCTGTATAACAAATAACAAACATTGTTAGTTTATTCTTCAAATAACTGACAAGAACACTAATAATAATAAAATTTGTATAAATATGCCAATCATTGTGGAATATTATCCATATAATATATCATAAACATAAGATTTTTCAGATTTCAGTTTCTATTTTGTCTGCTAAAACTGGTTTCCTCCATCTTGAGTTTCCAATATTGACTTTAGCGTAGAACAGTCGTAATTTTATATCAATTTAATCTTGAATGTATGTGTGTAGTAGAACCTGCATAATCATTTAACACGTGAATTTGAAGGCTAAAATTTTAACAGTGAGTTGTCAACTTCCAATTGGTCGAACGCAAGGCAAATGAGCCCTTTTAACAAGAAAAATTCATCAACCCTGAGGACACACACAAATATTTCAATAAAGAATACAATTCATTCATCAATTGGTCAATTGATAAATTTCAAATCATAACACTCACCTTTCACAAATCTCAGCCATTTTGGTAAAATAGTACTAGCATTTGGTGTGATCATAACTTTTCTACTATATAGTGTTACAGAGCTCTCAGTATCTCTAGACATATCAAACATACCTAAAATAAATGTCAAACATACGTAAACTAAATATAAAACATACCTAAAATATATATAAAACATATCTAAAATATATAGCTTAGTTTGACAAAAGTTAACAATTAAACATAAAAAGATTTTCAAAATATGAAATTTACACTTGGTTTCTTCTACTTGACCAAGACCATTTTTGTAAATATAAAATCATAGCAAAATTTCAAAATGTAAAATAAAGACAATTTTTTCTGATTTTCAGAATCTTCTAACCAAACATCATAAACTTACCTTTAAATCTGACATTATCAAAAGAAAGTGGTGATCAACTTTGTGTAAATAGATGATGTTCTACATATGATTTTTTAGTCTAAATTTATTGTGATATACTTACTTGGTTTGTATTCAGGAACATAAAATAAAGCTCTGATATTTAGGGGAGCATCAGTTTTATAATGCATATGATACCTAGGTTTATCATACGCGTTGGCAACAAAACGATAAAATTCTTCATGCATTTCCTCTGTAATATCTCTCGCTTCTCTTGTCCATAATGCCTTAAAATATCAAATAGTATCATTACTCAGTTAAACAACTTAAACAAACATCTAAATGCACTTTGGTAGAAAGTTACAATACAAACTATTGTACATAATCATTTACATTCTTATAGCAGTATCAGCATGGCCAATAGCTAAAATCACCATTGCAAAAAAGCTGAAGAGTTTTTGTGATAATGACATCTTAAAAGCGTAAAACATCTGCTTAAAAACTCTTTAACAATACAATAATGAGAATTACTTCATATTACAATTCATTAAACACATACCTCTACTATATTTGCCTTCTTTCCATTTAAAAATATTGGAACGCCAACAAAATTACTGTATTTCTTAACAATTTCTGAAAATCAAATTTAGTGGCTGTTGTATCATTTTCATGTGTTTCTATTCACAATCAAGCAGTAACAAAGCAATTGTCATGTTGATTATTGTTGAATTTAGTTTAAATCAAATCTCAGCAGAATATAGTTACCAACCTTTTATTTTATCTTCTTTAGAATAATCATAACAATCTCCCTTTAAATGGACAACAATTTTACTTCCTCTCTGAACACCTTCAGCTTCACTTATTTCATAAGAACCAGTTCTATAATATTATTAATGATCAGAATGAAATATCATTGGCATTCAAGAATCCTAAATGTATAACACTAAAACATTTGATTTGTTTAATTAGTTTATAGTGGTAATATTTAACATAGAGATAGTGATTGATGAATCATTGAAAAGAAAATTTTTTCGTTCAACGTTTCTAGTTTGATTAAAAAGATGAAATGAATGGAGTTTTACGTCCTACCTTTCTCCACCTATATGGGCTAATTGAGGACGGACAAACGCCATGCAGTGTGCAATGAGGGAAATTTTGCCAGGACAGCGGCATTAGCCTGCTCTTATTTTCGATTTCCAACTGTCAAGGGATCTTTAACGTGCACAACCAATAGCACACGGGACCTCGGTTTATTTTACATCCGAACGACGCTTTTTCCATGTCAGCCCCTCCGACCTGCATCACTGACAGGGGGAAACCAGGTTGAAAAATCCGAAGGTATCATCTTGATCCATGCCGGGATTGAACCCTGGACTTTCAGGTTAACGAGTCAGCGTCTAACTCACTGAGCCACCGCGGTTTCCCTCTAGTTTGATTAAGGTTATGAAATGAACATAATGTAGTGTACAATGAGGAAATCTTTTCTCGCAATGCAGTATAGAAGATCACAAAGATGTACAGTGAATTACAGTTCCCACACCAGCAACATCTGAATTGAGCCCAAAAGGACTCCTAAATCCTGATTGAAAAATATTATGGTTAGGTTACAATTTGATGACATTTTTTAAAATCATACTCACCCATCAGACGTCCATTTGTAAGCTGGTTCACCCGGTTTATAAGACTGGGTATAAACTTCTACCTTTTCTCCAACCATAAACGTAGAATAGAAGCCAACACCAAACTGTCCTATTAGAGAACTAGATACATCATTTTTACCTTTCAATTGTTCTACAAATGACTGCAAAATATAAAATACAGAAAATCAGATGAACATATTGAGAGCAACCTAAATTTTGGAGTCATAATAATGTGCAGTAAATCTGAATTACAATAACGTTTTATGCAATCTACTATTACAAATAAAATCTTTTCTGAATTTTCAAGATTTGTACTGAATTATAAACAGGTAATGGTAATTACAACTTTAAATTGTGACACTTTTCACTTCCCCGAGTAAAAGACCAATGTAAAGTCCTTAAATTAAGTTGAGTCTCTGAACCTTATTCAAAGTCAAAATAAACTGAGAAGATAAAGTCATTCACTATTCAATTTTGTGGTCTGAGTCTTCGAATTTTAATTAATAGTTTTGTAGTTATGCCCCTTGACTTAGTAAAGTTTATATTGTAGTTTACTCTCACACATTTCATATCTTTTTGGTAGATATACTTATGACTAAAACATTTAAATTTATATAACTTAAAAGTGGCATTTAATATGATTGTTAGTACTTCTGTTATGATTGGTCAATAACTAAGAACAGCTTATAATCAGAGGCAAAAACTTAACTTAAAGGGTCATTCTGCTTTTTTGAAAAAAGTTTCCATTATCAAAAAAATCGCAAATGCTACCTGAGAGTATTTTTAAAGTATGCTTATTGTATCTCTATATCTTCTTGATCAAACTGAATTTGGTTTTAAAGGGTTAATTACAAACAGGGAGTACTTATTGTTAATTAAGCAATTTGACCTAGTTTGGGTGTTTGCCCTTTAAATGGCTTAATATTTCTAGCTGAAACCTTTTAAATACACAAGAGGGACATTTCTCTACAAGAAGGCCTTTAATTTATTCAAATCCGTTCAGTAGTTTCCTATCAGAGTCCAAAAAACATAACACACTTAAAAACCTTATGTAAGGTTTTTAAAAATGTTAGCATGTTATTAGCGTTTAAAAATTAACGGCTGTTTTTTTTAGTTAAAACTTTCAGATACATTAAAGGGCACATAGTTACAGATTTTGGTGTAAAGTTTTTACAAATTTTAGCAAAAAAAAATTTTGACCTAAAAAAAATTCAGACTATCCCTTTAAGATAATATAAGTATTCTAGTCATCTAATTGGTTAATCGCTAAAATTGATTTTAAATTTAGCTCTATAATCCAATCAAATTCTGTATTTCTTAAAATTCTGATTAACCTTAGTTAAGTTTTCGAGGATAAGACTCCAGGCTTTTTCCAACCAACCAATTCTTTAAATCTGATTGTAATAAAGATATTGTGAAACAAATTCCTATACACATTATAAATCAGACCTTAAAATTATACAGGTATTATAGTCAAACATTCATATTCAGAAAAAGACAAAAATTTTACATATTCTAGAATGACTCTCAACACATAAACATTGAGCTGAAAAATTTGGTCAAGAATCCTTGTAATGTACACTATTTCTTTGCATTATGCCATTTGAGTTAAACTTTGTGTCTACTAGAAAAAAATCAACCGTTTTGAAATGTTCAAGCTTAAACATAACAACAATTTTTTTTAGCTTAAACCAAAGATTACAAGACCTACCTTTGAGCCAGACTTAGCAATAGTTCCCAAATTTTCTACTAATTCATCTTTAGTTAAACCCAGCCCTGTATCCTGTAAAACAACAATAAATACATACAGAAATCAGAAAATAAAAAAAAAACATTGTTCAATTATTGCTTGAAAAATAAAAAAAGGATCTTATTTAAATTCCTAATCACAAATTGTAGATTTAAATTGAATCTTTTTTTCTCATCTGATTTATTTTACAAACTAATTTATCAAATCTTTCAAATAAAATTGTGTTTCCATAACAACTTCATAATATGTACGTTAATCAAAATTGCCAATTTCCAACATGTCACAGTGGTGAAAAACGATTTGAGAGAAAGTCCACAGTATGACAAACCTGTAATGTAAAGGTTTTTTTAGCATCATCCGTTCTGATGTGAATTTCTAATGGAATTTCACTATTCAGCACATCTGCTCCAGTTAATTCTAAATAACGTAATTTCTCCAGGGCATCACTGGCGTTGGAAATTAACTCACGGATAAAAACCTGAAAAAAAAATCATATCAGACAAATCAGATTTCACATTAATGAAAAAAAAGTTGGAATGAAAACAAGGAATATGAAGAGATAGAATTAGCTTGATTGAAATATATTCCCCTGGGACCACACATTATTATCAGATTGGGTGACTCGATAGGAATTAATGATGTCTGACTGTAGACTGGTTTTAATCACAAGTCAAAAGTTAACTGGACGTTTTAGATTAATTTATTTGTTCATTGATTAATAAATCAATCAAATTCATTCTGGTCATACAATGAACATTTTATACTATTTTATAGTGTCTTCAAATTCATACTGGTCTTATTGTATCTTCAAATTCATTCTGGTCATACAATGAACATTTTATACTATTCTATAGTATCTTCAAATTCATTCTGGTCATACAATGAACATTTTATACTATTCTATAGTGTCTTCAAATTCATACTGGTCATACAATGAACATTTTATACTATTCTATAGTGTCTTCAAATTCATACTGGTCTTATTGTGTCTTCAAATTCATTCTGGTCATACAATGAACATTTTATACTATTCTATAGTGTCTTCAAATTCATACTGGTCTTATTGTGTCTTCAAATTCATACTGGTCATACAATGAACATTTTATACTATTCTATTGTGTCTTCAAATTCATGCAGGTCATACAATGAACATTTCAAACTATTCTTTTGTGTCTTCAAATTCATACTGGTCATACAATGAAAATTTCAAACTAATCTAGTGTCTTCAAATTCATACTGGTCATACAATGAAAATTTCAAAATATTCTTTTACATCTTCAAATTCATGCAGGTCATACAATAAAAATTTCAAACTATTCTTTGTATCTTCAAATTCATACTGGTCATACAATGAACATTTTAAACTAATCTAGTGTCTTCAAATTCATACTAAAAACACGTTACAGTCAATATTTAACTGAACATGATTTAAAGAAAATCTCCTCAAATCATTGGTAGAAAGTGTATTCTTGTGCTCAGTAATTTGGAATCTAAAGACAATCATATTAACACTTTGTATATTGTGGTAACTTATGCTTCAAATCACAAAGTACATTAAACCAACTCAGATGACTTTTCTTACCTCTTTTTCTGAATAGAGTGATTTAGCCACAATATCTAATAACTGCCTGGTTTCAGCTTGAAATTCACGTTGATCTGATGGACCTGAAATAAATCAATTAATATTAAAGAGATTCAAAACATTGCATTTGGTCTTTTTGTTATATATAAACTAGTTCCAGTACCATTTCTGAGATTTCTGTAATTTCTTAAATTCTAATGGCATGAAAAGGATCTTAATGTTCTTAACGATTCATAAATAACATGTGAAAAAAAAAAATCTTAGGAGTCTTATTACTCAAAAACCTAGAGACTACTTCAAACCATATTAATTAAAATTTTGCAGCAAATTTTGCTTTTAAAAATATTTGAGACACATATACTTAGTGATACATATGTATTTCTTGCAAATTGGCACTTTTTCTACCTAGGATGCCACCTTTAAGATTCACTTTATCCTCTTTAAACAAGGTAAAATATGATTTAAATCTAAGAAATTGAACTAATAAAACATTAGTTTGAGCAGACTCACTGGAGTCCAGCACGGGAAACACAATAATGAGTTTTACATAAAAACACTGGAAACTCGGGGAAAAAACTTGTTGGTTTAATGGTGTGAAGAAAATACATTTATAGATTGAAGATTCAGTTAATTTCATTTTTGATTACATTTAAACTTCAACGCTGCAATGATTCCACTTTTTTACACAAAAAATCATTGAGAGTTTTTGAAGTTGGAGTACATTAAGATAACTTGCAACAGGAAATTCATTAATCTAAATAGGATGAATAAATGACCGAAGCAGAAAGTTTGCCGCGACATTTCTCAAATATTGGCATCAATTGGTAATAAATATTCGGTACTGGAAAGCCTGCCATGTTTGATTAAATTGTTTTTCTCATGAATGCATTTGAGCTGATAGAAGAAAACGGCCTGCCATATTTCAATAGATAGGAACAAATGATAAATCTCTTGTATTGCTACCACTCACGACAACTCTCTCCTTGCAACAGCCACGTTATAACTTATTGGATTTCACCGGCCAAATCATCAATTTCATTCCAAATCTTTCTTTCTTTTCTGTCTTCTTGTGAATATGATCTCGATAAGACAGAATTACATTCTACAATTTCATCTTGAAATCTGTTTTCTAGGTCTATAGAGACTTGGCGAGGAGATCAGGAATTATGATTAGAGTTTTCTTCCTCAATTTGATTAACGGTCTCATCTTGCGCTAATATTGTATGCTGTATTCATAATTCTTCCATTTGGTGAGTAATCAACTGATTGGAAGCCCAGGGGAGATGGAATATTTCTCCGTCGACGACAGTGTCATCTTGACCAATCAACATGAAACCGATTAGTAGAACCTTCATACAATAGCTGACATTATCTTTAATTCACATTCTAGCTCCCATGTTGCTTGTATTATAAAAAGATACATGTAACTATTACTAAGTGAAAAAGATACATGTAACTAAGAGAAAAAGATACAAGAGAAAAAGATACATGTAACTTAGAGAATAGAATTAAATTCTAAATGGACAATTTGATTTGCTTTAACATTTTTTATGGTAATTCTAAAATCATCATGACTTACACAGCAATTTGTTGCAAAAGTAAATTTCTGCAAGCAATCTAACAATAATATCATCACAAGAAATATTCGGGTGCTTTCAAAAGGCCATGAAGTTTACATTTTAAAGAAGCCTAAACAGCCTAAGCTTAAACAACTGGACAAAAACATAACAGAATCAAAGACTTAGTCTTCATACATACGTACTAGTGCTGCATGAAAATCATATTATCCTTTAAAATATATACCGGTATCTCATTATAGAAATTTTACTTTCTGGTTTCATACATGTGTCTTTTATAAAATACAAGTTTGTAAAGTTTAATTTTTAATAAATCGATTACTATGGATACAAATGGATTTAAATAACCAAATTTGGACGGTAGGCTACTTATTTTGTTTCTGAAACTAAAATGTGATAGTCCAAATTGATGGTGCTTCTTTAAGCTTTTAGAAAATCTTGGTTGTTTACAGCAGAAGAACATTGACAAGAAATGTAGTGTAAAGATAAGAGAAGACTTTATAACATCATGCATCAGTTGTTAGTGTTAAAAGACAATCATACAACATAATCATAACTTGTCATACAGACAGAGAGAAACATGACAATAATTTCTTATCAAATCATGGATGAGAGATAGTCTTTCTTTAATAACCTGACAAGTCCAATTAACATAGTATTTATAGCTCCATTCACAATCAGTGGTTCTTGCAATTCCACTGTAAGAAGACCCTTTAATAGCCCTTTATTACCAGTAGACGTTTTTGTGGAATTGCAAAGAGACTGAAATTCAGAATGGTGTGTCCCACAGAAAGTCTTGATAACCTATTTACATTCCCTTTCAGGTGATTGTTAATATTCACTGCTTTGAGATACTTAATAAGTCTTAGTCAAAACAATACCTTGAGATTTTTCAATAGAGACCCTATTTGCTATGCAGTGCATGTTAGAGATACATCAACATTAACATTTGTATTAGTAACTTTTCCCATTCTATTTTTTTTTTTTTTTAATTTCTTATTAAATCTTACCCTTAATTGACAAAGTCAAAATAAAGATTATTTACATTTACATTATTTGGTTTAAGATTGCAAAAAATATTTGCAATGAAACAACATTATATTCTTGAAGGATTCTTAATTTTATTTCAGCATATTTTTCAATTTTCAATTCCTACAAATAAATTAATTCTCAGAAAGTTAATATTAAAAAAACTTCCTACAAAAAATAATCTTGCTCTGAAATTTTCTGTTTATAATTGAAACTTTTATAAAGCATACGGAGATCAAATGAGTGGCAAATCTCTACAGAGACATGGAATAAATGGCTAGAAATTGAATTGTCTAGTGAATTCAATTAGTCAAATGATTTTTACCCTTCAAAACTAAACTAATATTGATGAAACTAATTAAAATATTTATTTTTCATCTGACAGACAGTTCCTAGTTTTTTAGCTGATGAAATAAAGTTTGAGAAACATAAAGAGATGTTTTTTGACATGGACACAATTTGCGTTCAAATGGAGAAATCTAATTGAGTTTTCTCCAGATCGTGTCTCTGAAAGGAAACTGGAAAAAGATTTGTTTTAGTCGTCTGAAAGCAAACAAACAGACGTATCTCAATTGTCGGCAAGATTCCAAGGCAGGGCTACTAATCAGAGTAATTGCTGATAGAATCCGTGCAATTTAGAAACGTAATCCAATCATAGCCAGAGAAGAATTGATTTATGCTGGCTTAAGAGCAATCGTCTATTTATCCGCGAAATAAGTAATCTCCTCTTGAGGGTCTATTGTGAAGTCATCATTGATCCATTTGAATGACAATCTGATTTTCTCCACAGCAAACCACTTTTTCGAGACTTAGTTTAATGGAGAAATGTTGTAAGTAGGGTAATAACGGTAGAAGTTTTCTCCACTTGTGAATATATTAAAGAGTTTTATATTGAACATTTAGCCAGGCCTTAGTCTCGGGGGATTCAATTTAATCAAGTAGAAAAGGGACGTTTTTATAAGACTTATAGTAAATTAAGCGAATATATAAAATCACCTTTCTGATTTGAATGAAGATGGGGTTATTTGAGTAGTTTTTAAATATCCATTAAATCATTTGTTCATGGTTGACTACTGACGTTTAAGATCTCTGATTACTGGGAACGAAACACAAGTTGAGATAGAGTTCGCTCCTTTTTTTACACTACATTAACCAATAAGTATAAATATCCAATATATGTATGTATAATGTTAATTTTTATGACTAGCAATAGATAACTGGCCTATTATTTTACCTTCTCCACAGAAGAGTTAAGCAGACGCGATCTGATCTTTAACTAATCTCTTGCTTATCAATGAGTTAATCTAGATGCAATTTACAACAAAACTAAACATAAGCTTTATGTCAAACAATTGGTCTTGGGTAATAATACCCTTAGCCTTTATATTCATTTTAACAATTTCTTAGACACGATACAAAGTAATGTATTGTTAGCGCTCAGTGATGGAAAATTGTAGGTGGCATACGACTAAATGTTTATGAAGATGTAACGATACACTGACTCTAGAGTTAATCGTAGTGTAATATGAACTCAACGGATCTTATCAGTTAGCATGTTCATCAAAAGCTTGTATTGCTAACGTTTTTAACTCTTAATCCATGTTAACAATACTCAAATTATCTCCACAGATTAATGTTCATTTAAATGGTCTAACATTGAGCTTCACTGAATAATATCAAATGTTTTGTGAGAAAAATGTTTATTTTATACATATGTCATTGCATGTCTTTACTAAATAACAGAAAATTTAGATTACTTAGGGTACATTCAAATCCATCTTTAAGATCAAACATACAGTTATCAATCTAGTTGATGAAAATTTTTACAGTCCATAGTAATTTATAAAACTTTACATAAATGGCAAAATTGGATGACTAGAACATTAAAATGACTGTTATTAAGGCCAATTCACTTTCTTTTTTAAACAGAATTATATCTGAATGGCGGCCATGAGTATGAAAATGTTAATATCTTGTGAATTTGTTGGGCTACATAAGATAAAATATAGTTTGGTGCTTCTTCTTTTCAAAATGCAAACAAGGATGAATCCGAGCACTGAAAAAAAATTTTCACAGTAGCTTTTTCCTTACAAAATATTGTCAAAAACATTTTCAAAACATCTCAAGATAAAAACAAACATCAGCTAAAAGCAACTGAAACCAATTTCCTCCCATTAAAAATTCCATCAAGAAGTTGATCAAAAAGTGAAAACTCAACAGTGGAAAGAAAATTAAATCAATGTTGCATCAAGTTCATCCAATTAAATCTCTAATTTTTCCTCTTACTCCACCAATCAATGATGACCTCCCTTCCCTTGCAACTCTTCATCTAGAAAGGTAAATTAACTCTTTGATTGACATGTAGTTAATGAAAGTGATTGTATGGGAAGGAGAAACAGAAAAATATCTTGCCACAAACTAACAGTCAACAGACATGATAATTCCAACTAGAAATCAAAATAGGCTTCAACAATAGTCGTATAACAAGGGCATTAGGCCACAATAAATAAATTCATAGATTATCATCCAAATTTTCCAAAAAAATGGGGAGGGAGGGGAAATTTTATTTTTTAATTTATATTTTCTAAGCTCAACAGAAGGCAACCATTTGAACATATTTGTGTATAAAAAGAAAATGAGGTGTTTTTTCTTACCATAATATAAAAATATGACTAAAAAATGTCGTAAAATGAAATTTTCGTGACTGAACTACAATAAAAAATTTCCAGTCAGCACTGATAGGGGTGGGTCGGGAGGGGATGATAATCTATTTATTTTTTTATTGTGGCCTTAACTCAAGAACTTAGAAATGAAACTTAGTGGAGTTTAGCGTTCTACTTTTCTGCGCCTGTTGAAGTGAAACACCATGAAGTTGCCATTAGCATGCTCTATTTCCATTTCAAGATCCTTCTAGTAGCACAATGGACCTCGGGTGGTTGTACCATCTGAACAACCAGATTCTTTTCCATGACAGCCCCTCTTACCTATATTATTGATAAGGGTAACGGTAACCAGGATAAAAATATGCAGGTATAATCTCAATCAATGTCAGGAATGAACCCTGGTTAGTGAGCAAGAGACTAGCTCTTATGACATCAAAGAATGTTTTTCTTAAATTTTGGCAGATTTGATCTCAAGTTCAGCTAATTGTGATTCATAGCAAATTGCAGATGATGTGTGATATTCCAGCAATTCAACCTGGCTGTTATTTACATACTAATGGGCTGTTTTTAATGCTGATATCATAAAATTAGTATAAACTGCATATCAGTGTTCAACAATCTACCATGATTAGTTTAAGTTGAAAACCCAAACTAGAACAAAATGACACATTAAATGCAGGACATTTTTATTTTCTTGTACATCTGAAGTCATCTATAGCCTACTTGGAGGTTAGCTTGATTCATTCTAAAACTTCATATATAGCCTTTAGTGTTAATAGAAATAATTTTTCAATAAACCTATTGACCTTCCTTAACTTCTTGTTTCAATTCTTCATTTGCTAAAAGCAAAATTCTACCTCATAAATATTCGTACAAATTTTCATTAGAGGATGTCAAAAAAGTCCTTAGGAATGTGAGGGAAAAAATCTACAAAATTGATGGAATTCCAAAGAGAAAAAAATAAGCGCTGCATGAAAACACAGAAAGGCGACAAGAAGAAAAAAGAGAAAAAGGCAATCAAATTGAATCCTCTTGGGTTCTTGACTATTGATTTAATTTCTTTCTGACGATGATAATTTAGCAATGTTTTTATTTCTAGCCGTATTCTCTATTTGAGGTGATGTTTGGGTTGCCGAGAGAAATTGGTTGATTATAGAAATAAAGTAGATAACACCTCAAACAGAAGAAAAAAATCATTTTCTTGGCAAAAAGTTGAAAATTACTTTGTGGGAAAAAACTGATAGGTTTGAATGCAGTCAAATCTTTCTTGTAAATATGCAACTAAGGATGTGTAATAATGATATCAATTTTTGTGTGAATCCAAACATGATAAATGTGATTCTGTGGAAGCCATATTGACAGATCAAATAAAGTTATTCTTCAGCACAATAAATATCATCCTACTTCATTTGCTACTGTCAATTTTACACGACCATATATCAATATCTAATCACAGACGGGCAAGTTTTATCTCACTTCTAAAATGTTGTTGAATATTTATTCCCTTACAAAAACCAAACGACGACATTTTACACCCAAATTTATTGATACCCTAAAAAATAAATTAAATTTTATTTTCACATTTTTTAAACTTTTATCAAGTATTTTCAAATGATGAAAATGTTTTTCTTTGATTAAATATTTGAATTTATTGGGTAAAAAATACTTGAATTCCATATGAAGCCTAATCAATATAAGAGGCAATTCAGAGGATAAAAAGACCACTAAAAGTTGTCGTAAAAAGCCATTAATGAAATCATTAGTTTGTATAGAGCCATTCACAAACACTTAAAAACACTTGTAAAACAGAATATTTCTACCAAGTATGGTCAAATTGTCATCAAAACAACTCAAGAAGAATAATTCAATTAATCTAATTTATGGTTATTTCTATATTTTATAATTTTCTGACTGGAACTTCAAGACTTTAGTCTCAGGCATCCAGGTCATGATGATTTTATCAAATTAAAGATAGTGGACCACAGCCATATACGCCCAACGAAAAAGACTTTAATTTAATCAGGAGTAAACTAAACTTTCTCAACCCTTTGGATTTAGGTCCAATAATATATATTTTAAGTTTCATCAAAATTGGTGGAAAACTGAGATAGAAATAGCATATTCAAGACTTTGGGGCAAGGGCAATAACTCTGCTTCTAACGGTCGAAAATAGCTCAAATTTGAACTTGATCTTCGTTTTATACACATACCAAATTTCATTTGATTCCATCAAAATCTCTAGTTTTTAGAGCGTTTACGAGAAAATGTTGACGGACAGATGGGCCGATGGAAGGACGGACAGGGGTGCCGACAATATACGTATATATATAGATGAGGGAGTATAAAAATCATTTGAATCTGCTTTACAGGGACATGTTCACCATCTGTTTTTTCAATTGTATCTTAGTCTAAGAAATGTGGTTTTTTGTGACTTAGCAATTTTCCAAGTCACTGTATCATATATTTTAAATACTATGGTTAACTTAGTCAATACAAAACTTCATCTTTGCCAGTTAATGGGCAAGAGCAGACAACTCTTATTCAAAGATTAAGTTTGATTGGCTGAATTTAGTACATGAGAAGACAACTCTTTCTGAAGAATGAATTTGATTGACTGATTATTCCATATGGCGATCTCTGTATAGAAAACGAGGTTATCTTAGTCTAGCAGAATAGTTTAATTGTATGTGTGTCGGGACACTGATATCATCAATTTGCGCCATTCCAATTTCCGTCTGTGGTTCTTGCAATTCCACTAAAACTAACGCATTTTATGACATTACTACCAGTGATCGGCATAGATATCAATAGTAACTTCCGGTAGATCACTGGTAGTGACGTCATAAAAAAACATGTTAAGTTTTAGTGGAATTGGAATTTAGAAAACCTCTTTACAATCTCTTTAATAAGGTTGTATTTTTTTAATGATTTTAATGCTATGTGTTTGTTTGGTTAGTAAATAATATGAATATTCATTGACTGATGCAAAATAAATTGGCCACGACAGTACAACATAGTAGAAAATAGTATAAACTTTTCCAACCTTTTTGCAGGGACAAAGTAAGAGATTATAGACGATACTGGCATGTTTTGGTAACCAAACTTTGAATGATCTTACAAAAACAATGTTTCAGACAAAATGACTAACCTTTAGCTCTTTCATCATCTTTAATAATAGAATGATATTCTTCTGCTTCTGCATCAGTAACCGGTTCTCCAGTGATAGGTTGTTCTTCTGGTGGTATATTACTACTAGAACTGGTCTCAGATTGATTACCAGTACTATAAACTCTAGTATTCCACTGTCTAGATCTCACTATTCTACTCTTTTCTAAAAAAAAAAAATATTTGATATCAATAAAGGACAGGCAATACAGTTGCAGTAAAGTAAGAGGTAAAACTCCATTTTTTCATTTTATTTACAAAACCATAACATGTAAGTTTAGACCACTGTCACTTTCTGCCTTTTCAATAATCTTACAGGCTTTTACAACCAATTACATCATAGTATGGGCAATACCTGCATGTGAAAATGTGTGCCCTCGAATACATGTTTTAGTCAACTTGGCCAAAAACCAAAATTGCCCTAGACTAAAATTCAGACACTGGGAAAGGTCATGATGACCTTTTGAAAAGTCAAAATGGTACCAAAATATTGAATAGTATCTAATATT
Organism: Lottia scabra; assembly: GCA_029955415.1. Lineage (NCBI taxonomy): Eukaryota > Metazoa > Mollusca > Gastropoda > Lottiidae > Lottia > Lottia scabra. The sequence continues at coordinate 525,848 of JARJEI010000035.1, forward strand.
TCTTGTTTTAATAATGATTTATAAGCATTTTAATCATCAAGCTATAAACTATCATAATCATCCTTTCATTTAACTTCACCATAAAAGCTACATAGTTATTTACATATTTTGACTTTTTTATTTGGCCATTCAAACCTTAGTCTCAGAACCTGGAATTTTTTAGCTACAGGTAAGGTAATCAGTAATGGTGTTCAAAACCTTTAAGCCTGTGAAGTCGGGTTCCATCAAAATTTTGTTTTCTAAAAGATTAAATATGTCTGTTGCCATCAAAAACTGCACCAGCAACAAAAATTAATCAACACAACCATGATGACCGTCATTAATTTTTATTCATCGAGATATGGACTTCATAATTTTTCATGTTTGTTATTTAATAATAATAACTCCTTGCAGAACACAGTAATTATTTGCGATTAATGAATATTATGATCATGTGATCCTGTGACGTCAAATTTTTGGTTGCACATGCAATTTGAGATGGCAACTCAAAGATTGAAATTCTCAGAAGAAACTTTGTTGGGCTGTAGGCATGACATGAATGGTGTAGAGGGTGCATTCCATGTAAAACCTACGCCGAAGGTGCGCCGAGCCCGGAGCTTCCGTACGAGTCAGAACACAGTTCCACGCCGGAGATCTTCGAGTCTTCGTGCATGGAATGCACCCTGGTGTAGGAGTCTAAGGAAATAATACATGTAATGATATGATTGAACTACAAAAACATCCATCTTTCCAAATGTATCAAGATTTTCCATATCTGTCCAAATAGCTATCAGGCAGAGGCTGAGAATAGAGTTAGCAAGTTTAAGACTAGATCTAGCCCACCCCAAGCCAAGACAAGCCAAGATAGGCCATGGATGGCAAGGTTTCAAAAGTACAATTTATTTTCATACAATTACTTTTTTGCTAGTCAAACTAACAATGCAATCTTAAATTCATGCTATACTAGACTTAACATGAATGTCTTAAGCCTAAAACGTTGAATTATCTTCAGAGGTGCCTAATCTTTCTACTTTCGTTTTGTAACAACTGGCTTCACATGTTCAATTTTATGACGCAATTCAATGCTATTTATTCGTATTAATAACGGAGCAAATATTACCATAATCAGTTAAACGATTTGAGCAGCTATTAGACAATCTGTATATTGGAACCAAAGAAGATCTCAGTCGATTTTGCTGAAACAATTTCAATAAATAGTTCTTGTTAGTAAAAATTCTAGATCGAATGGAGGTCGCCATCTTGTTCAATGACTTAAAATAGCAGCCAATCAAATAACATATTGTGGAATAGTCCACTTCCGGTTGATTAATGGTGTCTCGATATTACAAACTATAGGTGTTTCAAGCCCAGAAATCTTTGTTGAAACAGATCATTAAATGAAGTTGAAATAAATATTCATAACGGAATTTAAGACAGATTGGACTGATGGAAAATATCATTACACAGAAACTTAAAATTGCGAAGCCCAATTAAATCTTTCATACTTAGGCTTAGGATCTAAAAAAGTTAATTAAAACAGAAGATGTGGTAGAAGCATAGATGTATACAACTCTATGGGTATAAGCAAAGGTCATTCACTTTATCTTCAATTTATCTTATTTAAAGCGATACCAGTTCTCAAAGTTGGCCAATAATGAATATAAACTCTTATTCACCAAGTCTGAGAATTTTGCTTATTTAATCATTCTAAAGGGTAGTATTCCTTTAATTAGTAGGCCTTGTTGTGTCGGGTTAACTGTCAAAATGAATATATCGAGTAGATATAAATAAGTTCCGCGTTTGAGAAAAAAAATTTGCAGGCCACATTGTTGAAAGTTACAACCTTTTCTTCTGTAGGTCTAATGGATCCACAAAATTTAGAAAATGGCTCAACAACCCAGGATTACGTCTATTAAAGGGACAGTCTGAATTTTTTTTAGGTCAAAATTTTTTTTTGCTCAAATTTGTTAAAACTTTACACCAAAATCTGTAACTATGTGCCCTTTAATGTATCTGAAAGTTTTAACTAAAAAAATCCAGCCGTTAATTTTTAAACGCTAAAAACATGCTAAAATTTTTAAAAACCTTACGTAAGGTTTTTAAGTGTGTTATGGTTTTTGGACGCTGATAGAAAACTACTGAATGGATTTGAGTAAAATAAACGCCTAATTGTAGAGAAATGTCCCTCTGTTGTATTTAAAAGGCTTCAGTTAGAAATATTGGGCCATTTAAAGGGCAAACACCAAAACTAGGTCAAATTGCTTAATTAACAATAAGTACTCCCTGTTTGTAATTAATCCTTTAAAACCAAATTCAGTTTGATCAAGAAGGTATAGAGATACAATAAGCATACTTTAAAAATACTCTCAGGTAACATTTGCGATTTTTTTGACAATGGAAACTTTTTTCAAAAAAGCAGAATGGCCCTTTAAATCCGTTGGACGTCAACTACAGATCTGGGGCCAACAGAAAGATGGGTGAGAATTCGATACTCGGTAAAAATATGCTAGAATAAAAGCATAGATTAGAAAATCACCAATTATCTTGATAGAATAAATTTTTATGAACTGCATTTATGCTGTTAATTCGGGATATTTCTGACTCTTCTTATTCTTCACGTTTAATTTCAGAATAAAAAAAAAATGGTGCACTTCCTGCAAAAACTTGACATGTATTGAATTAAAGTTAGAAGAGAAATCAATAGGAAATATATCAGATAAAATGCCGGTAAAGAAAGGGATTGAAACTTGAATCTGATTGTATCGTCTACTCGAGGTTCTTTACCAATCAGTTTACAAGGGAACTAGCGATTAACTTGTCAAATTCTTTCCCGATATCAAGTATTAATGGTAGGGGGAAGAAATCACAATGTCGACTGTTTGACAACTCAGAATGATCGATATTCCTTCTCTTAACTTCTTCACTATCTTTCTCTCTTCCTCCAATCTTATTTCTTCCACAGTTCTTCTGTAAATAACTTTCTTCATGGATTAGAAGAGAGCATTATAAGTTTTATACTATATATAGGCCTATACGTATGTCTTTCGGGCAAAAAATCTACTCCCGGATTATCTAATTAAATTCTAAAATTTGGACAAATTACTAAAAGATTTCCTAATTTTTTTTTTACAGCATTATCATATTATAGCTTATGCGGAACCTGAATGTAGGAGCTAAATTAGTCGCTCTATCGCAAATACACAGTTAAGAAGATGTTGGAATTGTTACCCGAGGTTCTGGGGTTCAAGTCTGTAGGCCTACGTAGGCCTACGTAGGCCTACGTGTATGCGATAAAAGAGGCACGTTCTCCATTCGTTTGACCAATTATTGTACCTTAGCATTAGAAAATGTAAATCTATAAGTAAGTTTATCAGTAAGCTTTCTAAGATGTGTATCCATAATTATCCGCGTTGAAAAATCACAAATGCGAGTCGTATTTTAACCATACTATGCCTTATACATAAAAAAACATGTACATTAATCGAAAGTTAAATTTGCATTGCAATTTTAAGTGTAGTTGATGGGATTTGCTATTTTTCAGTTCTGGTACTTCTGAGAGTAATTACGTATAATCAAGAACCAAATCGACCCTCGAAAATACCGAATGTTCCCTTTTAAGATCCCTAAACAGTCGTAAATCTAAAACAGTAAGCCACTATTACAGTCCTGGCATGGTGTTACAGCACCGGTTCGAAACGTGGAAAGGGATTTTTAATATATTTCATCAGGAGTCTTATGCAAGTCCATTTAGACAAAGGTTTGAAAAATCTGGTTATCTCCCTTTGGTCACAATTCAAATACGCATAACATGATAGATTAGAATTCAATGATTGCCTGGGCTTAGTGTATAAATAATATCCCAGGCCTAACTCTGACAAGGATCCTTTCAACCTGCTTGAAAATTGTCATTATTAGAATATCAACGAGTGTCATTTTTAAAATACCAACATTTTTTCAAAATATTAAATATTCACATTTTGAAAATAACAATGATTTTCATTTAAAAAATATTAATAATTGTTCAAATATATTTTTGAAATACATCAGCTATAGTTTTCAAAATATCAATTATGAATTAATAGATCAATTATCGTTTAAAAAAAATATCAATATTTTGTTATGTCACAAGGATTGATTAAAGAGTATTGATAAATATCATTAGCTATTTTCATTCAATTTACTGCCACAAATCAAGAAGATCTCCTCAGACAAAAATCAAATATTTCATGTGGCCAGAGTTATAATTCTTAATTCTGTCGGAGAAATATAAAATATTATTATAGTCGCTAGATTTGTCGAAATATTATGGATTTTTCTTTGAAGTAGCTATTTATGAGGAGGCAATTATTATGATTTATAGAAGCTACATATTAATCAAGTCTAAAGGAATGTACATCGTATTTTTCGTCCTCTTGGAAATGACGTCAGGAAGTTAGGACAGGAAAAAGTCATGTCATGTGGACACCCCCTCAATAAGATGACGTAGGTAAAAGTTAAAGTCAATAGAAATATCAACTTGTACACTCCGTTAACGACTACAATCACATCATCAATATCCAGCACCTACACAATCGTACATAATAACTCGTATATGATACACCGTTATAATACACAGTCTTATCTCATAGTCTTATATCAACTTTTAATTGTTAAGTGCTCCTTGATATTATCGCCAAATTATAATTGGACCATAAGTTACTGGGCTCTAACGCTTGTAAACACCGTTTACTTGATACTATCACGCAATTTTAGAGATTTTCGACTCGGTGCATAAATTTAACGTTAGCAGCGGAGTTCCCAGTGCGAGAAATCGGATCTTAAACACACAACGAGACATCAATACTGTACTCCAGTACCCCCTGTCGTGACATTGGACTCGTCCGTATCAGTAAGCGTGCCATGAAATATCAGTTGGTTGCTTCAATACTGTATAGAGATTGTTATAAAGCATTGTATATTCACTGTACTACGACATGGAAACATGAACAACTGTAATCTAACGGATGTAAACACTATGCTGGATATAACCTAACATCTAACTCTGGATTATAACTGCATACACTGTGCTATTTTCTGATAACGGTGAATATAGGATAGTAACTGACGAATATCAGTAAAGGAAGTTTGTTGTTTTCATAAGGCAGTCTATTTATAAGATGTCATTGTCCGTGAAACATTTAGTAAAGGGGCTTATGTCCCTTACTCTAAAACAAGCTCCTTAGATGAGATAAGAAAACCTCTCATCGGGGGAGGTCAGGCTATAATTGTGTGCATGGTGGTAGCATGGGGGATTTTTTTTCCCCCAAAAGGCGCGACGTTGTAGATCGGCTGAGAAAAAGAATCGAGAACTACCGTCGTCACCATTTCGGCCGAGCAGGGGGATACGAAAATTATAACGGTCTAGGAGAACATTATCGTCAAGACAATCTTTTACCAGTATTACATCAAAGGTGGCGAGAAAGTCGAGCAAAAAAGACAACGAAAGCTCCCAAAGCAAACAAAGACAACTGCTCTCAAAACGACCCACGAAATTTAATTGTAACGGTAAGACATCTTTCTTTAGCCAGTGTAGTAGGCAGTGAGTAATGTGTGTTTATGATTGAGCCCCAATTGGTTTGTGTACATGAATTGTAATGTCAGTTGTTGAGAGGCAAACGGTGTACAACCGTGTTAAATTTAGACTATTTGTTCCCGCTACAAGTTTTTAAAGTATAAACTTCAATATAGTGTATTAATAAGGTCAAGTCGTGCTCTCAGTGCGATGTAGCATGACATACTTTTGACTGGTGTTTATAAGCTTCATAATGCAAATGAATTATTGTTTATCATATATAGCCTACTTTCTGTAGTGAATTTGGCCACTCCTTCTGTACTGAAAATACCTAATTGATAATTGAACCAGGGCTTACTCATATTTTTGCCCAATTTCAATGTGTGGGAATTTTTTACTGATAAATTTTACAGTGACTAAAACATTGTATGACAAATTAATAGAGTATAATCATAAAAGGGGCAATATTAAGGCAGGGCATTATTATCCATATTTCATACCTTTTATACATTGATAATATTGAACTGGAAGATCCCTACTTTTTTTAACCTGAATATAAATTCTAAAATATAACAAGTCAGATATATCAAATTTAGGACCTTTAATGCTCTTTATCACTCTAAACAATGCACAAGATTCACAGAAATGATATAAACCTGCAATTTACATTAAATAGAGAAAGGCATAGTCATTAAAATTATTGGAAAATCTCTTTTGTTTCTTGTATCGGCCACAGGAGAACAGGAACAGAATAGCCTTTTTAACTTAAATTACTTTGAAGATATATATTACTTAAAGCATTGTTGATATGAATTAATATCTAGTTACAGTTGCAGATTTTGCATTATCAGTACTTTAGTAGTCCCGATATTGCTAATTATTATTTTGATTAGGTCTTAATTAGTTAATTAAGAATATTAACAATGAGTTATCAAGTTCTGAAATTATAACTGCCAAAATTTGAGTTCTAGCTCAGTTTTAAGTTTTTAAACTTCATTTGCCACTTATTTTTGAGAAATGGTTGTGGGAAATTCTAATCTTCATTGATCTGCAAGATTCATTTTTCTCCATTATTTCTTTTGAGCTGTAGGTGTAAGAATATATTCAAGGAAACCCATTCATTAAAGTTAGAGGACCTTCTGATAGAAAGGATACATTGAACTTAGTTGTTTTTCATTGGGAGAAATTGGACATTACTCATTTCTGTGTCTCCAAGTTTAAAGATGTCAAAGTCATGCTTTTAATACAAAAAAAAATTGTAATATTTGTGACAGTTGTCAACAGGTTGACCCTTTAAGAAAGAAAGAAAAAGTTAAGAAAATATCATGATTAGCTAAAAGCTTGATCCAGTTTATAAATATCAATAAATGAGACAAATCCGGCCCGCGACGCCCTTGATAATGGCCCTTCAAGAGTGACCCCTTTGCGCGCTATGTTAGCTAAGCTTTTGACCCTTATATATTTTTCATAAAATGCATATGGCCCTTTAAAAAAAATTAATTAAGAGGGCCTGATCTATTGAATGCTGCACGCGCAAGGTGTGGAAATTCGCAGGTTTGGTGGCCTAGTTTTTCTCTCCCAGCAGTATCCAACCAAATAGCTATCAGAGGCTGGGGAAAGAGTCAGCAAGCATAGGACTAAAAATAAGTATGCTATGCTTAACTTAAATTGTAAACCACTTCAAACCTAGCTCAACCAAATTTATGATTATACTCTGTCTCTTATTTTAAAAGTGTTTAATGTATATCTTTCAGTATCTAAGTTAGACTGATTAAATTACATTCTACAAGACATTCTTTTAGAGAAAAAACTTCTGGTTTCAACATGGCACATGTCTTATATTACAATCTCTGTCTTCTATTTCAACTATGTTCAGATAAAATTCTCAAAATTCCATGATACTGCCATTTTTTTTTTTCACCATTTGTCCATGACTTGCAATTTATTAACTTACACAGAGGCTTTGACCAGATGATATGGCTGTGTTTGTCACAAATTTAGGGATGAAAATTTCTTTCAAGTAAAAAAAATGGTAAAGCTAGTAGGACTACATGTAGGAGATTTACCATAACAGAGGATTACTAAAATATTAATAAACAAAACTCTAATGGGGCATACAGAACAGACATTCAGTCATAAAGTTGAATGAATAATCAAGGCTAACAATAGCACTATTTTGCAGTAAAATAAAAAAAAATCTTAACATAATATAACCGTTGATCAAAAAGGTCTTACTTAATTTTGAATGGCTATATAAAATTCATGTATAAATTTATTGCCAAGTGGTCATCAAAAGCATATCAATTTCATTTATTCTATAGAAAAATTGTCATTAATTTTTCAAAAATTTCATTTATAATCAAGAATTTTATTTATTCTCCAAAAAGTCCAAAATTTGTATTCATTCTTAATTATATCATCAATTTCATTTTTCTACAAATAGTTTAAATTCATCACTTTCAGTCATTCTTCAAAAATTTCATCTATTTATTTTTTATTCTGAAAATATTTCATCATTGAATATTTCATGAATTTTATACTTCGCACCATGAAGGTCATAATTTCAAGTTTAAAGTGTCAATTTATGAAGTAAACATGTAGCCATTTCTATGGGTTTTCGACACTAGAATAGAAGTTAGTTTATAGCATTAAGCATGATTAATTGTTTAATTAAATGAAAAGGAAGAAATATTCAGTGACAAGCAATTCCAATTACTCCAGAGCCATTTACAATTTTTTCCTTTTGTTGAAGCTTGGCAGTGATGGCTTGCTTGTTGTCATAAAGGGAATAAAACTTGATTACTTGTAGGAACTTGTCTGTAAAACTGGTCAAAACATTGCCTATTTTCAACAGACGCTTAAACATTTAAACACACTACATTCATTTTCTAAAAATTCTAGGCTTAAGAATTAAAATTTTGAACAATAAAATATAATATGTCTGCAGACACTCTTAATACAAACTTTGTAATGGTTTTGTAAATCATCATTAAATAAAGTTTATTCAAGTAGCTATGTAACATCTTATGCACTACAATTTTTAAGATATCTAGTCAGTTATAAACAAAGGGGCGTCTGTATGGGAGAGTGTAACACCCCCATTGTCGCCCCAAAAACAATTTTTTTCAACACCCCCTAGTCATGATTGTATATGGACACCCTTGAGTTTTCAAATTGTACTTTTTAATGCAAAGATGCTTAATTTTAAATTTTTATTGCAAAAGTTCTTAGTTGGCAATATTTCTAGATGCTAAAAGAAGAAACTTAGTTTTCAGCAAATTAATGATACACACAATATGTCAATGGAAATCTTAGATATAAAATTTACAGAATATCCACATGCAATAGCCAGGAAAAATGAAAATCAATCAAAGCCCAAAAACATTTCAAATATATTTTTCATTGAAAAGTTGACATAGATTGGAAAGAAGATATGATTTGAAAATATAATATCCAATATGATTGAAATTGTCTGTTCTACATCCCATCCTGTATTTCATATCTACATTTATATTCTGTCAGGTCAAGGACTTGAAATATTTAAAATTTTCCACTCAAATTAAAATTCAAGTAAAAATCTTCAAATTTCATAAAAAGCTCTTCAAAATAATTATTTGGAGAAACATCTCCTTGAAAATAGTTAAGAAGTATTTTAATTAGTAATTAACGGTTAGTATCGTTTGACCTATTAATAGTGTTACAACCTTCAAGAATGTTGCTATGAAAAATATGTCATTTGTGTGGGTGGATATGTGTTGTTTGGGATATGGCAACCATAATCAGCTGTTATATATGCAGGAATCATGCTTCAATATTTGGTCTTTTGTGTAAGCAAACAATCTAAAACACAAAATGTACAAGCTTATAAGACAATATTGAATTACAAGATGTAGATAACCAACAATATGAATTAAGTTGACTATCTGAAAGGAATTACTGTTAAACCAATTGCAAAGTGGCATCAAGGGCTCCATTGTGAGAGCATACCCTGGAAAGAGCCATCATTGTATTCGGTTAAATAATGCTTAAATTTAGTATTTGACTCGTTGATTTTGTTACTAGATAAGTTTACCTAGATTAATTGCGATGTATGCTAGATAAGTTTACCTAGATTAATTGAGATGTATGCTAGATAAGTTTACCTAGATTAATTGAGATGTATGCTAGATAAGTTTACCTAGATTAATTGCGATGTATGCTAGATAAGTTTACCTAGATTAATTGCGATGTATGCTAGATAAGTTTACCTAGATTAATTGAGATGTATGCTAGATAAGTTGCTAGATAAGTTTACCTAGATTAATTGCGATGTATGCTAGATAAGTTTACCTAGATTAATTGAGATGTATGCTAGATAAGTTGCTAGATTAATTGCGATGTATGCTAGATAAGTTTACCTAGATTAATTGAGATGTATGCTAGATAATTGAGATGTATACTAGATAAGTTTACCTAGATTAATTGAGATTTATGCTAGATAAGTTGGGAGATAAGTTTACCTAGATTAATTGAGATGTATGCTAGATAAGTTTACCTAGATTAATTGCGATGTATGCTAGATAAGTTGCTAGATAAGTTTACCTAGATTAATTGCGATGTATGCTAGATAAGTTTACCTAGATTAATTGCGATGTATGCTAGATAAGTTGCTAGATAAGTTTACCTAGATTAATTGCGATGTATGCTAGATAAGTTGCTAGATAAGTTTACCTAGATCAATTGAGATGTATGCTAGATAAGTTGCTAGATAAGTTTACCTAGATTAATTGCGATGTATGCTAGATAAGTTTACCTAGATTAATTGCGATGTATGCTAGATAAGTTGCTAGATAAGTTTACCTAGATTAATTGCGATGTATGCTAGATAAGTTGGGAGATAAGTTTACCTAGATTAATTGCGATGTATGCTAGATAAGTTTACCTAGATTAATTGAGATGTATGCTAGATAATTGAGATGTATACTAGATAAGTTTATCTAGATTAATTGAGATGTATGCTAGATAAGTTTACCTAGATTAATTGAGATGTATGCTAGATAAGTTTACCTAGATTAATTGAGATGTATGCTAGATAAGTTGGGAGATAAGTTTACCTAGATTAATTGAGATGTATGCTAGATAAGTTTACCTAGATTAATTGAGATGTATGCTAGATAAGTTGGGAGATAAGTTTACCTAGATTAATTGAGATGTATGCTAGATAAGTTTACCTAGATTAATTGAGATGTATGCTAGATAAGTTTATCTAGATTAATTGAGATGTATGCTAGATAAGTTTACCTAGATTAATTGAGATGTATGATAGATAAGTTGGGAGATAAGTTTACCTAGATTAATTGAGATGTATGCTAGATAAGTTTATCTAGATTAATTGCGATGTATGCTAGATAAGTTTACCTAGATTAATTGAGATGTATTCTAGATAAGTTGCGAGATAAGTTTACCTAGATTAATTGAGATGTATGCTAGATAAGTTTACCTAGATTAATTGAGATGTATGCGAGATAAGTTTACCTAGATTAATTGCGATGTATACTAGATAAGTTTACCTAGATTAATTGAGATGTATGCTAGATAAGTTGGGAGATAAGTTTACCTAGATTAATTGAGATGTATGCTAGATAAGTTTACCTAGATTAAATGAGATGTATGCTAGATAAGTTGCGAGATAAGTTTACCTAGATTAATTGCGATGTATGCTAGATAAGTTGCTAGATAAGTTTACCTAGATTAATTGCGATGTATGCTAGATAAGTTGCGAGATAAGTTTACCTAGATTAATTGCGATGTATGCTAGATAAGTTTACCTAGATTAATTGAGATGTATGCTTGATAAGTTTACCTAAATTAATTGAGATGTATGCTAGATAAGTTTACCTAGATTAAATGAGATGTATGCTAGATAAGTTGCGAGATAAGTTTACCTAGATTAATTGAGATGTATGCTAGATAAGTTTACCTAGATTAATTGCGATGTATGCTAGATAAGTTGCTAGATAAGTTTACCTAGATTAATTGCGATGTATGCTAGATAAGTTTACCTAGATTAATTGAGATGTATGCTAGATAAGTTTACCTAGATTAATTGCGATGTATGCTAGATAAGTTGCTAGATAAGTTTACCTAGATTAATTGCGATGTATGCTAGATAAGTTTACCTAGATTAATTGCGATGTATGCTAGATAAGTTGCTAGATAAGTTTACCTAGATTAATTGCGATGTATGCTAGATAAGTTTACCTAGATTAATTGAGATGTATGCTAGATAAGTTTACCTAGATTAATTGAGATGTATGCTAGATAAGTTTACCTAGATTAATTGAGATGTATGCTAGATAAGTTTACCTAGATTAATTGAGATGTATACTAGATAAGTTTACCTAGATTAATTGAGATGTATGCTAGATAAGTTTACCTAGATTAATTGAGATGTATGCTAGATAAGTTTACCTAGATTAATTGAGATGTATGCTAGATAAGTTTACCTAGATTAATTGCGATGTATGCTAGATAAGTTGCTAGATAAGTTTACCTAGATTAATTGCGATGTATGCTAGATAAGTTTACCTAGATTAATTGAGATGTATGCTAGATAAGTTTACCTAGATTAATTGAGATGTATGCTAGATAAGTTTACCTAGATTAATTGCGATGTATGCTAGATAAGTTTACCTAGATTAATTGCGATGTATGCTAGATAAGTTTACCTAGATTAATTGAGATGTATGCTAGATAAGTTTACCTAGATTAATTGAGATGTATGCTAGATAAGTTGCTAGATAAGTTTACCTAGATTAATTGAGATGTATGCTAGATAAGTTTACCTAGATTAATTGAGATGTATGCTAGATAAGTTTACCTAGATTAATTGAGATGTATGCTAGATAAGTTTACCTAGATTAATTGAGATGTATGCTAGATAAGTTTACCTAGATTAATTGCGATGTATGCTAGATAAGTTTACCTAGATTAATTGAGATGTATGCTAGATAAGTTGGGAGATAAGTTTACCTAGATTAATTGCGATGTATGCTAGATAAGTTTACCTAGATTAATTGAGATGTATGCTAGATAATTGAGATGTATACTAGATAAGTTTAACAAAGGTGTTAAAATTCTTTAACGCGTAGTTATCGAGTTTTGTTGAGCATGCATTTCTCTAGCCTTATTTAATATAACAATGATATGTGACCTAGCATGATACGAGTTAATCCTATTAGCTATCTACTATTATAACAATAGAGATTATGACCTACTTGATGTATATTCACTTTATAATTTAATCCCAATTTTTATTTTGAGAAAGTATTTATCATTTGACATGCTAAGATTTCTTGAGGTTGACCAAGAATTTATGTGTAGCGCATGGGTCAACTTAGGGCAGGCATGTGAAACCTGGCATCATGTAAGATTTAATAGGCTATGCAGCCCGCAATCAAATGCTTCATTTGCTCTTGTCACTGTCAAAACATTCAATTGCAAACTTCTCATTGATCATGAAAATATGATTGAATAAGTGCTATGTGAAACAGTGATTTTACATCAAATTTGTCTGTTTTTGCAATTCACATTGAAATTTGTAATTAAATTGTTAAATCAATGATTCATGTTTGGCTACGTGGCCCACGACCTACTCGCATCCACCAAATTAATGTGGCCCACCGTTACGGAAAGGTTGCATAGGCTTGACTTAGAGTGTTCATACCTAGAATCCTGAAAAAAATTTTAAATTAAAGAAAAGATTTGTTAGAAGTTGTGTCTATTGGCTTATTTTAAAGTTTTGATTGTCTCTGAAAGAGATTTCCAATCCTTCTTACCTAATAGGTGCAGAAAAGTAGGGTGTAAAACATTTCATTTCTGGAAGAGACCTTAAAGTTTAAGAAATGCCTAGATCAATATTTGATTTAAAACTGACCAAATTAGATAAACAATAAAAAATACTAATAAGATTATGTGATGACTAATGTAACAAGAGTTATTAGACAAGTTGTTGTTTTGGTGTTTATTTGTTTAGCTATAGTTCACTATTGATCAGCACTGAGGCAAAATAAAAACTTGTTAAAAAATGTGCAACTTCAGCATGTACACTGTGTATTTTACATTCACACAGTACAACAAAATATGCCAAATAGGTAAACAAGTACTACCCTGTTGTTACCAAGCTAAAAGTTGTAAAATTAAAACCGTTCCTTTCCAGAGATGTATTGCATTTTGAGTGAATTTTACGTTACATTTTTGAATATTTAGGTGGTTTGGACACTGAAAACTGTTAGTTGATATTGTTGATGCAGTAGAGAACAGTTCTCTGAAAAGCTTTGTTATCCTTATACTTTATATGTTATTTTCACAAATGACATTGGAGCAAAAGGTAATGTGATGTGATGTCACATTTTTTTTACATGACCGGGAGAAATCAATCCTGGAAAATACTGAACAATCCCCTTTAATAAATACTGTTTCGTCAATGATGCAGCAGAGAAAATTTGACAATTTTTAGAGTGATCTGAACTTTAATTCCCTGATGACATGTCAATGTACTTTAAATAAGTATTAAATAATGCATACAAAATGGTTACCTCAGTTTTTCTACGCAGGCAGTTTGAATAATAAATTGAAAGTTTAAAACATGGTTGTTAGTGATGTCCCACGTTGTTTGCTTGTCAAACGTTGAATAGCTATCAATTGATTTTTGTTTTCTGCCTTGCTAACTATCAATACTTAGTTTCAACTCTACTAGATAATACAATGACGTTCTCCTTTCTCAATCCATACTAGAATACAGACATTGAACAATCCACAGTTCTTACTAAAATAAGATTAATTAAGTAATGCATTTTGTATTTTGAATTGTCCTAATTAGATGTTCAAATATTGACTTAGTTCGTTATGTTAATTTGCTCTTTAAAGATCAAAGAGATTTGAAATTGGTAATTTTTTATTGTTAATGTTTAAAAAGGATTGTGTAGGATTATTTTCTATATAGAAATATTAATGATACATTTTTGGAAACAGAAAATTTTGTGAATGGAAAGTGAATCAGTGATTGAAATAATGCAAATTGTCAATGAACACGCTATTACATCACTAATAACTTTTAAAATTAGAATTAAAAATGTTGCTTTGAATAGATGTTGAATGGATTCAATCTTGAATAACAATGTTGGATAATAATGATGTTTTGTCTTTTTTCGCCTATTTTGTATTATTCAACCTGACAGGAACGATTTCAGCCCAATATTTTGTGAAAACTGAGAAAAAAAACTATTTAAATAATAACAGTTTATAAAGTTGCACAATAATTGTTTGTACATGTTCTTATTGAACACAGGATTACAACATATTTTGTTTTTTATTTTTCAAAATGTTTGTTACAAGTTAAACAAACAACCATGTTTAAAAATGGCATCAAATTATTGTGTCCTAAACATATCAACAACCTTTTGGCCTACGTAAACATATTACAACATGATGATATTGCATCAAACAAAGTGATAATATAAGAGTAAATTTTCATGACAATTAAAACAGAATGTACTGTTTCTTAATAAGAATGAACCAAAATTTAGATTCCCAGTTTCTAAATAACTATATGGATAACAACATGGATTTCAAAGTAAGCACTTATGAAGTTGGAAAATAGTAATTGTTTTTGGGAATTCTTAAGTATTTGGGTTTTTTTTCTATACCATTTGTGATTACATGTATTTAGTTTTTTGGTTAGTATTTATGATTGTGTCAGATGAACTATTGTTAATATTTTAAAGTTGTAAAAGATTTTTTTTGTGATTATGCTTTTTTCTTAATTCCAAGATGATGTTAATCATGTTATTTTGGCCGTTTCATGGCCAAAATTGTAGACCATTGTAAAATCTTTGACCAGATTACTGATGATGCTGCTTGTCTGTCAGTATGATGTGCATTTTTAAAGGAAATAACCTTTAAGAGATGTTAGGGACAGTAATACAAGCACTTAATATCCAGGATAAGTTTAAAAAGATACCACATGAGCAAGGGTTTGTTCAATACACCGTGTAAGTCTGCAAGTGTTCATACTTACTTAGTGAGATATATTTTTGATAAAGATTTCTAATGAAAGTTTTTTTTTCTCTTTTCAGCAAAAATTAAAGAAAAAGATTGATAGTTCTTTACCAGATCAACAAGGTGCAGGAAACAACCAAACATCAGCTGACAACGTTTTTAATTTTGATGAACAAGATTCACCTCAACCACCTACTGGAGGACAATCTTTAGGAAGTGAAAATAAAATTCCACGACTTTCTGTGCAAATTGTGCAGAAGATAAATAACCAACAACAAGAACATTCCCAAACCATTCAAACTAACGTTACAGTTAGCTCTACTCTAAAACATTACTCTGAAGACTCTCCTCAACCAGGCAATAATACTACCAATACTAGTATTCATACCAGTGTTGAGTGTAAACAAGAACCTGTAGAGGAACCTCAGTGTCGTCTGTATCAACAAAATCAAAACAATCATCAGCAACAGTCTCAGCAACAGACAAGTCAAGCTCCAGGATCTAATAAAAGTGCTAATTCAGATATTGGATTTGACGACCATAATCTAGACGAACTCTCGGATATCTTGAACAATTTAGATAAAGTTGGTGGGGAACTTCCTCCTGATATTCTTAAGGAACTTGATAAATTCCACGAAATTTGTGTTAAAGTCCAACAACATTCTGAAGGAAATGACTCTAGGAATATGTATAGTCCTTTAAGTAGTACCTCTCCTGGACTTGGTAAGGGATCATTCCCAGACAACATGCCTCCTCGTGGACCCCATAATCCTGTGTTTGAAGGAAATCAAAATGTGAACAATGTGTCAAATCCTTTAACAACAATTCATGGACCTCCATCAGCTCCTATAGCTGATTCTGCTGGACCAGCAGCCTCTACTTTAAAACAAATGGCTGCCCAGCATCAGCAAAACACTCCTTATGGAATGAAAGCTTCAGCAATTGATCCATTTGCTGATTCTTTAAGTGAAAACTTTTCTAGGAGACAAGACTATCCGGCATATTCCCAACATCAAAACTTTGGTAATATGCCACAAGGACAAAATTCATTCCCTTACAATCAGAATCAATCATTTCAGCATATGCAGAATAAACCAGACATTGCAACAATGAATTACGGAGGCACCAAACCTCTCACTCATTTTTCAGATCATAATAATCAAGGTTCGCAACCTCCATTGCAACAACTTCAAAATCAAGTGCGAAGTCAGTTTAATCAGTCCCCCAATCCTCAAATGCAGATCACTCAAACACAACAAATGCAAGTCTCCCATGGTCAACAAAGATTGCACCTGTCACAGACCCAACAACTTCAGATGCAACAAGCACCACAACAAATTTCAATGAGTCAGCAACAATCCTTTTCCATGCAAGGTCATATGAATCAACCAAATATGATGAATGATCAAATGAATATGCAGATGATGGAAAAGATGAGACAAGATCAAAATAGACAGCAACAACAACAACAAAGACAACAGCAGATGCAGCAAGAAAGGCAGCAACAGATGAGGCAAAGGCAAGGTCAAATGATGGATCCACAACAACAAAGTCAAATGTCCTCACAGTATATGAATAGACCACCACCAGAGTATAAAATGCAACCAGGTGCTCAATCAGCAACTTTTAACCAAAATGGAGGATCACTCAATCCCCTTCAAACCATGCAAAATATGGTGGATCAAACAGGTGGCTATGGTATAGTTAAAAGTGAAGTCCCTACTCCACAGCCACAGCCACAGCCACAAAATGGAGCAAGCATAATGCAAATGTCAGCCATGCAACAATCAATGTCAGCTGCAGTGTCTGGCAATACTCAAACAGCACAAGCTACAAGAGCTGGATATATGGTTCAACATATACAGAGACCACCATCTTATCCAGGTCAAGGTCAACCACCGACAAGACCTCAACAACCTCCATCTACTTACACTAGTGCAATTCTTAGAAATCAACGACCACCTAATGTGAATGTGGGTCCAGACGGATTAAATATATCACAACCTCGTAGTCAAGGTCATGACTGGCCTCGTCCAATGATGCCAGGAGGACAAAGACCTCCAATGCAAACACAAACATCAATGACACAACAATCGGCGGCCATGATGCAACAATATAATCAGTATCCTACTTCTACACACCAAGCACCGGGAGTTATGCATATGCAAAGACCTGATATGAATGCAATGCAGAACCAAAATGCATTGATGCCAAATGGTTCTGCAACAGTGATGATGCAACAACAGAGTATGCAAATGGCACAACATGGTGTGATGAGACCTAACCAACCAGGCTCTTATAATATGGCAAATTCTACACAAATGCCCAATGCAAACTCTGCTCAAGGTGGTTATCCATCATCTAGCACACAAGACGATTTTATGAATTTCTTAGACAATGCTCAAAACAGTAACTCAGACATCTTTGATAGTTTGGGACATAACTCAGGAACAACAGATTTCAATTTACTTGATGAAATCTTGGGTAAATGAAAACTGTTTGTGTAGTGATGTGTTTCTATCTAACAGTGCTGTGAGTAAAAAGAGTAAGAAACAAATGTGTGTGATGCTAATTTCTAAGTGGAAAAGTGGATCCAAGATCAAAACTTGTGTCACAGAAAAGTGATGATTGCTATAAATCTTACACTTCAATATTGTACCGTGCTAGTGATGAAGTGCTTCATACTTAAATTGATTAAAGTGAAGCCAATTTCAAAATGGCTGCCATTTGACTTCTGGAGGAAAGAATATCTAGTTAGTAACTTTAAACCTTATTCATCTAAGGGTACAGAAAACTACAAGATGGATCAATATCAATTTATAAAGGGTAAAAGGATGTACTTCTGTGATTAGTTTCAAGTCATCCGACTCCATGTTTACTCAGTAAAAGTGAAGTGCGTCTATAGACATCTAGATATATGTAAATGTGGTAAAAGTGGTTACAAACGTATCTACCTCTTGATTAGTCACTTTGAGTTACTAGTTCACACTTTCTGCTCCTACCGTGGACATCACCACAATTCTATCAAATGACACCTATCAGATGGTCTTATTGACCAAGACACTGACAACGTTTTGTACAAATTATTTTACTAGTGTATAACCTATCAGAAGTGCTACCTAATATTTATGGAGCAAAGAAAAGGGACCATTTATTATATTTATGGAAGATTTATAATGTATGATAGATCTCAGTGTAAGACATTTTTCCAGATCTGACCAAATAAAGGCAGACAACGACGATAACACTCAGCATACATCATTCATAGTATTTTTATATCCATTGATTTTAGATTTATTCAATAACACGGTATTATCGGTATATCAAAGTTTAGATTCATGATATTTACATGTAGTAGACCTTCATATCTGAAGCTGCTTATTTTTTTCTACCGTAGCTTAAATTGTGATGAATACAGTTTAGGTTTGGTTATACACCCTGAACATAACTAGCAGATTAACTCAAATGGGTGTTTTTGGCTAGAGGGCTATGTTCATTTTGTGGTCTTAATTCGCAGACTGTTTAAAATGTGCGACTGTGACAGCAAAAGAAAAGATTCCTGTCTAGAATCTCGACTCTGTCTGTTCATCTTGTTGGAGAATAAATCTGAAATTAATGGGTATATTAATAAAATCATTTGTATAGTATATATAGATTTAAAATAACATTGTAAATATAACATATATTATTATTAGCTTTTATTACACATTTTACATTACATAAACTTTCCAACACCTCTACTTAATGACGTAAGACTATCATTCAATACAATTCATTGTGCTTATTTCATATACAGGCTTTTTGTTTACAAAACTACTTACTTTTTCATTTAACTATAGTTTAAATTTTATTTTAATACAACTACTTAAATGTCCTAAACAATTGAAATCTTATTGAATAAGTTCCTGTAGGACACAAGTTGAACCTGCATTCATCCAGCTTTCAACAAATATAGGTGGCGCTTTAGCTCAATTTAAGTTGTGTGTGTACATTTCGATAAAAGAATGTGGGATCTAGTTGAAATTAAAGTTCAAGGAATAACCTCTTTATTACTAATATCAACAATAATCAGCTTGTGGACTTTTGTCACTTATTTAATTGCTAACAAACTAGGTGTCAGATCGCAAAAATGATATGGATAGTTGAAATAGGGTTCTATCAGCTGTAAATTAAAACCACTACTTGTATATCATTTTGAACATATATAAGTGCAATTTTTTTTTTAATTTGATTTAACATTAGACATGAATCACACATAACCATTGTGCATAAATTTTCTTTTCTATTTTCAAATAAAGAAAGTGTTTTGTTATTGCAGACATATTTTTATGGTTGAAAACTTAAATACCCAAACAATATTAGAACAAAATGTGAGTCTTATAGATTTTTATTTTATCTCCATATCATGCAGTTTTTGGTCTGATGAAATTTTCCAGGTGTCGAAAATTACCTAAAAGAAAAATCTGACTATTATGAATACTAGACTTGCTGGATATCCTTTCTACTTTATACACCTGTATATCATCAAAAAGATATAGGTATAATTTATCTACACACATAATACTTTTTACTTATATTTATATAATACACTGTTAACAGTTTTAAATACATTACAATTCTATTTAGATCTGCTGTTTAATGTAGGTCACATTCACTTGAATATATTAACTTGTAATAATATTAATTGTCAAGTCAAATTATATAGGATACATTTTGAACTATAGGACAATTTTGTCAGTCATTCATATTAAAGGGTTAGAGTTATCTAGATTTCGGCATAACCAGCTGATAGAGCCCAATTCTTCCTTTGTACATTTTTGTTGAATTGCAGAAAAAAGGGACATTTTAATTTTGAAATGTTTTAAGGATGGCTAAAATTGAGCTATATGTTTTAAGTATTTTATTGATATACTAAAAGGCTTTGATAAAAGCTCCGAGACTGGGAAAGCAAATATTTTATTACTTTATCCCTTAAGGTCTTGCAGCCTTGAAGGAAATTAGAAAAATCTCTACACATGGACTTTTTTGATTGATAAAACTATATGTAAATGATACAGAAGTTTGTATGCTTAAACATTTTGTGGTTATTTAAAATTACCCTTTTCTGTACTGTTAGGCATAGAAGAAATTTTATTTTATGTTCGTTATCCAAGACTGCTGTCAATTCTAAGTTTCTTATAAAACTGCTTTTAATTAATCAACTGCTGATAATTTACTTTGAATGCCATATCTTTTTTACGGACAAAACTTTTTGTGTAAATTGAAAGTGGAATGTGGAAATGTCTGAAACCATTTAGAATGTGAAACAAAGTTAATTATAATTATCTAAATGAAAATTGTCTAAAAAATCTTCACTTTTTACTTGAAGTGTCAAGAACAATATTAGCTATTCTATTATCAATGGAATTGTCTTTACAACATAAAATTTTAAAGCTGCTGTTCCATTTAGGAAATCTGAACTTAATCTTTTTGAACAAGAAACAGAAGTTTACTTTAATCAAGTTCTTCATAAGTATCAAAATTTTTTTGAACAAGTGTATTGGAAGTTTTTTTTAGTTTCAAATCAAAACATATCTTGAATATGAATAGATTTCTCAGTATTCCAAATTTAACCTTTAAAAAATTCTGAGAAAGATTAATACAAAATCATATTTGGACTTTTCTCAAAAATGTACTTAGTTAAGTTTCTTAGTCAGGGCAATAAACTAATTCTACAAAAACAAAGTTTGAACAGCTTCTTTAACAATTGTTTTTAGTTGAACAGTTTCGTTTCAAGACATCTTTGTTAAATTTTAATGAGATTCTTTGTTTACATGATTTGATATGCTGGCAACAAAAAGTCAATTAATTGATTCAATTCTCTTCTAGCTTTTGTTCTATAATAATTAAAAATGTCTTCTTTTGTTATTTAAGACATCAAAACTCAAACAATTTTTTAATGTTTCTTAAGGCAATGAAAAGTCTAAAAAATGAACTCATTTAGCTTTTTGATAAAAATGTACTGTTCCATGGAAATAGATGATATAAAATAATCCTGAATTGTTTTTTGTTTTTTAAAGGACTTATATAATGGATAAATCTTAAAGAGTAATTTCAACAAGGTTCAAAATGTTACATTAGTCTGCACAAATCCCTTAATACATTGAAACAGACTGTTTTTTAATTTTAAGTCTTGGTTAATAATTATTTATTGATTGAGATGTTGCTTTTATTGAATTTTTAATATAATACTGGGGTTTAGATAAACATAAAAGAAATCTATTTTAATATTTTGTTACATGTACATGTACTTAAAAAAACCAAAGACTAAGTTAATTTTTGTTGAATATAAATTATAAGCATAATTATGTTTCAAATTATAAAACTTATTAGAATTTATATTTTGTTCTATTTTATTTGACAATTTAGTATAAGAGGAATTTAAATTTTTTAGAAATGCTTTTTTGGCATTAATTGCTTGCTTGGCAGAAAGCAACATGAAGGGCTCATTTAGTTTCTCATTTTCATAAAATTAAAAGTAGGCCTATAGATTATAAACTGGCAAAATATCTACCAAAACACCAAATAAAAATCAGTATTTTATTTAAATATTTTGAATTTTTTATTTTTTAAATTTACTAAGACTATAAAAAAATAGTTATAAATTATTTATGTTTGACAGACTGTTTGACAATTTTTAATAAATCATTTCCTTATACATCAAACTTTAAATCTATTTTAAAATTCTCTTCTAGCTTTTGTTCTATAATAATTAAAAATGTCTTCTTTTGTTATTTAAGACATCAAAACTCACCCCCTGAAATCTCGCATCTATGTTTAATGCTTGATTTGTTAAGACCCTACATAACAAAATAACTTTTTTTTAATTGACCTCTTGTAATTATGATCATTTCTAAAAAAAAAAAAATCCTAAAAAAAGCTTACATTTTTTTATTAGGATGAGCTCTTTTAACACTTGCACTTGCTTTTAGATTGAACGTTTTTATGTAAAACTAAGAAATAGTTATACTATAATGTTCAAAGTTTCTAGAGCATCTTAATGAATTACATCTGATTGCCATTGTATATCTAACACAGCATAGGCCCTACTATCCCCAGTTCCGTGGGCATATGAATTGTGTTACTAATTTTTTTAAATGAACAAGAACTCTTATTCTTTTCGTTAACCATTTACTATTTTAAGCCATGTTAAAATATCAGAATATATTGTTTGTTTGTTAGTTCTATGTGAGATATTTTTGTTATCAAAATGATTCACAACAAAGACTTTCTTAGGAGTATTTTGTTTAGTTTTCAATAAGAAGGATTTTTATATTCCAAAATCAATGAATTCATGTTACATTTTATTGAAACAAATCTCATCCTCATGCAATACATTATTTCCATTATTTTGTTAAAAACATTTGTCACACATGGACTTATGAATCGTTTTCATCAAGAGAATCGATTTGTATAATAAAATATATATATTATGGATCAAGACTTACTTCTTTCATTTGCCCTGAAAATCGTGAGTCCCCATGTCTTACCTCTGATCACTGTCGGTTAGACTGTTAGACCAATCAAACCTTATTTTCAGTTATTTAGCTAAGTTAATCAGTAATAATGTTCACAGCTCATTAACTAAATCTCAACCTTGAAATCCCTGTGTAGCCATAATTATCAGCTTTTGCAAGTCCAAAGTACGACTCTTATTTTACTGAGGCTATGCATTATTTACCATACACAGAATATGAAATATAAATGTTTAGAAAGGGATAATGCACTTTTCGTGTAGTCTAAGATGATATTCATCATAACTAGTTTTCACAGACCCAGCAAGGATTTATTAGCAAGAAATGAACAAAAGCTCACGATTTCACATATATATATCCTTAACCAAGCAGCCCCGTCGCCAGTATTAAATTGGTGCTGGGGTCCAGGTTTTATGTGCATGTAGAGTGTTGGGTCTACATATGAAATTATTTAAACTAGAAACCTGTCTATCTTTTAGATAATCTGAAGAATAAACAGTCAGAAATACTTCTCAAGAACAAAACAATCTTTTAGATTAGTAGAAGAACAAACAGTCAGATGTACTTCTCAAGAACAAAACAATCTTTTAGATTAGTAGAAGAACAAACAGTCAGATGTACTTCTCAAGAACAAAACAATCTTTTAGATAATCTGAAGAATAAACAGTCAGAAATACTTCTCAAGAACAAAACAATCTTTTAGATTAGTAGAAGAACAAACAGTCAGATGTACTTCTCAAGAACAAAACAATCTTTTAGATTAGTAGAAGAACAAACAGTCAGATGTACTTCTCAAGAACAAAACAATCTTTTAGATTAGTAGAAGAACAAACAGTCAGATGTACTTCTCAAGAACAAAACAATCTTTTAGATTAGGAGAAGAACAAACAGTCGGATGTACTTCTCAAGAACAAAACAATCTTTTAGATTAGGAGAAGAACAAACAGTCAGATGTACTTCTCAAGAACAAAACAATCTTTTAGATTAGGAGAAGAACAAACAGTCGGATGTACTTCTCAAGAACAAAACAATCTTTTAGATTAGGAGAAGAACAAACAGTCGGATGTACTTCTCAAGAACAAAACAATCTTTTAGATTAGGAGAAGAACAAACAGTCGGATGTACTTCTCAAGAACAAAACAATCTTTTAGATTAGGAGAAGAACAAACAGTCGGATGTACTTCTCAAGAACAAATCAATCTTTTAGATTACCAGAAGTACAGACAGTCAGATATACTTCTCAAGAACAAAACAATCTTTTAGATTAGGATTAGAACAAACAGTCGGATGTACTTCTCAAGAACAAAACAATCTTTTAGATTATCAGAAGTACAGACAGTCAGATATACTTCTCAAGAACAAAACAATCTTTTAGATTAGGAGAAGAACAAACAGTCGGATGTACTTCTTGCGAACAAAACAATCTTTTAGATTAGGAGAAGAACAAACAGTCGGATGTACTTCTCAAGAACAAAACAATCTTTTAGATTAGGAGAAGAACAAACAGTCGGATGTACTTCTTGCGAACAGATTGTTTGATTTGACAATTATATTTTACTCCACTTAACATTTTTTTTAATATAGTTAAAGTACAACTGCGCATGATAATTTGCATGAAGAATTTTGTTTTGAGAAATACCTTTTTTGCAACCTTTATTAATTGACATATTATATCTCTATACTAAAATTATTCTGGACTAGCAATCAGATATAGATGATGTGTTCAATCTTAACATTGAAGACGCGTTTGGAAACAGTAAACACGTTCCACAAAACATGAAGATTTGAGGGGAAATTATAATGATGGTTATGGATCAATAAATTCAGAAGTTAAAATAGGAGTAAATTTAGAAGGCATGTAATATTTTTATCTTTCTTGTACCTAATGACTTAACTTTATCATATAATCCGACAAGAGTGGGTAGAAGATAGCTGCTAATAGTCGTAGGCTTGTATTCTTCCTAGCATTTGAATGGGATTGAAATTTATCTCAAACTCGGTGATGTGGAAACAATTGATGACATCAAAATGAACAGATGGGCGAATCAGGTGTCAATACAACTGTATAAATGCTGGGAAAATTAAGATTTGTGTTAAAATCGAGAAATGTCCTATAATAGAAGGAATGAAAAAAACTCAAGCAAATTCAAATTTTCAAACCTTTATCTTCAGTTTAATCTGATTTCTTTATTCATTCGTTTAATATAACTTTTCAGAATCATAACAACACCCTTTATATATAACATTAAAGATGTTTGTTAATCATCCAAACATCTAATAACATGTTTTATGTATAATATAAGAGATATAAACTGCTTGTTAACCTTCTAAACATCTAATAACACATTTTATATATAATATAAGAGATATAAACTGCTTGTTAACCTTCTAAACATATAATAACACATTATATATATAATACAAGAGATATAAACTGCTTGTTAACCTTCTAAACATATAATAACACGTTTTATATATAATATAAGCTATATAAACTGTTTGTTAACCTTCTAAACATATAATAACACGTTTTATATATAATATAAGAGATATAAACTGTTTGTTAATCTTCTAAACATATAATAACACGTTTTATAAATAATATAAGAGATATAGGTTGTTTGGTAATCTTCTAAACATATAATAACACGTTTTATATATAATATAAGAGATATAAACGGTTTGTTAATCTTCTAAACATATAATAACACGTTTTATAAATAATATAAGAGATATAAACAGTTTGTTAATCTTCTAAACATATAATAACACGTTTTATAAATAATATAAGAGATATAAACTGTTTGTTAATCTTCTAAACATATAATAACACGTTTTATAAATAATATAAGAGATATGAACTGTTTGTTAATCCTCCAAACAGCCAATAAAACGTTTTACAGGGGCGGATCCAAGGGGGTGGTTGGGGGGCTCCGCCGGCTCGAACCCTCCCCCCCCCCCCCAATCTATTTTTGGAAGATTGAGAGGGGTCATATAGGCGTAAGCACGTTCCCTAATCCATTTAATATATCAATAAAATATTGTTTATACAAAAAAAAAACCTCTTAAATTGCTGCTCGTGCGTTCAACGCTCGCGATGCCATTGAATTTGAAGCATGTTATATTTCAGAGCCCCCGCCCCCCCCCCCCACCTTTCTCTAAATACTGGATCCGCCCCTGTTTTATATAATATAATGTAAGAGATATAAACTGTTTGATAATCTTCCATATCTTATATAATTCAAAGAATGAACCCTCAATGAAAAAAGAAATCATTAAAAAGATGGAGTTTTGCAATATAAAATAAAGCAGACAATTCCTCAAATACAATGAAGTTTTGTAGTTTTGTAGAAGTTTAATATTCAAATACATAGGATATAGGACCCGTGACAAATAATCTGGCCGAGAATCAATGCAAACTGACGAAAGCAGACGATTGAATGGGTAGAAAATGTAAATATAACCTATATCTTGTTATGAATTCTTAATTTTGTAACAATATGAGACGGTTAGACTGAGCCTTATTGTTCATTTACATGCGTCTTGCCCCCTTTATAACAATAGTAACATATAGAAGAATAATATAATATGGTGAAATCTTTTTTTATTTCAAAATCACGTTTTATATTCTACATTAAATATATACAGCGTTTTGTTTTCTTATGCAAATCTGATATATATCTGATCATGAATTTATATTTATTCATGTTCAAAATTATATTATTTTCCCTAATTGATATAAAAGGTAGGCAGTTTATTTTTCGATTGGGCGAAGTATAACGTAAAAAATGTAATTGATTTCCATATACCTACCCATTCTGATCAACAGAGAAATTCTACCTATCAGAGATATTACTCTGACCTATTGACCAACCATGTTTTAAATAGTTCATGCGTAGAAATTTTTCTCTGGGAGACCAGAAATGAGACGAAACGGCTTCATGTAAACAAACCAAATGTCCCAAGATGGATTCCACACTACTCAAACCATTTTATACAAACACATATGAAGAGAATGTATTTTATTTGATCCATACTAAGTGAATAGAAATAGAAATGTAAGCAGACTAATGTTAATGAGGTCGAAACAACTCATAATGGGGCAAAATGTCTTTAATCGTCTTTCCGGTTTCTAGTCTCGTAACTCAAAAACACCTCCGCTATTAAAAAGAGTTCTGTACTGCAATTTCTTCAGTAAATACACACTGTTAAATTTGGGAATATTTTTTTGTATTTAAAAACTTATTGATATCCTATAGACGTTTTAATATTAAATTTGATGCATACTTTATCGTTCAACGAATATCGTTGGCGTCATGGCTGGTGATTAGGTTCGTGTCTTTATCTGCGACACATACGGAGCTAGGAACGATGCGAAGTTTCGTATGATACCTACCTAGATTGCAATTCATTTACTTTGCAATTGTAGACAGACACCAGTTTCTAGTAGTTATTTGATTGGTATTGATAGAAATGTTATCAGTAAATGACAATGAAGTTATCGTTCTTGATTTAACCTCCACGCTTCCCCACCCCCCCCCCCCCAAAAAAAAAGATACATATCTAGTTCTTATTGCAAACGGAAACGTCGTAGACAGTCCTTAGTAAAGTTGAATTGAAACTATCCGTAACTCTTCTCAGAATGAAAATCCGACGTTCTGTTCGTCTACAATTCAGTCCAAACATCACTAACAACTAACACCGATTTTGTGATTATAATTACTACCCTTTGGTACATTTTTTTTCATGTAATTGTCGAAAAACAAGACACCAGATTTAAGTTGTACAGGGAAATTTAAAACAGCTACATCCCTTTAAGTTGAGCACTGAATTTACCTAATATATCAAACATCGTCAGAAATTCAATTTGTTCAAAGTGTAATTTGACAGATAATAGCAAGTCTAATATCTTCACATTATATTACAAATAGTCACAGACGTATCTTTCATACATTCTAATGACAAAATGAAAATTTGGAAAATGTCAAGAAAAAGTAAATGGAATTATGTCTGGTTTTAAATAGAGAAGTTTCAAGATTTACTAGTAGAGATTTTTCAATTATTTATGACATTCGAGACTTAAGATACGTATTTCAAGTCGAATTTTCTAGTTGCTAAATTGATTTTCTTCCTTTCATAGTCTGGTTACATTTTCAAGAACTTAACACATAGAAGTGAATTTAAAATAAGATCTATAAGATAAACTTATGATATAAGAGTGTTCATTGGCATTTGCATTTAAAATGTCTTCCCTGGGATATTTGCTGAACCAGTCGACTGATCTTGATATCAACTCCGAGTAACATTTTCAAATATGGAGACCTAATGTATCATTCATCTAATTAATATTTTAAAGACTGAACTGTTTAAAGCATCCGAAATGGTGGCATTACTCTCTCCCATAACATTCTTAATTTGTTTTAAAAAAGTAATATTTTTTACTGGTCCGTGACTTTTCACTTTTAAAAAGTAATACCAGTACTGAAACTAAGATCTATCAGCGGCTATAGCTAAAAACTAGTCGACTGTATAAAGTTCATATTCTAAAATGCTAAATGATGGCCGAAATTTCAAATATTCAATTATGTACAAGGGTTATAAAATAATGCTTTAAATCATTAAAAATAATGCACTTAAAATACTTAATTAAATGAGGAAAGTCGATAAGGCACACAATTAACTTTTTAGCCTTTACATAAAATATACCATTTTTGTCACATAGAGTAGCAAACTGATCTTAGTTCTGTGAAAATGTCATGGATGACGTCAGCCGTGCGTATACGATTACGTTAATTGTCTCGAAAACTTTTGAAACAGGCATTGACGACATGAAGAGATTTTATTACCTGAATGTTAACATTTGAAAAGATCAAATAACGCTGGATATTAATTATTGATACTTTACAAATCAATCGAATATGTTGGACAACTCGTCCATCAACTTCTTAAGAAATTCACAGTCAAGAAGTCTTAAATAACGACAAATTTAATTTGCCATATTGTCAGAACTAGTCTTGTGACATCATTATTTTACACTATCCTTTTGACATCAACATTTTACACTTGTGACGTCAACATTTTACATCAGTCTTATAAAGTTAATGTTTTACGCTAGTCTATAAGTGAAGGCAACATTTTACATCAGTCCTCTAACATGTTACTTTAATCTTGTGGCGTCAACATTAAAAACTACTCTTGTGACGTCACATTTAAAACTACTCATGTGACGTCAATATTTAAAACTACTCTTGTGACGTCAACATTTTACACCAGTTTTGTGACGTCAATATTTAAAATTACTCTTGTGACGTCAACATTTCACACCAGTCTCGTGACGTCAATATTTAAATCTAGTCTGGATTAAGGACTCTTTGGGATGTAGGCAAAAAAGTGCCTAATTGTTTTTTGAACTTTAGTGGAAGGGCAGTAGGAATTGAGGTTTTTAAAATTTTTTGTTTTTGGGCAACAGCGCTTTCTTCTTGTGAAAGGTTTCAGATATTCTCTCCAAAGAGAATTTTTTAAATTTGGGTTGATTTCCTTGCATCCGAGGTCCGGTTAAAACCTATTTCTCGTTGACAACTACCACCTCTTGAAGTGCGTTTGGGGACATTGTACTCCAAAAAATTTCAGACATTTTTGGACTGATTTTTTAACATCTGCAGGTCGATCCGATAATCTCGTTGACAGAGCTCATCGCTTGACGGTTTGAGGGTATTAAGCTTATATCTCAAGCAAATTTTAATATTAAGATAAATTTCCTTATATCTGAGGCCTTTCCGAAACATATTTCTCGTTGAACACTCATACCTCTTGAATACGATCGTCAATACGATCTAATTTTAAATAAAGTATGGCAATAGACAAATTGTGCAGTGGGTAGATGCACATTCGATTCAATGCAACCGGATTTTAATGATCTGTTGAAAAGTTTCTGGATGAATTAAAATAAAATCTGAATTAGATAGGAGAATAATAAGATATTTAAGTAAAAGTGATAGAAATAAGGTAGTAGGTGTTATAAATTGTTGACTATAGAACAGACCGACGACCACAGCCCCGGGCTATAAGACTCAGACGACATTACGTTATAAATAAGGTGTCAGTTGACCTGAAACAAGTACTGTCGACTCTTTACCATAAACAAATAAACTTGCCTCGTGGCTTTTGTGGTCATCTTCGATTTATTTTTTCAAATATATTAAGCATGCAGACCAATCTGTATCGCGATATGGATATTCCATGTGTGTATAAATGTGGCCGTTTTTTGGTAACAGGCCTCTTATGTTCCATGGAAATGTAATATATTGTTCCTTGGACATTGTCTTTGATTCGTAAAATCTGATTTTTGATAATAATCAACATAATCTGAGACATAAAGCAGAGTATTTTTTAAGTTGCAAAATGAAAAGACTCAATTATATCAGGATGGTATCTGGTCTGCTGATCCTTAGGCCTACTGTGTCTCATCTCGTATTAAATTAAATATCTCAAATTTTGCTACTTGAATCTCAAGTATTTTGTTTCTTGTTAGTTTCTAGTATCAAGTTTCTTGAGAGTTCCTAGAATCAAGTTTCTTGAAAGTTTCTATTATCAAGTTTCTGGAGACTATCTAGAATCCAATTTCTGGAGAGTTTCTAGAATCAAGTTTATAGTATCAAGTTTCTTGAGAGTTCCTAGAAACAAGTTTCTTGAAAATGTAGCGGGATCGCAACATGGTAGAGGAGTAACTACTCAACTCTGCTGTGGGTAAAGTATGGTGTTGGAAATGACAACAAGTAATAAGTAAAACTTTATGTACACTTAAATACAGTCAGGTTACATAGAAAATCCGGTCGTGTACATTCAATGCAGATCCTAAATCTAAAACGCGCGTGGTTTGGTTTATATAGCCAGTCATCGACTGCTGATTGGTTGAACACGCACGTGCATTCATAACAACTTCTGCACGAGTTTGATCTCGTTCTGATACCAGTCTTCGTACATCAGCGGAGATTGCCGATGTGAACTCGTAAACTTGATGTACCAGTAACTGAATAATCAAGAGATCAACTTCCGTAACAAAAGTTTCTTGAGAGTTTCTAGAATCAAGTTTCTTGAAAGTTTCTATTATCAAGTTTCTGGAGAGTTTCTAGAATCAAGTTTCTTGAGAGTTTCTAGAATCAAGTTTTTTGAAAGTTCAAGTATCATGTTTCGTGATATTTTTCTAGTATCATGTTTCTTGATACTTTTTAATACCATATATGTCCAGATAGTGTACTTGTATCATATGTCTTGATTGTTTCTAATATCATGTTTCTTGATAGTCTCTAGTATCATGTTTCTTGATAGTTTCTAGTATCATGTTTCTTGATAGTTTCTAGTATCATGTTTCTTGATAATTTCTATTATCATGTTTCTTGAAAGTTTCTAGCATCATGTTTCTTGATAGTGTCTTGATAGTTTCTAGTATCATGTTTCTTGATACTTTTTAATACCATATATGTCCAGATAGTGTACTTGTATCATATGTCTTGATTGTTTCTAGTATTATGTTTCTTGATTGTTTCTAATATCATGTTTCTTGATAGTCTCTAGTATCATGTTTCTTGATAGTTTCTAGTATCATGTTTCTTGATAGTTTCTAGTATCATGTTTCTTGATAATTTCTATTATCATGTTTCTTGAAAGTTTCTAGCATCATGTTTCTTGATAGTTTCTAGTATCATGTTTCTTGATAGTTTCTAGTATCATGTTTCTTGATAGTTTCTAATATCATGTTTCTTGATAGTCTCTAGTATCATGTTTCTTGATAGTTTCTAGTATCATGTTTCTTGATTGTTTCTAATATCATGTTTCTTGATAGTCTCTAGTATCATGTTTCTTGATAGTTTCTAGTATCATGTTTCTTGATAGTTTCTAGTATCATGCTTCTTGATAATTTCTATTATCATGTTTCTTGAAAGTTTCTAGCATCATGTTTCTTGATAGTTTCTTGATAGTTTCTAGTATCATGTTTCTTGATAGTTTCTAGCATCACGTTTCTTGATGGTTTTCCAGTATCAACTTAATTTTCTTGATACTTCCTGATTTCATATTCTAAATAATTTCTACTCTTGGTTTCCTCTGTAGCATTTGTGCTCATTTCTATTACATTATTATGTTATAATAGTTATGTTATTCAAA
The DNA here is from genome assembly GCA_029955415.1 of Lottia scabra. Lineage (NCBI taxonomy): Eukaryota > Metazoa > Mollusca > Gastropoda > Lottiidae > Lottia > Lottia scabra. The sequence continues at coordinate 558,092 of JARJEI010000035.1, forward strand.
CTAATTACGAAGAAATAATAATAGTAATTGTAATGGCTACTGCTACAGGTAATAGTAACTAATGAATCTAAGTCATTTATTAATGTTGACACAATATTGAATGTAATAATTAGAACTATTGAGGCCATACAAATAGTGTCTGGACTAACTCGAGTGTCATAACCAAGCTCCATTAGACTACACAGTGACCGTCAGCTGACCGACTTTAACCATTTCTTCATTTGTTTGCAGACTTCAGGTCTAAATGTTTGACAGATTCATTGAATTTCAATGGAACAATATGAACTGCGCGTGGGGATATTAGTGAGCATATGTCGCATTTCATCACTTTATTATGACATATTTCAATAATTTCAACGATCTTCGCGGAATCAGTCAAGGGGAACCAATTTCAGACGTTTGTTCCTATTCCATAGATCCTTTAGTCCAATGATAGAAAGTTTCAGTAAGGTTCCAGCAAAAATTCTAAACGATTTAATTCCTGTTTCTTGAGAAAAAATATTGAGCAGAATGGCTGCAATAAAATAACAGACCAAGTGTTTAGTTATAGGCCAAAGTGTCCAAACTGAAATATTTCGGAAAGATTTCGAAATGATGAAATGGAAAGACTCAAAATGAAATGTAAAAGGTTAAGAAAAGACCAATTGATAAATGGAACAACTAACTCTGAAACTTTCCTAACAAATCTTGTTAGAGCAGTTAAAGGAAATGGTCACGAAGAGCTGTTGATGGAAACCATCTATCTAGTCAAATTGAGATCTATGTCTCTTAGCGAGTGATTAGTTCTTAGTGGAATATCTAAATGCTTTTCTTATATGTCCTCTTATTGATTTTTCTCTTCTTGTAGATAGGCTGAAATGCCGAAAATTAACGAATGCCCTCCCCAGCCGCAAAAACTAATCAGTCGTGACCCAATTTACCATTTTGCCGTCTGTCATAGAGATCATTTGATTATCCAGACTTAACGATTTTCCACATCACTAAGAATTCACAATAGACAACAAAGACTGGATAATGTTTATTTCCAAGAAACTCCTGAAGCAGACGAAGAAAATAATGTCTGCACGCGAAACAATTAAGAACGGTGATGAAGAATGAATGTGGATTAATAAGTTTAAATCAGAAGATTTGGGTGGCAATGTCACCAAGCCTGAAATCGATACCAATTTAATTCCAGACAACTGTAGAAGTTTTTTACATTAAAAAATATTATGACATCAGACAAACTTAATTTTTATTGACGGTGAAACCAATGAGGCCTTTCTAGTACTTCTACAGATATCCTCAGTTGATCGTAACAGAAATATTCAATTGCAAATATGAACACTATCCAGAATATTATCAAGAGTTAATCAAAAGCTTTGTCCAAGTCAATAAATAAATTTAGCAGTGTTTAAATTCTGCTGGAACCAGCTCATTGAAGATACCTTGAAGATACAGTTGAAAATCGAAAAGAGAAGGCTATAAAGCCGACGTCTTTCCAAACTTTCTCTCATTGCACACTGAATGGCGTTACCTTCATTAGCCCAATCAGATGCAGAAAGGTAGGACTTAAAATCATCTCATATTCTTTTTTTTACTGAAAAAGAGCGTTAGTCCTTCTTATAACAATGACGAAACGTGGCGAATGGTCATAACTATGAACATTTCTTCGTGATATTGCCAAATTAATAGGGTATACTTGATATGTTATCATTTCGTGATTCTACAATATTTAACAGAATGGCTGAATTATGACAAAATAGAGAAAATATTCCCAAAATATTTCATATAATACATAATAGTTTGGATAGTAAAATAATACTTTCACTAAGAAAACATGTCAGCACTTATTTTTCAAAAATATTATCAATGTTAGGCTGAGATTAGGAATTATTTGGTGAAATCGGACCACACTCAACCAATAGTCAAAACAAAATACAATTTTATCATACACAACGCATTACGTTTATATTCAAAACAAACGGTAATGGACGCGGAATGTCGGTTTCAGACAATGCGTGGTCCGAAACAGTCTGAAAACTTTTCACACGCGATTTTAATGAAGTTGATTAGGGGAAGTTCCAACTGACTGTAATTACGTCATATCCGTTTCATATTATTAAACTATATTGCAATAGTATAGGATTCATTCCATGTCTAATACAGTTTTTAAAGCATACTACGTCTTAGAATGAACAAGAAAATTAAGTTCTCAAACTTTGTCAATGAGAGTATATATTCAGCAAGTGTTCAGTATCCAAAGTATACAAACACTTAACAGAATCAAATAAACCCATAAAACTATGTAATTTTCCATACAATTACAGATTATTATTGATAAATGTCCTAAATTGGATTAAGGCATTTATCAATTATTGTAGTTTCTGGATGTATTAGATTATTTAGGTAATCTGTTTTATAGTTATGCCACTAGGTTTGTCTCCTAATAAATATATACTCCTATTGACCAAGTTTCATTCTAAGACGTAGTATCGCTTTAAGTTAAATAGTCCCTGTTTTTATCAACACAAAATATGCATGGATATATGGATTCCCCGAAACTCTTGTTTATTCCTAGTGTTGAAACGCCCAAAGAAAGTTGCAGATTACATCGGGCCAAACAATAGTATCACCGACTATTTCTTTGTATTTTCTTCTTGCCATCTGACAAATACAGTAATATGATCTAGGTATAGGTGTGTTCTGTGGCATAATTCAAATAAACAGTCGAATATCTCGAGTACCCGATAGGAAATCAAATCTAACAACTAACTTTTGTGTAACTCGGGAATTTACCGTTTGTTTCACAGGCGAGTTGAAAGATTGTCACTTGGTGTTTTTCTTGCTGCATGTTTAACCCGAGATCTGTAAGATCGCCTACTGTCATAGAAACAAAACTGTATACAGCCTGAAAATAACAAATATTCGTCGGTCTGATTCGTCACCTTTTCGGTAAAATTCAGCACAGGTACACGACGAAATATGAAGCATAATTATTGTTATCGTCACTTCTAGGAATACGATGCCAATGCAATGGAAATGATGCATTCATTTTAATCAACCAAATTATTCAAATATTACTTATCAAAACATTAACGTAACAAACACAACTCTATTTCCAAGTTACAATGGCTGCTGTATCTCGTCTGCTGATTGGGCCTGGAAAAAAACGTAACCACACAAAATTGACACAAGAGTGTAACCATCTATTTGTAAAATGAACCGGTATTTACACTCCATGTCATTGCATTTATCATTGATTTCTTGTCTTATTATCTCGACAATCCTCCAGCCGATTGAAGTAAACAACATTATTTAGTTGGTCTAGTCCTCACTTCTTCTTCTTACTGACGCTGTGGTTGATTGAATGAATATCATGGTCTTTCCTTAGGACAGTGGCTCAACTAGATAAATAGGGGCCGTTTTTAGAAACTTGTACTTTGGTAAATTCTGTAAATTTTGAAGGCCCTATTTTCCTTTAGTGATAGAGATCCCTGAACCTGGTTAAATACGTCTCTGTGGTAGTTGAGCTTCTGTTTTCAGGGGGATCACATCTTAAATAATCATGTTTATCAACTAGATTGTTTTAAGATCAACGTTCTTACCAGTTCTTTCAACACCGATAAAACTCAATATAGATACCCGTAACATTTTTCAAAATGAGAACATCATGATCTGTTCGTCTAGATAAAATAGAAGTTAATTTCATAAACCGGTGGAAGTAACGACAGGCTTTACTTTCCAAAAATTCATTTATTACTCTTTCAAGCAGTTGGAGGACCATATAGTGAGTAAACTCTAACTACTCCGTTTCCATTCTAAAAAATGTTACGGGTAATTCTATCAGTTTGTTTATGTGATTCATGAGACGACTATATTCTTTTGATGAACATCGTTTAACTGCCCATGACCATCATTAGTATTTCCTGCAAGTTCCACGTTTGTTGTCAAGAAAGAAAATTACTGACGACACAATCAAATAAATTCATTTCAATGAAAAGGGTTGTTTGGTGAAGTGAGATTGTTGCTAACCCTATTCAATCAATTTTATGCTGTGGAAATTGATTTTAGAAGCCCTAAATTAACAAAACGTTACTGTCTTTTGACACGTGGCCAAAATATTTCCTCTCTGTTTTGTTTGCTCAATCCTGAAAAAATCGATAGCGAATCTTTCTACTTGACTTTGATTAGCATATGAAAAGATGAGTTAATGATATTGATATGGCCGACGATCTTCACTGTGGTGTTTTTGGTTGACGTATTTAAGTCGCAGTTTCAGCAGAACAAACAACAACAATTCTTCTACAGATTAAAACTTATTTTTATGAGTATTTGTTAACAATTTATCTATAATTCAAGGTCCCATTCCATAATATCTATTTCTTTAATTATTCTTTGTGATAAAAGATCATTAAAGGGGAACAGTTGGCATTTTTTTTGGCCTGAACATTATGTAAATAGTTTTCAGATGTACTAGAACTGCACGAAAATCCCTTGAAATATATAAAAATTCAACTATCCACCTTTCAGCTAACTAAAATACGAGTCGAACTTTTAACTTTTAAACGCGAATATGAAAGCAATGAGCCGTGAACAATATTACTGATTATCTTAGCTTTAAAAAATCACGTTACTGAGACTTACGGTACGATTAGTGAAAGTGTGATTTGATATTATTATCAGTCGATTGCCACTGAGCGGTACAACTAAAAATCACAAGGGATACCCGAAAAACATATTTGACAATTGTTTATTACTGTAGAACATGTGCCAGGTGATTGAAATACAAAATTCATGTTCTGGTGTAGGGGTGGACCAGGATGGCTTCCGAAACAGACTAATTCTCATATATGCTGTATAGCATGAGGACATTCTCTTCAGATTTTCTAGTCTTTGTATGAATATCGACGCTTTTGGTACCTGCAAAACAGGAAATATACAGATAATGATACAGATAATGACTCTCGCAAAAACCACGTTGCTTGAATGATATCTGCGAGGGAGATGTTCCATATCAACGACATCTCCCGTGTATTTGTGATGAACATAACTATAAAATGTTCTCTATCGCCACGCTGCTTACAGGGTTAGTGATAAAACTTACATTTCTTATCTTGGAAATTATTTATTTTCAATGATGTATCTTTTGGTTCGGACATAGGGTAGCTGTTAGCACATGCACAGTTAATTGAATAAAACTTAATTCTTGGGACCATTGGTAAATAAAAATTAATGATTGAATTATAATTAGATTTTGTATATGAACTGATATTTGAACAAAACATTGGAAAATGATCACCACATCATAATATTCATCTGAAACTCTGAATGAACAATTTAAGGCTTCCAGAACCTGTTGTTGTTTTGTTTAGGACATCTCTTGGTCTGATCATTCAGCTTAGTCTATGTTATCCTCGGACAATTTTGACTAATGAGTTGTAATGTTTATTCAGTGCACTAGCCTAATTTGGGATATCAGAACTGTTCTAACAGTAAAGATAAGCACCTCATTATAGAAGATTTATTATTTTACCTTATCAGTCTTTACCTCGGTTCTATATTGTGTGAAAACATGGCTGTAAAAATGTGTGTCGTTATAATAATATTGGGGGAAAGGTCAGATTTTATACTGTGATGGGAACAAGTGTGAATTAAAATTAATTATTATTTGAAAATTATATCCTGATATGAGCCGTCCCCTCCTCACAAATGAGACTGTTGTTGGTTAATTGTTAGTCAGACAAACAATATCCAATCAGGATCACATTCAATTTGTATCATTATATAATTTGAATGGGGCATCAGACAAGGTTGCCATTTGTCGCACCAGTTCTTCATTGCTAGCCAGACATACCACTGAAGAAGAATTACTACCAATTTTCACTGGTTTGCCACCTCAGATAAAGGTCATGTAGATGTTAGTTTATCTGTAAAAATAGTCTAAAGGGGGATAAGACAAGGTTACCATTTGTCGCATCATTTGTTCACTTCACCAATAAAGGAAAAACAAAAAATTGTTTTGAGTGCTTTTTTATCCCTATAGTTTATTGTTCAAAAGAAGTATCGTTTACGTCTTAACGCTCATCAAATAAACGAAAAGATATAATTTTCACAAATACATTTATTCAATTACTGATATATTTACATTGGACTAAATATATAAAACTTGCGAAATTGTCAATTTTCAAAATGTGTATTTAAGGAAAAGGCAACGCTTAGGTGTAACTGTTAGAACGTGTATGTAAAATACATAAAAAGATTCATAAAGGTATGCATCCCTGTATTAACTTTCGAATTGATATGACATTACATTGCAAACTGGGTAGTCATTTTTCAACCAGAATTACATGTAGCACGCTTTCTGAAAATCTTCTTTCATTAATATTTGTCATCGACTGTTTAGTAAACCTATATGGTTACTGACTTCTAAGAACGAATACTTTAATCGACGTATTGATCAATGTAGAAATAACACTTATGTTTAGAATGTCTCTGTCCAGGAACATTTTTTTTATAACCAAATCGTTAAATTTTGATGTTCACATTAGACATATATAAATGAGTACACTAGAGATCACGACTGCAATAAAATTATTTTGGACGTACCCCTTTAATCATTGGAAACTATATATGTCTATAAAAAACACCTCTGGTTTCTCCTCGATACACAAAATACCATATATAAATCTCGACTTGTTAATCTACTATTCAAACAAAAACCCACCCTCTTTACCATTGACAAACTTAACAAGACTCTTTCTTACACCTTACTACAGTAATTGGATGTTTGTAAAAATCAACAATAAATAGTTAGTTTCATTCAAGAAAACTGGGCTCTTATAGTCTTGATTTTCTTTATAATGTGTTATTTTCTTAACACATATCCTAGACATGTTGTTACCCTTTGTAGTTTCATTTTAAAATATAACATTTCGATATCAATGATGTCCACAACTCAATTCTTGGTTAAATTAGAATTTACTCCAAATTATCTCATTTTAAATAATTTAGTAGAAAAAAGGAAAGAATTTTACATCATAGAAAAATTGTTTTATTAAACAAGGATAAGGATGTTATTATATGAAATGAACACAGAATGTTTTCGACGTTCGGCAAACTGCATTTTTTATCTGATAGTAAAAAGACCCTAGCTACGGTCATGAATCTCTCTTATAATTATATCTCTTTAAATTACAATATACTTGCCGAGAACCGGAAAAACGAAAACAATCTCTGTCTATAAACTATTTAAAATGTATATAAATTATATACCTCTCATGCGTGCAGGTTTTTATTCCCCAAAACTAATAAATATACAGATTAATTCATAAAACACGACTTGACAATGTTAAATTTTACACCAATGATATTACTGTTACAGATACTTTTAAATTTCTTACTGTGGCAGAATATTACTAATCACATTGAGGGATACTTCCAATTACATTACTGTGATAGATACTTCCAATCATATAACTGTGACAGATACTTCCAATTGCATAACTGTGACATATACTTACAATTACATTGTTGCGACAGATACTTCCAATTACATTACTGTGACAGATACTTCCAATTACATTATTGTGACAGATACTTTTAATCACAACTGTGACAGATACTTCTAATAACTGTACTGTGACAGATACTTCCAATTACATTATTATGACAGATACTTCCAATTACATTATTGAGACATATACTTCCAAAATTGGGTCAGGTAGATGTACTTCCATTTACATTATTGTGACAGATACTTCCAATTACTTTTTTGTGACAGATCCTTCCAATACCATGACAGATACTTCCAATTACTTTTTTGTGACAGATCCTTCCAATACCATGACAGATACTTCCAATTACATTACTGTGATATTTATTTCCAATACTGTGACAGATACTTCCAATTACATTACTGTAACAGATACTTCCAATTACATTACTGTGATATATATTTCCAATACCATGACAGATACTTTCAATTACATTACTGTGATATATATTTCCAATACTGTGACAGATACGTTCAATATCATTACTGTTGCAGAATATTGTCAATATCGTCTCTGTTGCAGTTATTGCCAATTTTATTTCTGTATTTGGGATTGCCACTTACATTATAATAGCAGGGATTGAGACTAACATAACTATAGCAGGAATTTATAATTTCATTAATGTATCAGTTATTGTCAATGACATTACTGTGTCGAAATATTGTCTATATTCCTGTGGCAGTTATTTCCTATACATAACGCTGACAAATACTGCCAATTAAATAATATGGGATTGCAACGGAACAGTCTGTAGGCTTATAATTCTAAAGCTAAGCACTGGTATGAGAAGTAAATTTCTATTACAGTAAATACCATTTGAAAATACAAAGTAGTTGCATGTTGATCTTAACGAATTGCATAAATACACAAATGCACTTTCTGTGCGCAAACTATATCGAAATGTAAACAAACAGATTGGCAACTGCTTTTAATCAAGTCAAAACCGTATCTTCATATATTATCAGTACAAGAAAAAGTTTGTTTATATATTCAAAGCTATAATTTTATTATGCTTCGTGCTAGAGAGTATAGCATAGGTCGTTATGTTTACGGTATGGCGGCATCATATAACATTTGGTAAATACACTGTGAATATAATCCATATGACAAAATGATTTTTACAGTGGTGAAAACATTAACAACATATTACAACAACCTGATAAAAACCAAATTACACTTAGACGACTGCAACTATTCAAAATAGGCTTATTACGTTATTTTCCATCTGTAGCCAATAGTGTATAGTCTAACGAGAATAATGCAGGCCTACATCAGACAAGTTCGGAATTATTTACGTCTAAGCATATAGACAACAATGGTAACATTGGAAAAAGCTTTTGATAGACACATAATGTTGAAACAATAAAATGCTTACTCCGACAACTCTGATCGTATCTATGATATCACGCCTGAGACACTGGATCCGTATATCACGTCAGAAGAACTGGATAGAGAGAGATGATAATATCACATCCATGTATCACGTCTGAGGGACTGGATAGAGAGTGATATTAATATCACTTCCCACTTCCATATACCGCGTTTGAGAGACTGGATAGAAAATGATATCACATCAATATATCACGTTTGGGGATCTGGATAGAAAATGATATCATATCAATATATCACGATCGGAGAACTGGACAGAGAGTGATGATATCATATCCATATATCACGTCTTAGGAACTGTGTAGGGCCAGAGTTGTGTGGCGAATAAAATAATAACAAGCAAAACAGTTATTCACGTAGGCCGAGTAATAATGATACATTCGGTTAAGTTTTATAGGCCTAGTAGCCAATACATCATTGAATTATTCAGTCGCCAAACGTATATTGTCATTTTTTGTCAGGCGCACTATCTATAAACATGTCGGTCGTAAATATGGATGGTTGGTTGGTAAACGACCAGTTAACGTTCGCTTCCAGTGGATGCTTATATCCCAAACTAGTTCGTTATTGGGAGTTGGGTAAATATATCAGGCACCAATGTATATATGCACTCGAACTTGTCACGTGTTTGATTTACATGTAATATCAGATGCCAAATTTACGTCACGTGCTCGACATAACAATAGGCGTTTTTGTCGGATGATTCGATTTGGTTTCGATTTGCTAGTACGATTTGGTGTAATTTATTAGGCGTTTTTGTCGCACGATTCGATTTGGTCGATTAGCTATTTTGCGCATTTGTGAGCCAGTTCGATTAGGCTAATCGGTGCATTTGTGAGACCGTTTACCTAAACTGATTAGGCTAATCGACCTAACCGTCCCAAGAGGTGGTTAGGCGATTCGATTAGGTGTTATAAGATGGCGGAATGTGCCAGTTCGTAATACTATTGGATGATTTATCAATGACGTCATATAAAACATACATGTGACCTTCTTTTGTTGACAGTCTAATCGCTGTTACATTTGTGGACCACAGCAAATTACACCAATTTACACCAAATCGTACTAGCAAATCGAAACCAAATCGAATCTTCCGACAAAAACGCCTGGTGTAATTTGCTGTGGTCCACAAATGTACCAGCGATTAGGCGGTCTTGACTGTCAACAAAAGAAGGTCACATGTATGTTTTATATGACGTCATTGATAAATCACCCAATAGTATTACGAACTGGCACATTCCGCCATCTTATAACACCTAATCGAATCGCCTAACCACCTCTTGGGACGGTTAGGTCGATTAGCCTAATCAGTTTAGGTAAACGGTCTCACAAATGCACCGATTAGCCTAATCGAACTGGCTCACAAATGCGCAAAATAGCTAATCGACCAAATCGAATCGTGCGACAAAAACGCCTACTGTCAGGGGCCAATTTATGTACAGTAGTGCGCCGGAGATGTCACATGTTCGACTAACCAAAAAAGAAAGAAATATTTCAGGTGCAGATTTTATATATTTCAGTTGGAGATTTTATATACTTCAGGTGCAGATCAGGATATGGCTACATACATATAATTTGGAAATTGGGAATTTTTAGAGAATAAATAATCCGAATGCACATTTTCAAGCAAAAGCTCTACCAATGTAATATAACCAGTAAATTATTCAAAGATCGTGTTCAGAATTCATTAAATTACAAACTTACAATGTAATTTTTGTAGACAGGGATTGGTTAAGGTCACGACTAGACTATGATATTAATTGACCAGTTATTGTGCAGTTAAAATACTATATTTATTAGTAGTATATCAACTATTTAAAGTATGAACTATTAATAATGTAGGTCACTATATATGTGTGATTGGTAAAATACACATTCTCATACTAGTTCTATATAGCTTAACACCAAACTTAAAGGGATTGTAAAGTGATTTTCTAAACTTTGTATGTGTGTCGGGGACACTGATAGATTCACTTTGCTCGATTCCAATTTCCATTCCGACGTCTGTGGTTCTTGCAATTCCACTAAAACGAACATGTTTTATGACGTCACTGACAGTAATCTAAATAGATATCAATAGTAGCTGTAGTTCACTGTCAGTGACGTCATAAAACGCGTTAGACGTCGGAATAAAAAATTAGAATGGCGCAAATTGATGCTATCAGTGTCCCCGATATACAGACAAAGTTTAGAAAATCACTTTACAATCCTTTTAACTTAGTTTTGTTTTATTCAAAAATATATTATAGGGGTTGTAAAGACATTTATCGCATTTTGCATCATTCCAAATTTCGTTGAGACGTCGTGGCTTCTGTTCTGTGACAAGCATATTAGCACCAGTACTCATTAGAAACGTCGAAACATAATCGCCAACCAATTTTGGAAAATATGAAACATAGCCTACATGTCCATTTTCTTGATTTAAGTGTATATCAATGAAAAAGAGCTGACTTCGCATAATATTATTTTCTGTTTCATAACTTGTCAAAATGTCAACAACCTCTAACAAAAATAAATCTGTCGATTTCCAATTGTGCATTATAGTGATTAAAAATATTGACTCACTCTGTCTCCGCTGAGTCTGAGAGATTTCTAGAAAAAAATATTATTTATGATTATATAAACCATGAAATGATCGCCCACTCCCTACTGTTGTTATTTGTGGTTTATAAATATTATAATGCTATTTAAAAATTAAAGAAATATCATTTTTACTGTGTTAACAAAAATAAACATTTCATAGACAAACTGAAAGCACGATTGTCTGCAATCTAAACAGTCCCCTTTTGTATTAGTTTCAAGGAAGGTTTCTACATGATTCATATATCTGCCCTTCCTAATAACCATGATGTCACTCTACGATTGATTTTGTCAAGTTATAGATCTGGATGAGGTTTCAGACACCAGTTTCAGCAAGCAAAGCTTAAAAGTTCTTCTCATCGTTATAAACCCTGTCACTTAAAGCTATGCATCATAAACAAAATAGCTATCAGTGATGTAGTCATCTTTATAACCTCACCATGGGGAGCAGCTTTTCCACTGGTTTGGACCTGTTCCTTTACTTTACTCAGTTTTTTTTTAATTTTCCTACAAACTGTTTGAAGATCATCCAGTTTCGATCCAATATCGAGTTCCGGTGTACTGATAACTAGCATGATAACCTCGACTGTACACTTCATCAATAATAGATTGAGTCAAATTGACATATTTAAAAAATACCTCTCACTTCCGGGTCCAGAAAGAACTCCATGCAACTCACTGTCATTGGTTCAAATGTATGCAACGTCCGTGTTCATTGTGTCCTTCCTTTTATTCGCTATAGTCCTCATCACAAAGTTCAAATGTATTTACCGATATATTGGTATTTTTTTTACATTAAAACATATTTCTGGTTGGCTGCTTATGAAATTCATCAATTTATTTCTTTCCGTTTGACGTCAGTTTTAGATAACATTTTTACCATAGAGCTAAGTTGTGTCTGTAGCCTAACTTCCGGTTACAAGCTAGTATTATCACGAACAGTGTGACGTATGAGTTGACTAGAGAATATAGCTACAAGACAATAGTTAGTTATAAATGGTACCAAACAGCAATTATTAATCAAATCTTTTATTGTGATGTGAATTCTAATCTCAACACTATTCATCTCTAATATTACATGTAGCCTATTTAACATTTTCCAGCAACAATAACTCTCTACATTTCTATGCAAGCAATGGTTAGATCGGTAAAATCGTATACATTACATAAACCGTTTCTAAAGAAAAATGAAATGAATGGAGTTTTACATTCTACTTTCTGCACTTATATAAGCGAATTGAGGACGGGCAAACGCCATGCAGTGTGCTATGAGGGAAATATTGCCAGGACAGTGGCATTAGTCTGCTCTTATTTTCGATTTCCAACTGTCGAGGGATCTTTAACGTGCACAACCAATAGCACACGGAGCCTCGGTTTATTGGCCCATCCGAACGACTAGACGCTTTTCCATGTTAGCCCCTCCGACCTGCATCACTGACAGGGGGAAACCGGGTTGAAAAATCCGAAGGTATCATATCGACCCATGCCGGGATTGAACCCTGGACCTCCAGGTAAGCGAACAAGCGTCTAACTCACTGAGCCACCGCGGCTCCCGGCCGTTTCTAAAGAGACATTGGGCACTTTTTATTGAAGCTTTGAAGGATTCCCATACTGCGACCTACTCCAGGTCCAGAATAGATATTGACTACTATAATAAGACTAAGCTATCGAAAAGGCCATTTGGCAAAATGTCTTGCATTGTATTCGATGCCATAATTTTCCAATTTGTCTTTTAGATTGATTGAAAACACGATTGCCGAACAGTTTACAGTTTTTCTTGTCTCCTGAGTTTTGGCAAATTCCATATTGTATCCGCGTATATCCGTGTACATACTCAAGGTCTATCTGTACTTCTAGGCATGACGGTATGACCATCAAGATATTGTATTTCTCTAAGCTAAAGGTTCATTACTTATAATGTTTGTTAAAGTCTGACAGCTTGATTTATTTCTGTAGATTCAGTCGCAATTACCTTTCTGACACCTTTATAACAGATATGAGCAGATCATCATCAACATCATCCAGTAATCTTTTGATTATCATGGTTGAAAATTAGTATATAATTCTACAATTCAACAGGGAAGTATATTACATCGTATATTGGTGAAAGTTATTTATTTTCATTTGTACCACGCCTTCTCCAATCCCCCAAAACTCTATAATGGACACTTACTATCAATACACTTAGTCCAGAGGAAATTTATGTGACCAATTAGTGTTATAGAAAGCAACAATTAAAATGTTCATATTTATGGTCGTTTTGGTTGAAGTCAATGAAAAGAGGTTGAAATTTTACGAGATAGCGGATTAGCTATTCATGGTATAAAATGTGGAACATTACCGTGACAAGGCATAGCCCCCAGGGGATGAAAAGTAGATTGCAACCCTTACTAGACAATAGCAGAATGGACGTAACAAACTTGCCCATTGTCCACCTACTATTCAATATGCCTTTTGAACTTCCAATCGACTCAAACGGCACGGTTAGTTCGCACAATAAAAACGACTTAGACTTTTGTTCTTTAAAAGCAAGTGCAGTTCATTCGGGAACCCGAGGCTCAATATCACACGATTCGAAAACATTCGAACCTCTTCAAATAAATGTGTAGCCTACGTCATAGTTCAAATTTCTCACAAATCAGTGTGAATTGTTGATGACGTGTTTAGTAGTGACTGACTGATTAAATGATTTCCTCAATAACTGGTATTATTTTATCCAATGATTACGTGTTTCAGGTCATGTCGAAAATACCAATGCCGTTTCGCATCAGCTTTACTTCGTCAGTAAAAGCCGAAGGACCAAGAGTGTCGTCTGTCAATGAAAAGTTATCTTTTTTGGTTCGAGTCATAAGCAAAGCAAGGAAAAGTCTGATGCAGGATCCACTTTTTCCGACAGAGGATCCCATGTCCACTCAGATCTAGTATAGGCTACATAATAAAGAAAACAGTTACATATACGAGCTCTTAGATGGTTCATATCGACTCGATTCCTGGTTCTGGAATCCAGAAATGACGTCATTGTGGCGGGAAAAGTTTGATTCAAGAGATTTTGAACTGCACAATGTCACAAGGATGGGCTTTTGTATTAATATTTGTGAAGAATGGAATTTGTAATGGTCAGTGTTTATATTTGAAGGGACAGGTGTGACTGGTCAGTATTGACAGGTGCCACATCACAAATCATAGAATACTTTACTTCATTTAAAGGGGTTCGGTCATCTATATAATTATAAACTGGTTAAGGGATTATAATGTAATAAATGTAGTTATGTAGATGTATCGAGTCTGATTTTCTGGCAACATTTGCGGTTCCTGTAACAACAGGAAAACCTGGGGTTTGTAGGCTATATCATGGCTATCGTGACGACATAATTTGACATCAGTTCGTATACTCGTATACCTAATACCAATTGAATCCTAAAGTTTAACTGATAAATCTCAAATTGTAAGTCATGTAAAGAATGTAATCGCTAGTCTAAATAGGTGACAGTCTACCTTTAAATATGTACAACTCGCGCGTCAATTGAATGGGTGAGTCCATTTTATTCATATTTTGACCATTGGTCAAACTGAACATGAATGGTCAGTGAACAAGAGCTGTTATAGTAAGTTGGAGGGAAGGCTACCACCTGCAGATAAACAAGTTAATATTGTTCCTTAATGAACAAATCATTGACGAAAAGGGCCAACCCCATACAGAGAAATCGGACTGACGTTTGACCACGATTAATCTTGTACATATATATAAAAGCAAAGTTTAGATTTTATTATTTATGACGAAACCCCTTTAAATTGTGCATACACTACTGTAAATATATGTTTTTTTATGTCAAAATTAAGCTTTAAAGTAGTTTTTTTTATTTCGTTTACTTTAGTAGATTTTAGAAATAACGATTGAAACTATTACCAATCAATTTAATGCTGAATTTGGTAAATAAGCTCATAAGACTACAGAATAAATTGGATTTTTGTTACGTCTTGCTTTTCTGAATATGAATGTTCCAATACAACAAAGCTAAGTTTTGAGAAAAATTTATTTAAAAATTTGGATCAAAGCGATTATATTTCGCCTTTAAGGTGAGCAGTGGTCATTTTCGGAGGTTGATTTGTCAGCCATTCCTTTTACTTATGTAAATAATCTTCATAATACTATAGTACAGGCCTGCATGAAAATAACATACTCCCTTATAAAATATCTTGGGATGGAAATTTCACTTACGATTTCTACATTATGTCTTTTCAATGTATATCATTGTCTCACTAAATACGAGTCGGATTTTTGTTTTTCAATTGCGGATGATTATGAATACACATGGAGTTGAAGGATTAAATTTCGATCAGTAACCGAAGTAGTAAACACCCTATGCATGAGTTATAGTATAGAAACGGCATTAAAACAGAAGGTAATATACAAGATAAGAAGAATTGATAATGTAGGGCCATATTGAATACAAGATATCGATTAGACGATAACTAATATAAATCAATCATTATCATAATGAAATCTACATTTTTTCAACCCAAACTTCCACTACGGAATATGGTGCTTATTGAAGCGTAATATCTAACTAGAGATCCACTCCGATAAGGCACTCTCGGAAATTAGATCGTTACGCTCCATAACGCAAGGGAAGCAACTCTTATTATCTTAAACCCGTCCCTTGTTATCTTGGCTGGGGGTCAGTACATTATATTAAAAAGTTATCAATGAATTTGGTTTTTGTTATGAATAAACGTTATCAGTTTCATTTAATTTCCATGCTGATTTTATTGGTCGGATGTAGTATAATTGAGAAGCTATAGAAATTCATTTCCAAATTAAAAAGCTCCTTGTCAAAGTCCCAGATGCTCCAAAAAATTACCCCAAAGAGTGGAACATGGAACTTAATGTCAACGAACGAACTTATATTCTATACTGAAAAATAATTAAATTTATGAAAGCGTTGACCTTTAAATTTCACACTCTCTCTCTAATTTAGTGGTGAGTTGATTATTTAGTATGACGTCATCAGTAGATGAAGGTGTCAGGTATTTTCCCACGGTCTATATTGGAGTGTATAGTGTTATATTATGACGGTATGTAATGATTCACATGTCTATATATAAATATACATATTATACATACTATTACCGTTATTCAACTAATACTCCGTTTATATTCAAGTGCTCATTGTTTATAACCTGAAACACAAAATCGCTTATGGACTTCCGGCCAAACAATGGACACATTTTCGTATACATTGGTCCAGTTGATGATCCCTGAAAGTTGTGTTCATCATTTCTCTATAGACGGATTCGGATCATTTATACGGATGGGTCGGAGGATAAGAGAAACACCATAGAAGACCATTATAAACTGCTACCATTCTTTCCCACGAATTTAACAACTATCTTCCTTTCTCCGAATATATATTGGCCCCGAAACATAATCAAAATGTTGACCGAAGTTAAACTGAGACCAAATTGTTGAGATGGATTGATTCTGGACATAAATCAAAAATATCTTCAAAATATTTTAAAGGGATATGTTCAGTAAATGTTCGACCAAACAATCCTTAGTCTCGGAACCTAGAATTTGTTTGCTAAGCTAATCAGTAATAGTGTTCTCAACTCTCCCTCGAAATTTTAGCCTTCAAATCAAAGTGTAGCGATGTAATTCAGCGTTTGCAAGTCAATACGATATTTTAGTGAGACTATGCATTATATAGAAAACATAATATGCAGAAAATGAAAGATGACTGTTTAGTTTCGGATATAATTCAAGGCAATATAGGCCTACAATGTGCAGTTCTAGTATTTAAATATATTCAAGACTCACATCAGGTTTAAAAAATAATCAGTCTAATTAAAATCAGACCCTAATTTCGTTCGTTCGGTTTTTTTAAATCCGGTTTTTTAACCACTACATTTGGGTCTGAGAACGTCGCGCTTTGCCAGCCGTTCAGGTTAACTTTGACCTTACCTTGATAAACATGACCTGATAAACTAGTCTACAGCACTTAGGAATCCTAGAATGCACCTATTGTTCGCGAACAAAATCCCAGCGCGGGAGAGGGCAAAGATCTGATTGGTTAAAACAAAGGTCATTAAGGTTAGGTCAAAGTTAACCTGAACGGCTGGCAAAGCGCGACGTTCTCAGACCCAAATGTAGTGGTTAAAAAACCGGATTTAAAAAAAAACGAACGAACGAAATTAGGGTCTGATTTTAATTAGACTGAAAAAATAATGAATATTTCCCTTTAAAGAAAGAAAATAAACCACAATACTTTTCTCTTGGCTCAAACTTGCTCTTGGCTCAAAGTTTGAGTGACATCAAATCAATTTGTACACCAGATCAGAAACTTCATTTTGAAATGGTTGAAATATATATGCACTAACATACCAGCGGCAATGCAATATTAATGCAGTTGAGCTAAATATATATCATTGATTTAGATTCGACCCGCAACATGACATGGATGTAAAGTGTGATCTAGAATGCTAGAAGGTATAAGAACATGGAGAGATAACGTTCTATGTCAAGCTATAAGATTCTATGGTGATTAAAATGTTATTAAATATTAATCATATTCCTGCTATTTCAAAGGGACGCGTTCGTTCACCTTCTGTTCCACCCATCCTACCCTAGTATTATAAACAAGTGTTTCTAAGCGAAGGTTATCAGTAAGCACAGCGCACCATCGAAATCTAATCCTTCAATTCTATGTGTATCCATAATTATCCGTGTTTGAAAGTTTATAATACGACTCGTATTAAAGCGAGACACCGCCATATCAATATATATAGATAGAATAGACATATTATATGATACATAATACTTCTAAAGACCATTTACAAATATTCAAGATCCAAATCAACAACTGTTCCCCTTTAAAGAAGATTCAGTTGAATCTTTCGACTGTCAGAGTCTCAGAGTAGGCCTAACTGTATTGTCTGTATTTTAAGCGAATATTTTCTAAAACTGATGGCATCTGCTCATAGGTTGACCCGACTTTTAACTGAAAAATTACACCAGTCGCTCACAATATATTATTTTCTTGCAAAATTATTTTTTTATTCGATCTAGCTGATGGTTTCATAAACTTTACGGTGCTTATGGCCTGTTAACTAGAAAATGATTTCAGATTGGAAGCATTTTAGTAAGGAATCAGTATTACAGCAATCCGGAAGTATTTCTACACCATTGTGGAAATCGATAGAAAATAACATTGAATGGTCAGTCATTGATATGTTATAACCAATCATTTGATATCTAAATGGACAGTGGTCAATACCAATAACAGTAGTAGATTTCTCGAGATAATTTGACTATATGATTTATAGTACTAGGATTGGTATCTAAAGTAAACAACTCTATTAGTTCATCATTAACTATGAAGAGATGACCAGTTTTTCCAGATAATAACAGAATTTATATCTTTTATATACCACAGATTTACATCAATACATGTTGGGTTCTTTGTCGTGTTTTATAGGCAATGTATCCGTACAACGAATGTGAGTTCAATGCGAGGTCAACTGCCGAGTGCCGATGCCTATATATTACGATTGTATACGCTTCATGATTAGCAGGTCACGTAAATTTTGATTCTTCGGACGCAATATGCAGGATTCCTAAACGGAGAAACGGCGTTAAAGGCTGGGTCTATTTACCACTCCGTACATAGCATTACAGATTAACGTGGCAAAAATATATTATAAGTGGAGCACGATCATTAAAGCTGTTGCCTCGAATTAAATCATGTGATGAAGATCAGACATAAATTCCAGGCTATGTGTAAAAATCAAGAGATTTTATGTAATGTCATTCTTCTCGGTGTAAAAATGCTGTAATGGAGTTGTGCACTTTATTTTGTCCCAGGTTTATCCCTCTGGTTTTCCCTTCTTCATTATTCCAAGCACGTGCAGAAAACTGACATCTAGGAAGTAAATATCTCTTCCATTTCAAATAATTGAATCAAGTACATTCAAATCACTCAAGATATTTAGGGAATTGGGACTACGGGACGATATTGAACTGTATATTACACCCTAGATGATTATTATCGTATATTTATACGGAGATAGAGAGAGGTTTATATTTGATTAGAACTTGATTTATAATATCACTTTAATGAGAATATGATTACCTTCAATCGACAGATAATATCGTTGGGTCATATCCTATTTTGAATAGAATTCCAAAATAACGTACATAGCAATTCATAAAGCCACTCGTATGCTTGTTATAAATTTAGGGAAACATTGGCGTAATGGCATAGGGGATGGATATTTTAGTCTTTCTTGCAAATCTCAAGATTTAAAACTTTTACTGCTTAACGTCTAAATACTTGATTCGTCAGTCATAACATCAATCATGCATATTTTTTCTTGATGAAGGTCAGACACACTGTTTGTCTATAATTAAATGCATACACAGTTCCATAATGCACATCATAAGCAAAACGCTGAAATACATACCAAGATTTCAAGATTTTATGGTTGAATAACCGATTACATTTTATCACAAGTTTGAAACTGATGATATTTAAAATATATGGGAAATTAATAAATATAGCTATAACAAGTTGATGTCTTGTCGTTTTCTATCTATTTTATTTATATTATATTATCTCTATATAATTAACCCTTCTATTTTCTATCAACAAAATACTTAGCCTACATCTCAAGTCATGCTGTCGCTTAATTTGGGATCGTAAACCACTAACGTTCATATCCCATCTTTAGACGTACGATCGCGCAGGATATTTTACAATTGGCGTTTCCACGTAAAGGGATGACAATATTCTTATACAGAGATAATGAACAATTGACCACACTTTTCACGGTGCTTCCAAAAGGATTGTCAGTAATCTTCAAGCATGTTCTAGGCCTAACAATAAGGGTGAGCCAAATTATTATTGTTAATAAAAAAATAGAAGTTATCTGGGTTCGTGAGCTGCTTTATTACAACAGAGAATGATAGACCTACCACCGGAAAGATTATACAGACTATGGCATTAGGTAATTAGGACGTAAACAGAGTAAGAGCATATTGTCTTTTATCTTCCAGCACTAACCTACCATCATATTCTAGGAATACATGCCTTGATATTGGCAATGATAATAATAATGTTATCTATATATTTATCGTTATAACTAGGTATGTGATGAGTTATATAAGAGTCAAGTTAACTGATGAGGTATAGACCAGTTCATTACATTTTTACACTTTCCCACGACACAATCCAAACATCTAGTCGACAACAACCGCGTCACGTCTTTTAATATCAGGACATAATGAAGATCTCAGACATTACCATACCATGTCGACCATTATCGAAATATGACTCTAAGGTATTTATTCTCAATCGATACACGGTTCGGTTCAGACTCAAAGCTGTAACATGCACCAACTAAACACTATAGCACAGGCATATAGCAACACACGAAATCAGCCATATACCAACACACCAGATCAACTATCACCAACACATTCATACACCAACACACCAGATCAACTACCACCAACACAGTCATATACCAACACATCAGATCACCTACCACCAACACAGCCATATACCAACACACCAGATCAACTATCACCAACACAGTCATATACCAACACACCAGATCAACTATCACCAACACAGGCATGTACCAACATACCAGATCAACTACAATCAACATAGTCATAAACCAACACATCAGATCAACTATCACCAACACAATCATATACCAACATACCAGATCAACTATCACCAACACAGTCATATACCAACATACCAGATCAACTACCACCAACACAGTCATATACCAACGCACCAGATCAACTACCACCAACACAGTCATATACCAACACATCAGATCAACTATCACCAACACAGCCATATACCAACGCACCAGCTCAACTACCACCAACACAGCCATATACCAACACACCAGATCAACTATCACCAACACAGCCATATACCAACGCACCAGATCAACTACCACCAACACAGTCATACACCAACATACCAGATCAACTACCACCAACACAGCCATATACCAACACACCAGATCAAATACCACCAACACAGTCATACACCAACACACCAGATCAGCTACCACCAACACAGTCATATACCAACACATCAGATCAACTATCACCAACACAGTCATATACCAACACACACCAGATCAACTACCACCAACACAGTCATATACCAACACATCAGATCAACTATCACCAACACAGTCATATACCAACACACCAGATCAACTATCACCAACACAGTCATATACCAACACACACCAGATCAACTACCACCAACACAGTCATATACCAACACACTAGATCAACTATCACCAACACAGTCATATACCAACACACCAGATCAACTATCACCAACACAGTCATACACCAAATCATCAAATCAACTATCACCAACACCAACACACGTGGTCAACTACTACCAACACAATCATACACCAACACATCAGATCAACTATCACCAACACCAACACACCAGATCAACTATCACTAACACAGTCATATACCAGCATACCAGATCAAATACCACCAACACAGTCATACACCAACACATCAGATCAACTACCATCAACACAGTCATATACCAACACACCAGATCAACTATCACCAACACAGCCATATACCAACACACCAGATCAACTATCACCAACACCAACACACCAGATCAACTATCACTAACACAGTCATATACCAGCATACCAGATCAAATACCACCAACACAGTCATATACCAACACACCAGATCAAATACCACCAACACAGTCATATACCAACACACCAGATCACCTACCACCAACACAGTCATATACCAACACACCAGATCAACTACCACCAACACATACGAAACTTCGCATCTTTCCTAGCTCCGTATGTGTCGCAGATAAAGACACGAACCTAATCACCAGCCATGACGCCAACGATATTCGTTGAACGATAAAGTATGCATCAAATTTAATATTAAAACGTCTATAGGATATCAATAAGTTCTTAAATACTAAAAATATTCCCAAATTCAACAATGTATATTTACTGAAGAAGTTGCAGCACAGAACTCTTTTTAATAGCGGAGGCGTTTTTGAGTTACGAGACTAGAAACCGGAAAGACGATTAAAGACATTTCGCACCATTATGAGTTGTTTCGAACTCATTAACATTAGTCTGCTTAAATTTTTATTCTTTTTCACTTAGTATGGATCAAATAAAATACATTCTCTTCATATATGTTTGTATAAATTGGTTTGAGTGGTGTGGAATCCATCTTGGGACATTTGGTTTGTTTACATGAAGTCGTTTCGTCTCATTTCTGGTCTCCCAGAGAAAAATTTCTACGCGTGAACTATTTAAAACATGGTTGGTCAATAGGTCAGAGTAATATCTCCGATAGGTAGAATTTCTCTGTTGATCAGAATGCCACCAACACAGTCATATAACAACACGTCAGATCAACTACCACCAACACGGTCATATACCAACACACTAGATCAACTATCACCAACACAGTCATATACCAACACACCAGATCAACTATCACCAACACAGCCATATACCAACAAACCAGATCAACTATCACTAACACAGCCATATACCAACGCACCAGATCAGCTACCACCAACACGGTCATATACCAACACACTAGATCAACTACCACCAACACGGTCATACACCAACACACCAGATCAACTATCACCAACACAGCCATATACCAACACACCAGATCAACTATCACCAACACAGTCATATACCAACACACCAGATCAACTACCACCAACACAGTCATATACCAACACACCAGATCAACTACCACCAACACAGCCATATACCAACACACCAGATCAACTATCACCAACACAGTCATATACCAAAACATCAGATCAACTATCACCAACACAGTCATACACCAACACACCAGATCAACTACCACCAACAACAGCCATATACCAACACACCAGATCACCTACCACCAACACAGCCATATACCAACACACCAGATCAACTACCTCCAACACGTTCATATACCAACATACCAGATCAACTATCACCAACACAGTCATACACCAACACACTAGATCAACTACTAACACAGTCATATACCAACACACCAGCTCAACTACCACCAACACAGCCATATACCAACACACCAGATCAGCTATCACCAACACAGTCATACACCAACACACTAGATCAACTACTAACACAGTCATATACCAACACACCAGCTCAACTACCACCAACACAGCCATATACCAACACACCAGATCAACTATCACCAACACAGTCATATACCAACATACCAGATCAACTACCACCATCACAGTGATATACCAACACACAAAATCAACTATCACCAACACAGTCATATACCAACACACTAGATCAATTACCACCAACACAGTCATATACTAGTACCAACATACCAGATCAACTACCACCAACACTGTCATATACCAACATACCAGATCAACTACCACCAACACATTCATATACCAACACACCAGATCAACTACCACCAACACATTCATATACCAACACACCAGATCCACTATCACCAACACAGTCATACACCAACACACCAGATCAACTACCACCAACACAGTCATATACCAACATACCAGATCAACTACCACCAACACAGTCATATACCAACATACCAGATCAACTACCACCAACACAGTCATACACCAACACACCAGATCAACTACCACCAACACAGTCATATACCAACACATCAGATCAACTATCACCAACACAGCCATATACCAACACATCAGATCAACTACCTCCAACACAGTCATATACCAACATACCAGATCAACTACCACCAACACAGCCATATACCAACACACCAGATCAACTATCACCAACACAGTCATATACCAAAACATCAGATCAACTATCACCAACACAGTCATATACCAACGCACCAGATCAACTACCACCAACACAGTCATACACCAACACACCAGATCAACTATCACCAACACAGTCATATACCAAAACATCAGATCAACTATCACCAACACAGTCATACACCAACACACCGGATCAACTACCACCAACACATTCATACACCAACACACCAGATCAACTACCACCAACACAGTCATATACCAACACATCAGATCAACTACCTCCAACACAGTCATATACCAACACACCAGATCAACTATCACTAACACAGCCATATACCAACACACCAGATCAACTATCACCAACACAGTCATATACCAACACACCAGATCAACTATCACCAACACAGTCATACACCAACACATCAGATCAACTACCACCAACACATTCATATACCAACACATCAGATCAACTACCACCAACACAGTCATATACCAACACACCAGATCAACTATCACCAACACAGTCATATACCAACACACTAGATCAACTATCACCAACACAGTCATATACCAACACACACCAGATCAACTACCACCAACACATTCATATACCAACACACCAGATCAACTATCACCAACACAGTCATACACCAACACAGTCCTTTTAAAAAAATGAGACCAACCTTCCCCCTCCCCCAACTAACCCCTTTCCAGATCAACTACCACCAACACAGTCATACTAAGACATCAGATCAATTACTACGAACTCGATCCTATTAAGGATATATAGGTGTGGTAAGGGGGGAGGGGGTGAATTCAATGCATGATATACATTATATACGTAGGCTCTGAGGGAGAGATAATCTTAGAAGCACAACTTGTCTATGCGAGGGTCTGGGGGTCACTTACTAACCTAGTAATATCAATAAAAATGTCATCAAAATAATTAATTTCACTTGCGATCATGAAAGGAGAATTATTTAATAGACAAAATACAAGTCTTAATTATAAACAAATATATCATCAGTTAGTTTGTAAAACCTAGACACATAAACAAAGTTCGTTGATAGATGGCTGAAGTACTAAACTGTCTGGCCATTTCGTTGATTTATTTTTTATTCAACAACTTGCATGGTGGGCATTCTGAACTACATCGAGGTGTTTAGGTGATGTCCTTTAAGAGTTTCGATACCTCCGTGATTGTTTATTAGTGTGTTTCCTTTTGGGTTAAAGTTGTTTACTGCTCTTTTTTTTAACGACGGTTGCTTGACGTTTGACGATGGTGTCCAGTGGAAGTTGGGGGTTTCTGGTTGGCTAAGAAACGGGCTCGCCACCAGTTTCAAATCTCCTTGGGGCAGTGCATTTACCTTGTCGATTATGTGGCCCCTACTTGGTCCATTTACATAATGATATTTAGAAACTTCACTGACAGATAATGGTTACCCTTTATGATTAGCGAAGATCTCTGGTCGTTACAATAACACAATAGGCCTACAGCTAAAAAAAAATTTCAGTTAATAGATTTGAGAAATCCTGCTCTACTGCTATATTTAAACTCGGAAATAGGAAACCTATAAAAACAATCTATTACGTTGCCTGTACGTTTACACAAAAGTTCCACTTTATCTGTCTGATTTCCTGAATATTTGTATAGGAAAGATGATTTCCGGTTCAGACAGACACTGGGCTAAAATGTTCTTACATAAACATCTACAAACTTCATTTGTTTTCATGTATTCTTGTGTATTTCATCTTCAATACACACAAGTAATAAACGTCAATTTGAGCAGCAAAATGATAAGACCATCAACAAGCTCCAGCATAACAGGATTACGTTGAATCTCCGAAATCTCCTGAAACATTCCGTTACTCAGGGTTTGGAGCCTGTTTTCCTATACTGAAACAAAATTGTTTATAGTGGATCTAAAATAACCCATGAATACATAAATTATAAAGCACTGTTCTTAGACGACTGGAGCTCAACTTTAGGTTTTGGTTTAATGGTATCTTTGATGGTTCGGGATGACCTTTTCTTGATACATTAACAGTTTAATGCAATAATTCTGTATGGAAATCAAGAAATTGTGCGCCTACTGATATACTTCGTAGTGATCAGTAAATGTGAACAAAAATCACATTTCCAAAAAAAGATACTCAAATTTAACATCGTATGTAGACATAGCACCGGAAGTTGTTGATCATGCGTTCATTAAAAATCAGAACCGACAAAAGACAGGGTGGGAATGATAATTTTTATATAAAAGTTGAATTCTTGCAACCATTAGTTAGTTAACACGTGGGTGTTTGATAATTAGTTGGCCACGGTCTTATCTGTAACAGGTCGTCATTGTACACCATTCTCTCTACACGACTTCTATCACTTACCCTATTCAACTTTACCATCATATTATTCTGATAAGACACTTTAACACTGATTAATCTAATTGCACCCAAACACCCTTCTGTCAGACAAAATGGTTTCTTGTTTTACATTAATGTTGAAATATGTAAGAGAGACATAACTGGGTTGAAAAGAAAGACCTCCAAAATGAAACCTTCGTGTATCTTGAAAGGTGTGATGAAAATATAAAATATATGATGACCTACAGGGAATTAACTTGAAGGCTTCTAGGAGGGACGAATGTTCAAAGGTTAAGGGGACTTTTGAAAATTTAAACTAATTAAGGTGGTGATACAATCCCAAGGAGGTCAGCGCCCCACTGGGCTCCCAAATATTCCGTTGTACAAAAAAAAAACCTGCAGATGGCTTTCTTCAAACTATGCGCTTACATGGTCCATGAAAATATACTTCTCTGCCTCAGATTCTTGTTTTAGACTATGTGGTTTGCAATATGCTTACAAAAGAACACACAAATAAACAAATAAATTATGTACTAATGTCATTGTGTTCGTATTCACCCGCTCCTGTAAAGTTAGCTTATAGTATAAGAAATTTATTAGATTTATTAGCCTTATATATACACTAACAAAACCGGCCGTGAGGACGCCCGGACAAACGAAATTCTCTTATTAAAACCTAACAAGTTTTCTACATCCATCCAATCAAATTGTTTGTTCTCCTCCTTTTTCTGGCCAATCACGACGTTGCATTGATGGCATTTATTTTATGGTTAGAAAATAGGCTACACGTTGTTGTTATTTTTTTTAATGTACATGGATTATGGCCTACGTAGCCTATGTTTGACCTTCCCCAGGACGGTGTCATCTAACTTGCCGGTAAGTCTACTTTCTTAATCAGCCTACAAGAACAAAAGGAGTCCATGATTTGGCTTTGAAAAAAGGCTTCTAAAAGTGACCTATATAATTATATAGGGCTCATACTGGGCGTCTAGGCTAAGAAGTTTTGTAAATTTTATTATCTCTTGGATTCTTTGCTGATATATCCTTTTGTTAATACTAATAGTTTATATCGTAAAAGATGAACCTTAAAAGTGTGACCACAATTACCAAACGGTTCGCCGTGAATATTCTGCCAACGGAAAATAAAAAAAAAAACATTACGAAAAAAACAAATATTGCCGAATGTCTAGTCAGATAAAATCTGTCATTGAGCGGATACCGAATGTCCAGTTATCACGTGATATTTCAAAATGGAGGACAAGCGTATCTTTGAATATTGAGATATGCGGCATAATATTTATATTTAATGCCTTACAGCACAGGTTCGCGAGGTCAATCATAACAAATTATAACAAAATCGATCGCGATACTATCATAATAAGGACAAGGTTAGTAACTCACAGCGGTTGTTGTGAAGCACTCACCTCCGGAATTCCACTGAATTTGTAATAAATAAAGCAATACCCTTTGTCACGGCGGCTGAATCCAGTCGTCCAATAATCCTTCTTCACGAATCAGTCATTTCTGTTTGAAATCACGTTCGATAAATCCAGTAATTTCAATTATTGTTCACAATAATTTCATATTTTTACCATTTTCTATTTCCATACACGGAAGTAGAGTTTAGTAGAGTTTGCGCAGGTGCGAAACATGACGTCATCAGTCACTTCGTCTTTCCGTGGTCGATTCGTCTAAAGTATTTTCATCTATACCAAAACCACAGGTTCGCGAGGTCAATAATAACAAATTAGAACAAAATCGATGATAGTATCGCGATCGATTTTGTTATAATTTGACCTCGCAAACCGGTGGTTTTGGTATAGATGAAAATACTGTAGACGAATCGACCACGCAAAGACGAAGTGACTGATGACGTCATGTTTCGCACCTGCGCAAACTCTACTAAACTCTACTTCCGTGTATGGAAATAGAAAATGGTAAAAATATGAAATTATTGTGAACAATAATTGAAATTACTGGATTTATCGAACGTGATTTCAAACAGAAATGACTGATTCGTGAAGAAGGATTATTGGACGACTGGATTCAGCCGCCGTGACAAAGGGTATTGCTTTATTTATTACAAATTCAGTGGAATTCCGGAGGTGAGTGCTTCACAACAACCGCTGTGAGTTACTAACCTTGTCCTTATTATGATAGTATCGCGATCGATTTTGTTATAATTTGTTATGATTGACCTCGCGAACCTGTGCCTTACAGTGCATCCCCTTATCTCTGCATTCATATGTTACTTGCCCAAATGAACGATCAAATCTGGCTAGGGGCCGTAGGGGCCTGACATACCTTGTTGACTTTATGAAAAAAGGTATCAAGGTCCCAGAATTCAGGAAATAAGTTGTTATAAATTAATAGTAATAGATAGCAGGATAGGCTACAGGCATTGGATTGGAATGACACATATCTATAGATGTCTTCATCTTCAATTCCTGTATATAACTGCTAAAGGCACTTTCTGTTTTCTGCATCCAACCCAAAATTGTATCCAGAGCTGTTTTTTAGTTAGTTTAAGTCCGAAACTTGCTGACTCTTTCCCCAGCCTCTGTGATAGCTATTTGGACAGATATGGCTGGGAGAGAGTCAGAAAAACTAGGCCCCAAAAACTTCTCCGCACCTCTGCGGGTGTGGGGTTTTTAAACGTATTTATTTACCTCGAATCCACAAAACTTCGATATATTTGAAAAGATGGATGATTTTGTAGTTCATTTATACCATCATTATCCCCCCTAGGACATACAGAAATAAAATTTGTGGCTCGCCATTGAAAGGTTGCACGTGCAAGGTGTGGAAAATCGCAAGATGTGGCCTAGTTTTTCTGACTCTCCCCAAGCCATATCTGTCCAAATAGATGTCAAAGGCTGGTAATAGGGTCAGCAAGCTTCGGACTAAGTTAGTTTTTTAGTGGGTATGGATAATGGATTATCAAAAATCCAATAAAAGCCAAGGCTTCATCCACATCCTCATCCTTGTCAACTTTTATGATACGGGTTTGCAGACAATAGTGTCATAGTGTACACAATCGAAAGTGAAAATTATACAATGTTAGGACTATTTGTCTACTAAATGAACTAAATCACTAATCAGGAATAAAATCATTATTGACCTATATTTCTTTTGGCTTGTAAAAACAAAATACCTAAAATGTATCTTTGATTTCAATTATATAAGGGTATCTTTCTTTTCCCATGATTTTGCTATACCAGTAATGATTTTTCTTTTCTCCACACAGATACTGGTATTGATAAGATCAACATACGATCCTCATCATGATGTATCGGTAAACCAATATGAAAAAAAGAAGTGTGGTGAAATAAAGGATGTTTCAGGTAATAGTAAGATTTTAGCATTCTTATATACATTACATGAAAGTTGTATTAGTTATTGCCCTTGGTGGACTGGTACACTTTTAATTGGAAAGAAACTTGGTATACACATGTCTGGTGAAATCGTGGATGCATTTGTTTGTTGTGATTCCCAATATTGCTACTAATGACTTAGTCAAAACACATCAAAATTTGTTTATGAAGGTGACAGATAAAGCTAGGTATTTACTACCAAATTGAGATTGATAATCGAAGGCAAGCTACCAATCAAATATCAATTAATAATAGAAATATTTTAATTGAGAAATCTTATGACCTTTGCCTATTGATGTTTTTGTACCTGAATGTTTGTTATTTATCAATATCGAAGATGTATGAAACTGAAGGAATGTTTAGAATTTTTTATGATCATCATGATATAACTGGATGTGACTTGTCTGATTATTGTGTAACGAATTACGTTAAAAAATAATTTGACTGCGAACTTTAATCGATTAAAAAATTTGATAATCGAAATTTATTTACCCAGTCCTAGTGATAGAAGTGAAGATCTCAATCAATTCAAATGGAATTTGGTAGATTTATTTTAATTGGTGAGATATCAAATGAGTTTGATTATCCCATGACAAATCATTGCCTAGGGCCTATTCTTTTTCATTTTTAAAATGAACAGATCTTGCCCTTGAAGTAATAAAGAATAAAATTTGTGAGATAATTTGTTCCAGTCAATTCATTCAGATTAAATTTTCATTTCTTTTTGAAATATTAATTTGTGATTATCTGTACACAATTTTCTTTCAGTTCATCAATATGGTTCCATGGACGATTCATATTTAATATTTTTATAGTGTTCAAGAAAAATTTGAAAACCAGGAAAGGGATAATATTGGTCAAATGGTTTAATGGCCAATCCTATTCCAAAGGTATGTAAATTTGTAATATGACTTAATTATTGTACTTATTTTCTGGTTGACCAAATGAGTTATATTGGTACATTCGGTTCTATAGCACAGTCGATTGGAGAAATCTTTACATTTACTGTCAAGATCAATGCCAAGATGTTTTGCATAGAATCAGCTGGAAGAATATGAGTCTCTTCGGAATCCAAGTTGGTGTTGGAAAACTAACGTAAAATTTCAGCAAAATAAACGCCAAATTGTAGGAAAATATGTCTTCTTCTTATCTGTAGGCGTCAACTGAAAAAAGTGAGCTGTTGTAAGGTTCAAAACACTGACCACCAGAACTAGTTTAAACTAAAATAAGATTTTTTTTCATCTTTTATTTCAGTTTGTCTAACTGATGATGAGGAAATGGTTTCTTACTACAAAGAGATTTACTGAAGCACATGATGAATTATTGCACAAAGCCATTATATGTCATAATGTGACTTATTGTGTTTCTACTGCATTTCAAAACACTAAAAGTTTAATAGCTGAGCTTGTTGTCCAGAGAGAGAAAAACCTAGCTTTGCTGACAATAATGAGCTGTTGTGAATGTGTATTTTGCGGTGTTCCGAAAGGAGTTCTTTCTGTCAGGAATTGATGAAATAAAAAAATGTACTATTTCAAGGAGAAATCTGCACAAATTTTACTTATCTAAAACTATGTAAATGTTATTTTTTCTAATCTTGAGGATTTGGTCGCTTGAATTTGAGATTGAGTATTCTCTGCTTTTGGAATGAAAATTTACAAAAAATCTAAAATCCAAAAATATTGTAGTCTAGTTTTGATAATATCTAAAATAGATGATTTCTCATTTTTTACATACATTTTGAACAGTAATGTATTTAAATAAGTATTTTTTGTAAAATTGCTTTTAAATAATTGTAAATTAAAAACTGCAACGCGTTGGTCTAAATACGTTGGTCTAAATACGATCAAACCTATTCACCCAACCATATTATGGACAAAAATTACTATTTTTCGTCTGTTTATCAAAACATCACACATGCTGAGCTAAAATATGATCAAATGTATGCACCCAGAACAGATTAGCTTCATGATTTCTGTGGTTTATCTGTATGTCGAAATTTTGGCTCAATAAATGTCAAATACTCCAAGACCAGATATCATTCTATGCAAGAAACATATTTGTCCTATTTCTCCAGCCATTAGCACTGGCATAGTTGAGTTGTAAAAAGTACCACCATACAATGTTGATTAGCTATGTACAGAAATAGAAAATCTAGTGTAATACTTAAACCAAAGAAACTGTATGGTAGGCCTAACAAGTGTGCTAAACAAGCGTGCTAAGTTGTAATATAAAATATTTTGCTGTAAAAAATCCTGACCAATGAAATGATTTATTATTAAATGAATAAACTGTTAAACATGTATTTTGATTTAATTGTAATTTCCAAAGAATTCAGTAGCAAACAGATGAAACCCATTTCTCCAAATTTTTTATTAGAATCTTTTCTTTTAATCAAGTGCAACCTGGCATAAACATAATACAAGACACTTTCAAATCCTGAGAAATATCATTTGTCAATTTGATGTTGCACCAATGGCGTGGATTTGTCTAAAATGGTTGGTATAGTCCAAAAGTACGTCGAGTGCCCCCACTAGAAAACAAGAATAGCATCAATTCGGTGCACATTTCCAATCATATTTAGGAGCCGTAGGCTGAAACTAAATTAATCATGTGAGAGGGGATATTGTGACCATTTCGTCCCTTCGCCCCTCCTTTATGAGTTCATGGCTATTGGTGTGTAGAGATACTGACACAAACGCAATCAATATGAGCACCTCCTCAATAGGTATTGAAACCTTCAATCAGAATGATATTAACACCGACACTTTTATTTATCCAACCTCTTAAATACAGTTAAGATATACATATACATGGCCGATGCTTTGTACTTGCATATTCCAGAGATTTATTTTTTACAAGAATGAACCAGAAGAGCATTTGTTAGTCCATTAATGCATAAGGTAGAGAGGAATACCGTAACCCTTGTATATAGTAATTTAGATATGTTAAAACGGGCATTTTATCTCATAAAAATCGTTTGTCATTGATTTTGTCTTTCAAATTCTTTCGTGATTTTTTGTTTTTCATTGAACTACACTAGTTTGTGCCATGGATAATAGATTTATAGTTGATTTTCAGCTGAAAAACATAAAAATGTTGATATTTTTACCTCGGTTAACTCCGCAAAAGTGGTCATTTTCCGTAACTACCAATCGGATCAATACTAAACTTGGCCATTTCATTACATATATATAGGTCTTGCTACCCTCTAAATTTCAGATTTCTAACTCAAAAACTTTTTGAACCGTAAGTTGACGAAGAAAAAAATGCGCTGATGTAAATTCAGAAATCGAGTCGACCTGATGTAAAAATATATTTTAATTTCAGCAATATTTTCCCTATTATTCCGATTGTTACGAAATTTTACAGTCTTGTGTAAAAACATCTTCTATAATGAAATACCAATTTTGAAGGAAAAGGATAAAAAAATAATGAAGTTAATTAATTAAATCAAATTTGCATGATAGTCTAAACACCGGGATGTACTCAATTGGACGCAGATGAGAACACGAACTACGTAAATATGAGCATATAACGTTTCTTTCATAAAGAAATTGCTTGTTTCAGTCTGAAATTCAGTTCGATTACCAATCAAAATTCCACGCAAAAGACCAATACGTTTTTTCCCCGGAAAGTAGACAGATGAAATGCTTTTCAAGTATCATGACCTAAAATGTAGTTCTTTGACCATGAGGCGTTATTTATTTTACTATATGTGCGTATTCCGTTTATCTTAACAATAAAAGCATGCTAATTATCTGGATATAAAATTGATTTTCTCGTGATTCGAATGCTCTCGGAGTCATTTTCGAGATAATCAGGATTTGAATAATTCCGGTTCATTTTGGCCCATTGCGGGATTTAGAATATCTTAAGGGCCAATAATAGTTTATAAAGAAACATTCCCTTTTCCAGATAAAGGAATTGATTTGAACTTTAAGTTAAATGATTTATGGGTCATGTTTTGAAATAAAATTTTCAGAGCCTCTTATTCAAACAGAGTACGTACTTATAATTTCAAGCCAAGACAAATGAGGTTAAATAACGTCATGTCAATAGCGGTGTAGCTGTTGGTGTTGCAAGTTGAAAAGTGTCAGTTTGTGGAACCATGGCACTAAAGTTAATTTGGAATCTTAATGGTTTAGAATATGAACAAAAGTGTTCACTGGGTGTTCTTGACTGTTTCATTGTGTTCTCTTTTGTGCTTTTGTCAACTGGGAAAGTGGACGCTTATCAGTAATTGTGTTTAATAGCTCTATGTGTATCCATAATTATTCGTATCCACCCTCGAAAATGTCAGCTGTTCCCCTTTATAATGCATATCTATTTTCCCTCTTTGAAAAATTAGGTGGATTCAAACAAAAATGATGTTCATAATTTTAATATGCATGTATTTGACTAATATATGGAGGAGATGGAATCTTACTTATACTGTAGGTCTATACACCATAGATATTCTATCCACTGACCAAAGAGGTTTAAATTAGATATTGTTCAACTGATACTCCAAGACCAGCTTATTTGAAAGGATTGACAATATTCGTCTGTATATCAAATCTGCTTATTCTAGGCTAAAATTCAAGATTGTAAGATCTCATTTTCTATTCATTAGGGGACTGCTAACAAGTTTAGGGGTTGGCTCTACCAAACTTGACATATCTCATATTAGATTTTGTTTTACCTTTCAAGTAAACGAACTCATCATGTTCTGAGACCAGACCAGAGAAAAAATAATATATCACATTAAAATTTTTATAAGCATTTCTTTGATATTCACAATTAAATAACATACATGTACACGTATATTATCACAAACGTATGGTTTATTATCTTCTCGTAGTGCTCCTACAAACAAAACTTATTACTTATAACAATTTGATCTAGATGAACGTAACTAACACACTCAAAAGATACATTATCCATTTAAAGGTAATGTTCCAATTGTGTACAATTTGATGAAAATCGTCTCTTATCAAATGTATTGTCGTAGAGATATCACCCACGAAATGTTTGAGTGCAAATTTGAACATAATAGATATCAGATCTCTCCAGAATATCTTCTTATAACCTGTTCATTCAACATTCAATTTGCATCTAGTTAGGGCGGATTTTAAAAATCTGTTAAACAGTTCCTGGTTACCTGAAAAGAAAACAAGTTCATATTCAGTAAGGTATATAAAGAGAGTAATAAAACGAAGGTATACAGGAAGAGTTAATTACAGTAAGGTAAAAAAAAAAGAGATTAATTACAGTAAGGTGTACAAGGAGAGTAATTACAGTGGTGCCATGTGAGGAGAATGAATGCATAGGTGACATAAGAGTATAGTTATTACAGGGAGGTATACAAGGAGAGTAATGAAAGTGTAGGTATACAAGGAGGGTTATTACAGGGAGATATTCAAGGAGAATAATTATAGTGTAGGTATACAAGGAGAGTTATTACAGGAAAGTATACAGCGAGAGTAAATACAGGAAGGTATACAAACAAAGTAATTACAGTAAGGCATATAATAAGAGTAATTACAGTAAGGTAAACAAGGAGAGTAATTACAATAAGATATACAAACAAAGTAATTACAGTAAGGCATATAATAAGAGTAATTACGGTAAGATAAACAAGGAGAGTAATTACAATAAGGTATACAAGGAGAGTAATTACAATGAGGTATACAAGGAGAGTAATTACAGTAAGGTATACAAGGAGAGTTATTACAGTAAGGTTTACAAGGAGAGTAATGACAGTAATGTAAACAAGGAGATTAATTACAGTAAGCTATACAAGGAGAGTAATTACAATGAGGTAAATCAGGAGAGTAATTACAGTAAGATAAACATGTACAAGGAGAGTAATTACAATGAGGTAAACAAGGAGAGTAATTACAGTAATGTAAACATGGAGAGTAATTACAGTAAGGTATACATGTACACGGAGAGTAATTACAATGAGGTATACAAGGAGAGTAATTACTGTAAGGTATACATGTACAAGGAGAGTAATTACAATGAGGTAAACAAGGAGACTAATTACAGTAAGGTATACAAGGAGAGTAATTACAGTAAAGTAAACAAGGAGAGTAATTACAATAAGGTATACAAGGAAAAAAGTAATTATAATGAGGTAAACATGGAGAGTAATTACAGTAAGGTGAATAAGGAGAGTAATTACAGAAAGGTAATTATGTACAAGGAGAGTAATTACAGTATGGTAAACAAGGAGAGTAATTACAGTAAGGTATACAAGGGAAAAAGTAATTATAATGAGGTAAACATTGAGAGTAATGACAGGAAAGTATATAAGGAGAGTAATTACAGGTTAGAGTGGACAGTAAGGTAAATAAGGAGAGTAATTACAGAAAGGTATATATGTACAAGGAGAGTAATTACAATGAGGTAAACAAGGAGAGTATTTACAGTAAGGTTTACATGTACCAGGAGAGTAATTACAATGAAGTATACAAGGAGAGTAATTACAGTAAGGTATACAAGGAGAGTAATTACAATGAGGTAAACATGGAGACTATTGACAGTAAGGGAAACAAGGAGAGTTATTACAATGAGGTAAACAAGGAGAGTAATTATAGTAAGGTATACATTTACAAGGAGAGTAATTACAATGAGGTAAACATGGTAAATCAGTAATTACCGTAATTACAGTAAGGTAAACGAGGAGAGTAATTACAGTAAGGTAAACATGGAGAGTAATTACAGTAAGGTAAACAAGGAGAGTATTGACAGTAAAGTATATAAGGAGAGTAATGACAGTAAGGTAGACAAGGAGAATAATTACAGTAAGGAAAACAAGGAGAGTTATTAAAATGAGGTACGCAAGGAGAGTAAGGTATACATTTACAAGGAGAGTAATTACAATGAGGTAAACAAGGAGAGTAATGACAGTAAAGTATATAAGGAGAGTAATGACAGTAAGGTAGACAAGGAGAATAATTACAGTAAGGTATACATTTACAAGGAGAGTAATTACAATGAGGTAAACAAGGAGCGTTATTACAGTAATGTAAACATGGGGAGTAATTACAGTAAGGTAAACAAGGAGAGTAATGACAGTAAAGTATATAAGGAGAGTAATTACAGTAAGGTAAACAAGGAGCGTAATTACAGTAATGTAAACATGGAGAGTAATTACAGTAAGGTAAACAAGGAGAGTAATAACAGTAAAGTATATAAGGAGAGTAATGACAGTAAGGTAAACAAGGATAGTAATGACAGTAAAGTATATAAGGAGAGTAATGACAGTAAGGTAAACAAAGAGAGTAATTACATTAAGGAAAACAAGGAGAGTTATTACAGTAAGGTATACAAAGAGAGTATTGACAGTAAAGTATATAAGGAGAGTAATGACAGTAAGGTAAACAAAGAGAGTAATTACATTAAGGAAAACAAGGAGAGTTATTACAGTAAGGTATACAAGGAGAGTAATTACAGTAAGGTATACAAGGAGAGTTATTACAGTAAGGTATACAAGGAGAGTAATTACAAGAGAGTATACAGGGAGAGTAAATACAGTGGTGTTTACTACAATAAGGTATATGAGAAGGTAATTGAAGCTCATATAATCATGGAACTGAATGATTAAGAATTGATAAATAGGTATAAGTATAGCTGCATGTAGTGTTGTTGATGCCAAAGATAAGACCATTCTACACGATAACACGTCCAATTTGATCTTTCTTTTATCATTAAAGGAATATATCCATCTAAATAGTTGTCTGCTCTGCTTCATAATAAATATCTGATTTGCATCCACCTACAATTGAACAAAAATAAATGATATTATGGATACAGTGGGAGTTATTACTATTAGCCTACCTTTTAAAGGGGGGAATTCAGTAATGTTGAGTTTGAGGGTGGCATGGGTCACGAATACATATTAATTATAGTCTTCAGAAGTACTAGAATCGCATATGGCCTTAAAATATAGGCCTACTAAACATTTTGTCTATATGTGTTTCTATATATAAGCCATAGTCTTATTAAAATACGAGTCGTATTTTCGACTTTAAACGCTGTTAAATATGGATACAAATGGACCTGAAGGGAGGGGGAGGGAGAGCTGTGAACGATATTACTGATAAGCTAAGCCAAAAAGTTCCCGTTTATGAGACCTCTTAAAATATTAAATATGGATATCTGTGAAAATTGAAATAATCAATTCTGAACTCACTATAACTGTAAAAGGAGGGCTAGGAAGTCAAATGAATTACAGATAGATATGATACGGTATTTTAAAAGGAACGGACTTGATTAAAATAATATAAATAATATTGATAATATTAAATCACTACCTGGTAAATAGCAACTGCCATCCTGCACTAGGCTAAATTTGGTAAATAGCCACTGCCGCACTGAAGTGATAGGCCTTCTAGGCCTCATGGAATTATTCTAAGACGACTGTAAAAGCTAACATACAATGATCATAAGACCCAATACCTCTATCATCAGTATTAGACCTCACAAATTACATTCCACAAAATAGACTAACGTTTTCCAGCCGTAGATCGCGTTCAGTGGTTTCGAAAACGTGACGTGCGGAATATTATGTCTCGATTATTTGTTACTTTTTGCTAACTAGACAGTTAAGGTGAACGGGGCGAATGATCGAGTCTAAGATGTGCATTGTCGTGGCTTTATGAAGTCCGAAACATGGTGAATCGGAAATTCTATTCCCAGATAGATTTATTTACGCCAATTGTGTGGTGAGAGTGAGAGGTGAATTTTGAGGCCCTCCAACACCCACTTCCAGAGACACTCCGCGGCCTTTGCTATTAGTCGAGAGTCGAAACTAGTAGATATATAAATGTCAAGTTGTACCGGACTAATGTCACAGTAACCTCTTTACTTTGCGACATTACGTTCATAATGATATATTTGTCGATTAAAAGTTTATATACTCGGTAAAACTAAATATTAGGTAACAACTTGAAATGATTTTTATAATAAATATTTTCATCAATGTTATTTCCGTCTATGACTTCATTGTCGTAAAATTTATGTTTCGTGGCTTGGCGCTAATTTATTTTTAGTACCAAGCAATGATTGGATGTAATATATGGTATTTTGATTGGATGGATGTAGAAAACTTGTTAGGTTCTTATAAGAGAATTTCGTTTGTCCGGGCGTCCTCACGGCCGGTTTTGTTAGTTTATATATAAGCCTAATA
The DNA here is from genome assembly GCA_029955415.1 of Lottia scabra. Lineage (NCBI taxonomy): Eukaryota > Metazoa > Mollusca > Gastropoda > Lottiidae > Lottia > Lottia scabra. The sequence continues at coordinate 597,369 of JARJEI010000035.1, forward strand.
AGTCTAATAAATTTCTTATAATATAAGCTAACTCTACAGGAGCGGGTGTCGTATTAGACACCCCATTTGCTTTCTACTTTGAAAAATAACTTGTCTCTGCCAAGAATATGACGAATGTTTTATGGTTGTAATCATCTGTGACTATTTCAGATCTAAAAGCAAATTCAATTTATGTCTTAAAAGGTACTCAACTGGAAACATAACAATATTTTCATAAACAAAAGACCAGCGAATAACTGAACGTACAAATAATAAGACATTCATCTTTTCTAAACGTGACAAATTGGCTCACTTTCATACCTCCTTTTATTGTGAAAACAAGATGGCGGAGAAATATACCAAAAGTCAAAGTAAATGACAGTTACGATGTGTCTTGTCGCTAGATAGCGTGAACAAATCGCCAAAATATATTTCTTCTATTATAACATATAACTTTCCTTTGTCCAAATTACTTGTTACTTGTCTCAAAGGAAAGAAAGACTGTGATTATTTTGAAAATATATACACGCGATAAGTCAGAATGTTGACCATTCAAATTGAGTCTGTCCAACTCTAAGAAAGATCGAATCCAATACTGCCTGTCAATAGATTTAAATGGTAATCCGACTCCAGGATTTCTTTAGAAGTTTTAATAGATTAAACGTATGGGTACAGTGTTTTGAAAATACGGGGTTAAAACTTACTTTTTTATATGAACTTATAGGAGTGAAGTTCTTCGGTTCAAGAAGAGTGCTTCTGGCTCTGTAAGTTACAAATCTCTCGACTTTTGGAAATTGAAAAAAGTAAGCTAATAACTTTATTACCATATACACTACATGCATGGCGTTGGGTCCTACTCATTAAACAGTTTCAGAAACACAGGACGCTATGCACAGAATTTGTACAGGATGTAAGAAATCTTCCATAATAAGACGACAACAACTATCGAAATAGCTATCAGAAACTGAAATAGGATCAGCATCAGAGAATGATGGTCTCTCTACCAAATTATGATAGCATGCACGTTCAATGGCAAGGAATTTCTGGATAAAAATCGTGTCTACTACCCCCCATCCCAAAATATTGGCATTGACAACTTATTTTCATACACAAGACTATATCTTGGGCTACAATCATTATCTCAAGCGTGATTCAAACTCACATTTCAACGGGTTTCTGATTTAATTAGGCTACACTTGATTGTCAGAAAGAAAAATGTCGTTTCAAAGGCTCATTTTTCAAAAGAACTTCACAAATATTGTTTTAAATTTGCATATTATATCTTAAGTCACGCAAAGAACAAGAGGTTTTAAGGAAATTGATGAAATATGTCTAAAGATAATGATTTAACAAATATGGTAATTATTTTCTTGACATTCTCAAATAAATTTTTACATTGATTTTTTCAGTGTTTATGGGCAAGTAGTCAGCTACTTAATAAGGAGTCAACATAGCATTTATTATTTGGATAACTCGGATCCATATATTCTCTTAGACTCCTGCTTATCTATTGCCTTTGCCCGTCTCTTGTAAAAAAAGTCATTCATTCATTCACATTTTTTTATGCAATGAGAGATTTTTACATTTTATAAAAGACGTCAACAAATCCATTCCATGTGTTGAACAGTTCAATAGTGTATTTATCCTAATAGTGTAAATATCAGTAATATTAGTCAATGCTCTCCCTTGAAATTTAAGTTTTAAAATCCTTTGTATCCATATCAGCGTTTGAAAGTAAAAAAACGACTCGTATTTTAGTATGATTTCAGACTATGACTTATATAGAAAACACATTTTCAGAAATTGAAAAACAAAATATTTAGTTAGAGGTTTAATTGAAGAGATTTTGCTATTTCGTGCAGTTATGGTAGGCTTCTTTAGGGTATATTGACATAAATATGTTAACTTCAAAACCCTAAATTGATCCTCGAACTGTCAATTATTGTTCCCCTTTAATAATATGTAATGCAACGTCAATTTATTAAATTAATCGTTTAAGTCTACCTCCCAGATGTGGGTTGTTTTTGAATATAATAAAATGCGTTACGGTTGGTGCAGCTTTTATAGTAATAGGTAAATATCGTGAGAAAAAACTATAAATAAAAAAATATCTATGATTTAAAAAAAAAATGGTTGGTTTTAAAGGAATAGGCTACCTTCAGATTTAAGGAACCTAAATCAATTATTGTATTTGGAACCCCTTTCGGCACATTTCACGACTCATAATAGGCCCACCTCTATTGTTAAAACGATAAAATAGTGTAACAATTCATAATAATAATTTTAGAATTTAAAATGCGACGTAAATCGTTTTTGTATCACAGTAGGCCTTTAACGTATCGCTTTAAACAGACAGTACGGTTGAATAATATTCGTGGGAAATCTGTAGCTTATGCCCGCCTATATAATTGCTCAATTACCTCTGTATTTTAAGTTTTTTTTTTTTTTTTTTTTTTTTTTTTTTTTTTTTCAATTTATTTATTTTATTTCTCCCATAAAGGTGCATTACTGGTGCCAGGTGTGGAGTGTAGCCTGGTTCATCAGTTTACAAAAGTGCATTCATGTATATGAACATATTATGTATTTGACAAATGACAATACAATAAAATACATTAAAGCGTTTATTATGCATTATATCAGCATACGAAGTAAT